>CM052211.1:10039080-10163026 GCA_028454225.1 Lasioglossum leucozonium | reverse complement strand
TCTGGCCAAAGACAATTATCGTGAAGGCATACTATTCTTTGATTTTTTCCGAACGTAGAACAGGACACCGAAGTTCGAGTAGCCTCGGCCGCCGAGCAGTGAAATCCGATACCGGGTCGGGTGTATCGGTGTGAATCACTACTAATCCAATGACAAAACTTCTTTATTTTTTATTATTTTTTTATGGAACTTTCAACAATATATTCGTGGCATTTTTCTAATAAAAATGATACCAAATATGAAATAATTCCGATGATATTTACCCGTGTAAAATTCGCGAATTGTCCCTGTCAAGAGAACTGATTTGTATTATAAATGACCATATACATATCTGTATATGATCTGAATTATATTGTGTTTGGTATCATTTTAATCAGAAAAATGCCACGAATATATTTGTGAAAGTTCCAGAAAAAAATAATAAAAAATAAAGAAGTTTTGTTATTGGATTGGTAGTGATCTCCTGGTCTCACACCGATATACCCGATCCGGTATCGGCATTGCTCGGCGGCCTACTGAGTTTCACGGCCCCTCACGGGGTATGCCCCTCAGTGGAATGGGTAGGCGACTAGACAATTATCGTTTAGATATTTTAGACAATTATCGATGAATTTCTGTACTAGTTACGAGGCCCACTAACTTTCCTAGCGACTCCCTGACAATCGTATCAGGTTCGTTCGCGATATTCAAATCATCCACCAAAGATTTATCCAACCTTCCAGTGGCTCCCCAATTGCGTATTGGGTTTGTCCACGAAAGTCACACCGTCCTAGCGGCTCCCTGACAATCGTATGAGGTTCGTCCGCATCCACACAGCTCCCTAATTTCGCATCAGGTTCGTCTGTGCTCTCATCCAACCTACAAGGGGCTTGCTGATTAAACATCAGGTTCGTCCGCATCATAACGGCTCTCTGACAATCGTATCAAGTTCGGCCGTGCCTTCTGTCAACCTCCTAGCGGCTCCCCAATTTCGCATTGGGTTCGTCCGCGTTGTTTTACAACCTCCTAGCAGCTCCCTGACAATCGTATCAGGTTCGTCTGCGCTTGACTCAAAACCTAGAGGCTCCCTGACAATCGTATCAGGTTCGTCCTCGCCGTCTATAATCCTAGCGGCTCCCCAATTTTACATTGGGTTCGTCCGCGCACCTCAACTAACAAATTGAGACCATATTCCTAGGGTGATAACCCTTCGCCGGCCACTCGAGCTGCTCGCGGCCCTGGCTCGTAACACATCTATCGTTACATCAGGACCTTCACGGAACAGATTTAGTAAATCGTATGAATTTTTCTCGGTGGGGTTTGCAGCAATACGAAAATGACGAATCATTTTTTAAAAGAGTACTATTTACTGATGAAGCGTCTTTCACCAACCATGGATAGCTAAATCTAAGAAACATGCATTATTGGTCAACTGACAATCCACACTGGCTAAGATTAGTGGATAAACAAAGACCGTGGAGTGTAAATGTCTGGTGTGGCGTATTAAATAATCAAATAATTGGTCCTTATTTCATAAACGGTACTTTAAATGGAGAAAAGTATGCAACATTCTTGCAAAATGAGCTACAAATGCTTGTTCATGATGTACCACTAGATATCCGTTTAAGAATGTGGTATCAGCATGACGGTTGTCCGGCTCCATTCTACACGCCTTGTCAAACAAATTTTGAATTTAAAATTTCCAAATCGATGGATTGGTCGTACCGGAGTTCTAGGATGGCCACCGCGTTCACCAGACCTCACACCAATGGACTTTTTTTCTGGGGAAAATTGAAACAAACAGTTTATAATGAACGACCAACTACACCAGAGGATATGAAGAACCGAATAGTTAGAGCTTGTGCTGATATTAATTCCAAAACAATTGAAAGATCTGTACAGCCGGTCATTGCATGTTTCAGAAAATGTATCAACGTAGAAGGACACCATTTTGAACATCACTGATGATAACTTAAGAGAACGTGAGTGTTGTTTTAACAGTTAACACATACACACATCTGTTGATCGATATTCTTAGTGTGATAAACAATATTTTCTTCGCATTCGTAGGTTCAGGAGTCGTGGCCGAAGATATTCGACATCAGTTTTAGGTATAACTCAAGATCATGTTATTATACATATCTGAATGTATTTTTCCATCAGTTACACGATGCAATAAAAAAAAATGTAGTTATGTATCAAAAAACAACGATGACCTTGACAGATCCGAAAAATATGACCCTCGAAAAAAAAATATTCGTGCCAAATATTTGGTCCATTGACACCATGCACATTACGTAACAAATAATTTTTGCATCACAATAACCTGAAGAGATATTTAGGTGTTCTTATTTAAACGGACCACTGGCAAAGATAAGTAACAGAAAATTATTTCTTTTAAAATGTAGGTTTCACAACATAATTCCAAATTTCATTAAAAATAATGTCATAAACAAATTTAACATGATTACCACTTGTACTTTTACATGCAATAAATTATTAAATCTTCAGAACAGATATATGAGAAAATTGTTAAACATTGCAATAAAAGATACAAATAATTTCATAAATCATTAATAAATAGAACTGTTGAATTAAATGATGAAATTCGGTTCTTGCATCCTCAAAACGTTTTTGAAAAGTTTTTCATGCTTGAAAACAAGAAGCATGCAAAGTTTTTCAAAGACTGTAAAAGAAAATGCATAAACAAATTCAACAGATAATCTGAAATCAAAAATAATTTTATAAACAACATTACAGAAGCAGATATCAATGATTTAAACAATAATGTAGGTTTAGAAAACAATACAAATTTAGAATTCAATAGTAACATATGGTTTAAAAATTTAACAAATATAGATGTTCCAAAGAATATACAAGAAATGTTATAATTGGAACCCAAACATGCACTTGATAAAAAAAAAAAAACAATTCATCGAACCCGAGCGCCGAAAACATTAATACAGATTATAATACGTACACAGATAGTTGCACAAGAAAATGTGCAATTAAGTGTGTACCGTTGTAAAACTGAGATAAACAACTGAGTACTATAGAAGCGGAACGGAAGTGTGCCTAATAAAACAGGATTGCAAGCAATAGTAAATCAAGACACGGAAACTGACGTCACAATTACAGCGAAGTCGCAATCTAATTTCATTCGAAAGCATATCTACTTGAATTATGCTGTCACGTTAGGGTAATTCCAGTTTCGATATGAAATTTTTTCTTTATGAGCCGTGTCTCCCGCATTTTCGTAATGAAATCACTGAGCACGAAAAGTAGAACTGGAAATGAAAAAATTGAAAACACGAGCGTGGTGCAACAGTGCTACAGTTTTCTTTCTGCCGGTGCAACAGCGTTGTCAGAGACAAAAAAGAACGTATAATTACATAAACGATCATTTTTACGTGAACTTAGTTGTAAAACGTGCGTCCAGTTGGCTAATATGATTCGAATCAAACCTGGGCATTATTTATATAAATTAATAATATTATAGTTATACAGGGTGTCCACGTCACTACTAACAATGTAATGGTGTGTGTAATTTTTTTTAGCTGCAATGTTTTGTTAGAAATGAGGGTGACCTTCAATTTTTCAAATGGAATGCTATGTATTTCTTTATATCATATGACAGCATGTGCCCAAAATAATTCATTCGTATACGACACACCGATTTTCAAAGTCATACAAGGTCACAAATGGAAGAAACTTTTGTGAAAAAAAGAAAGAAAATACTTTTTTTTTATTATTTACCAAAGCAATTAACCTTTAACATTCCAATCAATCTCAGTGATTGTTTAAATAGTTAAATAATATTTCGTTTTTTTATTGTTAATATGTGTATAGACTTAAAATACTGCAATTAGGTTGCATAATGTGGTCGCTGACGACCTAGATGTTGATGCGTTATAGATAAACAATAAAATAATAAAGTATCTGGAATAATTTGTAACGAATTTGTAATGATTATTCGTTATCTTGTTTTAAATAAAACGTACCTAATCCTGGTTCGAGAGTAATAAACAATGCATAAATTATCTAGGATTTCGTCTGACTAAAGCGACTCACGAAATACCTGTAAACACGCTTGCAACAATGCGTTGTTGTTGCTTTCTTTTACTGTCGTTCTGCGTCACTTTTTAGTGTGGAAACCGAAAAGAATGCTCGTTCGATATTCTTTAACTCCGTATATGCATAAAAACTGTTAATATTTCCTTGGTCCGTATCCGGTAATCGAAAAACAATCATGGAGCCGCTGCAACGTGAAATTTTAATACTCTTTCTTGCGCAAATAAAATTATGATTTATTGCTCGTTGCGTTAAACCCCTGTGCGCTCTTTCGCATTTAAATTTCTTCACAATGAAGGGAATTGTACATGAATATTCAGGATCGTCGAGAATGCCCGTTGGTTAATTCAGGTGTTATTAGTGACTCAACATGAGGGTAATGTTATATATCTATTATGGGTTATGGTTAATATCATCTCGCTGTGTAACGAGAATATGAATCTAATGCCAGTTAAACGCACTGAAACTGCAAACGTTTTCTTGTTGAATCGTGTTTAAATTACAGTTATTCACATAATTGATCAAACACACTTTAGATCAGAATAACTTTTTTATAAACGGACCAAACGACTTCAATTTTTCTGTAAGGCTAGAAGGTTTAGTTTAGTAAATGACGTCAAACAAACATGTAGAAAAAATGTATTTGGTCGGAATTGTGAAAAAAATAGTAAAAGTGATTATTACAACTTTTTTATCTGGCCCAGTAACGAAAATTTAAAACATGTGTTTGTAGATTCATATAAGTGATATGCATGCTGCAAATTTCATCGAAATTGGTTAATTGGTTTACGAGTTAAACACATTTTTTAAATTTTCTTTTACTGGCCTATATAAAAAAGTTGTAATAATTAATTTTACTATTTTTTCTTTCACAATTGCGACTAAATGCATTTTTTCTATATGTTTGTTAGACGTCATTTATAAACTGTGTACGATCAATTATGTGAGCAATTATATGTATTTTGCGGATGTGCAGAGGATCCAAAAAGTGTTTGCACTTGATATTTAACTTGAGATAATCCCGTAAAAACGAATAGTACAACCATAACTCCAACTTTAAAGCTTGAAGCCTCTACTTCTGCAAAACACTCTTCATTTTCGTGTATTTCGGTGTAGCAGGTCAGAAACCAAAGAACCATTTTTCGTCAAAAATGCTGAAAATTCAAACGTCCCCAAAAACTTTGAAAAATTTTTCTCATAAATGAAACAGTCATAGAATTCAAGATTTAAGATTTCTATTTACAACGACTACTTAAAAATTGATGTACGATTTTTTTCCACTGTTTTATAGAACAAAAATGAGCAACAAGTTCGATGGTGTAAAGTGTAAAGTCCTCGTGGTGTCACTCAGTCCTGGGTCATTGTGGCTATCCCCACGCAGCCGGCCAGCGCGAGAGGGGAGTACACATTCCCCTCTCGCGCTCGTGCGATAGTGGGGGTAGCCGACTCACGTCATCGACTTTCGGAGCACCAGTAGCCCAGGCCTGGTGTAACTCATACATTCGAACCTCGATAAAACAATAAAAAAAAATCTACATCAACTTTTAAGGTGTCGTTGTAAAGAAGATACTTCAATCTTCAAATCTGTGGTGATTTTAATAACGAAAACAATTGTTCGAAGATTCCACAAAAGTTTAAATGTATAACATTTTCGAGACAAAATGCGTCTTCAGAAATTCAAAGATTTTAGAATAAAATTAGCGATGGATTACGAAACTAGAGACTTGTAAGCTTTAAAATGAGACTGAATTTATTGTCGGACGATGATTTTTTACGAAATAATCGCAGTTTAAATGTGTGCAATTTTTCGAGAATGAGTTATTTAGTGTTCATATATTTCATAGGACGTTGTTATCTGCATTATAACGCACGGTTTGAATTTGCTGTCGATTTCATTGCTAGATAATGAGTAAGAACTTGTCGAGCTCACTCAGTGTTTTATTGCACGGTTTTTCTGTTATTCGGTGGTGATGTGTGGAAATATGTGCTACTCGATGAAATTAGTTAGCGAGAGAAATTTCTATCAGCGACTTCCAATAAGAAATGTAATTATGTTAAATTTACGGCTCCGTGGGGATTTCGATGGGTCTTTAATTATCATGCGCTATGAATTAGTTTGATTTTATAGTGAATGCAATTTAATCCGTCGATAAACCGGGATTTAATTTATCATTTGCTGAAAGTTCCGAAAAAACAACAGAAAAGATTAACTCGATGTGATATTAAACATTTTACTATATTGATAAGTGCGAACAAGTATTGGTGAAAGTATGCAGTCACTTAACTACGATTTTTAGTAAATGCATATACAGGGTGGGGCATTTAAATGGGAACACCTAAATATCTCGGTTATTATTAGTCGTACAAAAAATCTCCACAGAATAAAGTTGTACTGTTTCAAGGGGCGAATTTGATGATGGTAAACATTTTTTCTCGAGGTCATTTTTTTAAAAGATTTCGAGTTCATCGATATTTTTTTACATGGAATCATATATTTTTTTGTTCATATTCTTATAGAGAATAAAATGACAAATTCAAGAACCTTTCATAATGTATGATTCGGCTCATTTAATCTCAAGATATTGTAAGGAACGAGTATTTTTATTAAACTCCCTTTTATAATTGAAAACGCAAACAAGAAAATATAATCAAAAGGACAAATCACACGCACACAAACCACAGTAAACAATTTAACGTTACACAATTTAACACACAAATCACACTTTATAATATGTATATGTATCGTATTATGTCGTAATGTTCTGTGTCTTTTCGTATCGTTTCGTCATGTCCCGTACCGTACCGTATCGTATCGTATCGTCTCGCTTTTTCCCGATCAACGTTCGCGTTTCGCCGCTTTTATCAATTCGCCAAACAACCGGCGGTGTCACGCGTCGCCATGAACACGAACAAACCATAGCCCATCCGAGCGTTGGCTCGGACGCGCGGAATCCGCTCAGCTGTCTCATGTTCGTATCCCACAATATTTACAGTTTACTTACGTGTTCCGAAATCATATGTCGTGTTCAAAATGATGGCCATTGGCATTGATGCAGTACTGAAGTCTTGTAATAAACGATCTTCGTCTGTCGTCTTTTTTAGCGTTCACGTTACCGGTTTGCTTAAACTGTCTTATACTAACAGAAAATGCCTGAACTGAGGGACAAATACGGGCTGGAAATCTTTCACTGTATAAACGAACTGCTTGTCTAACGTATTGCTGGCTTTCATCATAAATGAAAATCATATCAATTTTCTCTTGTATGGTATAACGCATTGTAATCACTTCGAAGTTTAGACTAGGATTACTGAAGAAGGAATAAGATATTTACTCGAATAATCTACGGTTGATCGCTGTCAATGAAGCGTATCATAAGAAACATAGGTTTCAGTATGAATTCATGAGCCAGTATCATACATAGTAATGAAAACATCTTGAGATCACATGAGCCGAATCATACATTATGATAGGTTGTTGAATTTGTCATTTTATTCTCTATAAGAATATGAACAAAAAAATATATGATTCCATTTAAAAAAATATCGGTGACCTTGAAATCTTGTAAAAAAATGACATCGAGAAAAAATTTTTACCATCATCAAATTCGCCCCTTGAAACAGTACAACTTTATTCTGTGTATAACTTAATTATTCAAAGATGAATTTCATGTATACGTATCGACAGAGGATTGCAATGCTAGGATAGTGCAGAGAATAAATAAAAGTAAAATAAATGATTTAATACTTTTTACAAAAATTAGTGAGGAATATATGAATGTATAATAATTTATTCATTTGTGTGAATATGAATTTTAATTTACTCATTTTGCTACGAATGCATAAAATTCTGAAGTAGAAGTTTGCAAAAATGTTAGTTACATCAAAGATTCAGTAGAATACAGTTTTACATTTTATTCTTATACAAAATAAAAATTGTCTGTCTTGATTTCAAGATGCAGAAGCTACATGCATCCGCAAATCCTTTTCTTAACATTTTTAATGAGCTGAACCTGCGGTAACAGTATTTTGAATCACTCAAAATGTTTTCACTATTTAAATACTACGTATGTATCCGTAAAATCGTATTTCCTCCATTTTGGTGTATACGCCTAATCGGAATGCTTCAACGATGGCGCAATAGTCCGAAGAAATTGGAAGTTTCATATCCAGATCCGCCTAATGTACTTTCAATCTAGAACGCACGTTCCGTTGACTTGAATGAAGCGAAGCGTGACTTAACGAATGAGTTATTTATAGGTTGTGATCTTGAAGAAATTAATGTAACAATTTATGCGGCATTGACTTGGTTACAGTGGGCCGCATTAATATTCGAACGATATTTAAAAAAAACGAAGACATGTTGATATTTGACCATACGATTGGAACTTTTTTGAGAAGTTAGACACGGTCCAGACCTTGAGAAGTTAGTTTACTACATGACGTGGCAAAAAAAATTTTTCGAAAAAGAATTTTTGCAATTGGTTAGAATTGTAAAGAATATACTGAAAGATGCATTTTACAACTTTTTTATGTGGGTCTATATCAAAAATTGAAAAAATACATCTTGTAGATCTGTATCAATTAAATGCATTGTGAAAGTTTCATCGAAATGATAAAGAATAAAAATAATGATGCGGGAAACAACGACAGGCATTGAAAGATGTGAGGATCCTTAGATTTATTGCAGTTAGAGGTCGAAAATCATGAAAACTTGCAATTTTTACCATCTTTAAACGTTAGTAGCTATTTGAAACGTTGATCGATTTTGATGACATTTGCAATATATGTTTAATTGATACAGATCTACGAAACTTATATTCCAAATTTTCAATATTAGCACACATAAAAAAGTTGCAAAATACAACTTTCAGTATTTTCTCTGCAATTCCGACCAATTGCAATTTTTTTCAAAAATTCTTTTCACATTACGTAACAAATCAATTATTCTGACTCCTCAAAGAAATCCAAGTCGAATGATCCAATTTTGAAAAAGTTATCGTCTTTTTAATAGTGTCCGAATATTAAAGAGAGTCACTGTACGTGATTGTTGAGTCGTCGCGTTGATTACAACAATGTTGTGATGACATGATTTACCGAACAAAGTAATCCTGTTACCATTTCAGTCCAATCACCTACCAGCATTGGTATATCAATTGTATAGCCTCACAAATACATTATATCGTTCTATTTTTATAAAAATAAATATTTACACTAGAAAGCGACACATTTCAATAGCACTAAAATTATTATGATGAAATCATGATAAAAATTTTTATATTTTAATTGAATATACATTTAAATTGATATTAATTCGTACTTTGATAATTATAAATCTATGTACAATTTAGCTTTGTCTACAAGACCTACTCCCCCCTCCCGAAATTAATTTCGGGAATATTTAATGTTATACATATATCTACCTTCTTCCACCTGCTATCACACCTGCCATGCTTGATACATCATAATGAGCACGTACTCTAGAACCGGTTCCACGTGTCTCATGAAAGCATTAATACTCTATTAATCTCAATGATCACTGAGGTGTATTGAATAAAAATGTTCTGCAATGTCCAGTTTTAATTAACATATTTCTCAATTAATTTTTCGTTTGATACGCATGTTGTGCATTTTACTCGTTATTACTATACATAATGTTTACAGACTCTGATTAATGGAATGCAGATTTTATGCGTTTTTAAGCTGCATAGGTACCTTCATTCGAAATACGGTGAAAGCCCGTCCCCAGCCATCGTCTTATATCGGAATAAAACTTTATCAGAGAAATATGTGAGTCAGAAACGACTCCGGCATTGGTCTAGAACTCGCAGGAGTCCGAGCGTTAGGAAAAGAAATGAACGTCTAATGTGGCTCCTGTATCTTGAAATCAATGCAATTTTTATTTTGCATAAAGATTCGCCACTGGTCAATGTTTACACAAACTGATTACGACTATCTACTATAATGCCACTAGAAAGTTAACAGTATCGTGGGAGTACGCGAGAAAACAGGCGAAAATAACACACTGCAGAGATATGCGAGTACAAATGAATAGCTCACGATTATTTTCGTACCAATTAATCGGAAACGCAGAAAAAGTTCAAGGAAACTGTTGCATCGATCGCGTGGAAGAAAGTGAATGATCGACGTAACACATCGGGTGTAAGAGTACTGTAAGAAGTGGCCGTTCCATTAGAAATGTTTATCGGCGACAATTTGACAAGAGAAATCGATAGACTCCTGGAAAAAGTTCGCCGCACGGTAATAAACGTGCAGTTCTGCATAATTGTTGACGACGACCAAACAAAACCTGGCGGGTGTACTTCCGAAGGAAGGAGAGAGAAAGAGAGAGAGAGAGAGATTTTTACAATGATCGCGGAAGTAACTTGTACGTTGTGGACTAAGAGAACTGTAACGAATGTCATTGAGTGCCGTTTATTCGTCCATGTAAGGTTCAATGAACCGTGCAACTGCGAACTTGGAGTATTCACTTCAATTTATTTACGATGTGTAAGTCACATAGTTTTCACAATTATTTTTCCATTATGGTGATTAGCATCTGAAGAATTGCATATTTTATACTGCATGCAATTTATTAGCATTATTTACGTTGCTTTTGATTTTTAATACTTAAGTATCGGGAATTTCCAGCTTTGTTATTAAATATTCGTTTTAACCTTTTGAACTTGGGGCTATTTTAATACTGAACCCACCAAGACATGTGTTGCCTTGTAAAAATGACATCATAGAATTTATATAGATTTTCAGTGATTTTTGTTATAGTATGTGTTTAGATACAAAAATGTGTATAATCATTTCCAGTGAAAGCATCATTATAATTTCAATAATTGTAAAATAAAAAACCAGAAAACGGTCCTTTGACCGGCAGTGGTAGGTTTAGTGTTAACTCCGGAAACAAAGAATTCAATCAACCACTTTTATCCGACTCAGGAACATTTTATAAAGGAAGGAAGTGAAATTGAATGCATTGATTAATTAATCAGCTTGAAATTCATATTTTTCCATAGTATTGTAATTCCTGTAATATGCAATATAATTAATTTAAAATTTGTTGACATATGTTATTCAGAATATCTTCTTTTTACTATTTAGAAGAATTTGATAAAATTTTTTGGAACACGAGTTAAACAATTAAACATAAGTTATTAAAAACTGAATAGCTTACATAAATTTTACCTATAAAAGTACGATTAAATGTACTTTCCGTTTACAAAAATAAATAAACAAATAATAATAAATATTTCATGTAAACATCGAGCCAAGAGAAATTTAGAATCAGTGTACGAATAGAAGTATGAATGGAGTTTATATTACAAACAATATGACTAAAGAAGAACCAAATAATTGAAATCACAAAGTTTCAATTACAAAGATTTACGATTTACTCCTTCGGTTTGCAAATGAAAATCATCGTTCACTCTTCAGCAGTATTTTAGTCTTCAAGATTGAAAAGAAAGATTATGAATCCTTACCGTCACCATAATTTGCGTGTAACAGGCGACCGTATCTTGTGTTTGCCATGCCCCATGTTGGATGGTAAAGATTATTACAGGAGCCATCGTACGTTCTGTGTCTCGACGCATCGCAGCTACGTGGATAACTATCGCCACACCTGATTTCTTGATGAACATCGCTTGTCACGTTCTGAACGAAGCCGAAAGTGTAGCTGAAACAACATACAGGTAAAAAGCTAAAATTTAGACTACGTATATTCTTCTTTTATTTGAATAAGAATTTTACATAACTTACATACAGAAACTCAGTGAACCGAATGTATAAAAATGCCCAATGTAGTAAAAATCGTAAAATATATTTATATTCTATAAAATAAATACTCTAATATAGAATTCTGTAGAACATTCTACTGAGAAATATAAGTGAATAATAATATATATAATATATATGTTTGTGTCATCACCGTACCTTTCATCCATCTTTTCTCTCTCTTTCTCTCTCTCTTTATCTGTTACTCTCCCTCTCACTCTAATTTATACTTAATACAAGAAAAAATATAGAATTTACTTTGCCTCGAACTTAAATACAATAAACCTCTTTTTCTTTCTCTAGTGACTCACTCTAAAACAAAGATTTTAACAGAATTTAATGATATTTTTAATATCTTAATAATACTTCTAAATTGATAAAAAATAAATTATCCCGTTTCAAAGTAGTCTTACTAGACAGTAGAAATTTTTAAACACATTCGCAGTTTAGTAACAAAATATGATAGAATAAAATTTCTATCACACTCACCTACTCGATTTACTTCCTGTAAAGCTTGGGAAGAAGCTGACGCTTGGTGACACGGTGTAGGGAATAGAATGATACGGATTTTGCAGAAAAGGGAAACCGTACGAAGTCTCTGAGCCCTCCAAATCCGAACGATCGTCCTTATGTTCTGGAAAAAAAATAATAACAGTTAGGTAAATAATTAAATTCGTATTTATATAGTAAATATCTGACAATTCAAATAAGTAGACGATAACAACATTCACGCCGACTGAAAATCTCGGATTTTCTATTTTAACCCTCGTCCATTTAACACAATTTTCGCTGATACTGAAGAGATATACCATTGTTTCATATTTTAAACAGTATTCATTTTTTATTGGATCCTCTCCACCACATTTAATAATTTTACCTGGCTTTCCAACTACATTTGATAAATAATCAATAACTGATTCCAGAATTTCATGTTTTCCATATTCAGTAATTTCAATAGATATGTTAATAAAATAACTGTTCCCATTTTGCCGGAGGATTTTATTCTCGAAGAAGGAATTTACAGTGTTAATTGTTTATATTTCCACCATATTGATTCTCTGTCATTGTATCCATTCAATATCAATGGACATATTAAGCAGTAGAAATGACAACTCAGACACACGATCAAAATTTAACTTCATTTAAGTCCAAATAAAATTGCATTTTTCTGTTATTAGTATTTAATGATTGGAATGAATGGAAACATGCGACAAATTCTCGTTTTCTATCAAAAAATTATTAAGAACGAAAGACATCTAGATATTTTAGGGATTAACTTTCACTAGACAGCGGATTTTATGCATTTATGGCAAAAATGAGTAGGCGTAATTTGAAACGGTAAAAAAATGAGAGGAATTCAAAAATACTGTTATATTATTTTCAATGTATTAAACGTATGAATGCAATTCTTGTTGCAATTCAGGTAGAAAATTTTTATTCTGTATAAAGATCCGCTGTTGAATAATCGCTCATGAGTAGACAGCGGATGTTTATGCATTTATGGTAAAAATTAGTAGGTATAATTGAAAATAGTAAAAATATTGGAAAAATTTAAAGATGCAGTTATATTATTTTCGACCTATTAAATATATTAAGAAAGGAAATAAATTTCTATTTCACTCCAATTGAAATAAAAAAATTTTATTTTGCATAAAGATCCGCTGTCTACTAATGAGACAAAATTCCACCATATTCCTAGAATTTCTACAAAACAAGACTCCGAAAATCAAATTCACCTTATCGGTTTTATTTTGAAAAAAATCCGAAACATGTCTCTATTTTTCCAACAAAGGAGAAACCTCTCAAGTGACCGGCCAAAGTAGATTATCTCTGGAAGCTAATTTGCCTAGGTTAGAATTTTTTTCCGCATGCGACCGACCGATTGCTCTGATTAGCTCGCTTACTCATTCCCGTCTCTATTACCCAAGAGACATTTACCCGGAACCGTGCGGTAGTCGATACGTAAGTAGGATCACTTTAATCAGGACAAAGACGCACGCCGTTTAATGCCACGGATACCAGTGGCATCATCGTAGTTGTTCAGTATCGGTAGAAGGACACGGAGGATTTTCCCACGACAAAAGGGCCGGTGTATACCGATTCGGTATTGTTTGTATACCTATACCTATCAGTAGCTATGCATCGATGCACTATGCCCGGCTCGTGATTCTTTCCTTTTCCTGTTTATCGTGCATACCATCGGATCAGAAAACGTTCACCAAACATGACTGGCCGTCGCGGATCCAATGTCGACGTAATAGATCGTGAAACAGGCTCGCTCCGCCGTTTTGCCGATTCCTTTCACTGCTTTCGGTCGAGAACGGTAAATGTTATACCAACACGACAGACCTTATCGATGCAGCCGGGTAACTCGGTAAATGAACGGGTGACTGTGCACGCTGCCTGGTAAACCACCGAACGAATTTCAATCAGGACCGCTTGGTATCGTTTGGACCGTCGCCAAATTACCGGTATTAATATTCAAGCGACGCACGACCCTGTCATTCGAACTTTACAACCTCCCTCGCGCGCACTCTTCCTCAAAAAGGGTAACACTGAACTTGCACCGTGTTACGTGTTGTGGCCGAGTTCGATTGCACTCGATGGATTTTATGCGTTGACGCCGTTTACGATCGACCGAGGTGCATTGCATGCGATTTTTATCGTTTTCAAGGGAGGACGACGATTGCACAGGGTGATCCGTGAATGAACATACAGAACAGTTTTGTTCCGATATAAGGCCGATAATTCCGCCGTATTTAGAATCAGAACATCGTACGCGGCTTGCCACTGTCCTCGAGTGAACTGAATGATCGATAAAGTTTTGATTCAGTAAAACCTATCCGAACATGATATCAGAGTTCTACATTATCCGAATATATTCAAAATTCTGGATTATCTAATTTATTATAAACAATATGCACTTTTTAATATTTTGCATACCTCTACAATACAAAATAGTACCAGTTTCCTCTGAGCAAATGATTTGTGAAAAATCTTTCAAGAATTATTTCCCCGTTTAAGAGGTTATTTAATTATGGTTGAAAAACGTAATTGAAGAAACATTTCAGTACACAGATTGCATTGAAAAATGTAGGAATCGATTTAAAAAATACAATTGACCTTCAACCATTTATGAAAAACTTCTTGTTCATTTATTATTAATTTATAACATTTCTCGGTATCATCAACAATTTCGATTTGAATGGGACAGCATATACATAATTGTATTTATGCCATAGTACTCTAACTCTAATAATAAATGGAGTAACAACAATATGAAATAACTAAATTAGTAGAGTGTTCATGTAAATTAAAACTGTTGGCTGCTAATTTATAAGGTAGAAATTGTATGCATTGCGCGTTGTTAGACTGCGAATTTTTATGCAAATTAAAAATTTCCTAAGTGAATTGTAAAACAGAAATTAAGTGAAAATTTAATTTCTCTTTCAATAATTTAAATCAGCAGAAAATAGAATTCGATTCTTTTAATATCTTCGCAGTTTTTTGTTTTACTAAAAATCCTAATAATTTCATTTTTATAGTTTACGTACACGTTGCACTACGAATCTTGTAATATTCATAATTATATTGCTTATGTTCTAAATTCTATTCTAACATGTAATTAAATACATTTGACAAGAGAACACATAAGTGTCTCCTTTTATTCACTTAGGCAACAGTTGAGTTGATGTGACAATAAAAGGCGTCGTAACTGCTTAGTTGCTGCAATTAAACAGTAGCCAGCGCGAATTTACATTTAAAGGAGCATGTTTTATTCAGATAGTAAAGTAGTTGCTGCAACAAAGTTGCAAATGCGCACCTGTCCTTACAGTCGTAGTTGGTTGGTAAATAGAATTAACAATTGCAGTTTAATAAGAAAAAATTAGCGGAAATTGTAGAAAATTCACCAAATGTGTGACACATAGAAAGAGAGATTCTGTTACGTTCTAAAGTTCATCGATAAATTACTAGATCCAGTTTCGGGGGAAATTTTTATTCGCGTCGCATACACCCCTGAAACTAAACTCGTATTTCCACGCTGTGGGCGTACAACTTGTCTCGAACACGTAACTTGAATTCCGGCACGTCACACGGACAAACATTTTCTAACTCGTGAACTGTACCCTGTTATTAACTTCCACTTGTTGCACAAAGAACCGATTGCCTATTTCTTTCGCTTCGTGCTTCTGCCTGTTGCCTTATTTATTATTAATGCTGTTACCACTGTTTACAGTTCCACTAATACGTGTTCATATATCATTTAATACAAAATTAGTTCTTTCAAATTGCATCAAATAAATTGAAGTTTTTTTTCTGTTGGAAGATCTAGTTTACTATAATAATAATAATAATATATACTTTTCTTCAGTCTCACGACTAAATAATTGTACTTGGTTTACATAAACATAATCAGTAGAATTCTACCTTAACCTTTCATTATTTCCTTCACTCACTCATCACTCTCATTCCTATTTTATGCTTTCTCTATCTACTATCTGAGTGTACTTGTCATAGTACAGGGTGTCCCAAAAATATTGTGCTTCCTTGAAGGGGTTGATTCTTGAGGTGATTTGACAGAACTTTTTCCTTTACGACAATGTTCTCCGTGGTTTCGGTAAGGAATTACTGACGAAAAACATGGACTAATCAGAGCGCGACTACTGCAGACAGATTCCGGCTGGGCGATAGGTCCCACTGAGCGTGGCGTTGTCATTGGCCGAGCCGATATCTGTCCGTTGTAACCGCGCTCTCATTGGTCCTTATTTTTTGTTAATAATTCCCAAACGACCACTTTTGCAAAGGAAAATGATGCTTCAATACTATCAATTTTTTTAAAACTTCCAATGTTTTTACAATTTATTTACCTGAATTCCTAAAGAAAATTCAAATAATACGGTTTCTAAATTTATATCAATTTTATGTATTCGTTTTATTGAAATCCATGCCAATATCTACAAACATGTATGCAAATTTGATATGAATCTACAAAACAAATTTTTAAAATTTTTGCTGTAGCGTCAGATAAAACCATTGCAAAAAGAGATCTCACATATGAAAAAATTGTAAATGAAGAGACCTATTTCATCACAATCCCGACGAAATTTACGACACGAATTTTTTTAATTTGTTGTTTTATCGTTATTTAAACATTCGTTCGCACCATAAAGACACAAAATCTGAACTAGCGATAAGGAGTCGTGTATAATATTCGTTCGTGTTACAAGATTATTATAATCAATCAATTTCATGCAAAAGTAAATTTTCCAAATCTTATTTTTAGTCACCCTTAATTGAACAGAATCGAGCATTATTTATAAATCATTCTTTTAATTTTTGTTTGAACCTAAAAAAAATTCTACTTGATCCAAAACCAAACCTTTCTTAAATTTTGCTTTATTCTTCTGTTTTCTTTTTTAATTTAAAGACAATTGATCCAACACCATGTGCAACATAAGCATGACTATTTTTTTAGTAGTTGCATTATTTATGACAGGAACAAATAAATGAATTAAATAGATAAAAGAACTCAATAAAAAATAACTTCATATTCATTATAATACAATTACAGTGAAATGTTTCTCCTAATTGGTTATGAATTTATTAATTATTATACTGTTGCAATAAATAACCTACCCGTTGCAGTAAAACACAAGGTTACCTTGCAACCTTCTCTCCACCAGATCGATGTTTTGCAATACTATTTCCATAACAGATTCTTTTCGAAGGTGTAATTAAATAACAGTAAACATTGTATCACGTTTAGCTCCGCGCGAATAAACTCTGTTTAAATGACTTGAAAGCGACAATAAAGCGGCCGACTCATTTGCCAGAACAGGGTTGCAAGTGTTGCAACGGAAACATCGGTTTACGATCCGAAGTTATATTCCTTTCGCTCGCATAGGAATGCATGTTTTTCAGATGCAAAGTAGAACTTAGATAACAATAAAAAGTTTAGGTCGATACACGAACGTTGCACGAAGCAAATTTCTGTCGAATTTCCATTCTATGATTATGTTTCTTACTCTGACTATAAGTTACAATTAAACACTATCGTTGAATACAAAATTCAACATCGGTTAATGCAGATTTATATTCTTTTTAATTTAACGAAAGCAGTGATAGGCGAAGAGAAATCAAATAACTCGTTTTAGAATAGTTACATAAGCTTCTGCTGTTTAATTACAGTTACAAATTATAGAATAAAAGACATTGAAAATTAATTCAATACAGATTAAAGCTCTGGTATAATTACTTAGTTAATAAATCAGGAACAGTTCACCATTATATCACTATTAAATCATTAATTTAGTTTATTCTTTGATGTAAAATTCAAATTTATTTTGCCATGAATGATGTATATGCGTTCAATTTATTCATGAATTTGTGGGATATCTGAATGAATGAAGTAACAATTTTCTTACAAATTTTTGCAACCAAAAGTAACGAAGCAAGAAGTGCAAATAATTTTATATTTCTTCTTGTATAATTATGATCATATTTTACCGAGAAATGGAAAACTGTAATTATAACATTGTTATATGACTATTAAATAAAATTTAATAATAACAAGAAAACTGCGATCATGACACTGTCGCATGTAGATCATCAATAATGTGCAAATTATTAATTAAAGTCTGTAAAATTTTCTTGTTTTACCTGATCTTGTGGTCGATTTTCGACTTTCTCGAGCAATTTCCTTGCCATCCGCTAGAACTGTTTGTTGTAGCATTAGGGTGGCGAAGATTATGGTCACGGTCCATCGTGCTGTGCATTCCGTCATGTTTCTGAAACACAAATTCCAAATTTTCTTAATTACAAAATATTTGCAAAACTAATATAAACTAATTATAGATTAGTCTCTACGTCATACTATAACATAATTATATACTGTAACATTTGTATTGTACATGCTATATAAACCTTATAAAGTTTAAGACAATAAATAAATTATATATATATAATTATATATATATAATTTATTTATTCTATATATTTGCGATTTTTTAATTTGAATTAATTTTAAATATTTATTTCATAATACAATAATATTTTTTAATAGCTGCAAACAGTGCTACAATTTATTTATACCGTTGTAGTGCATTTGTAGTTATACAGATCTTGCAAATGTCAGACATTCGCAGAACGTGAGAGAGTGGTTATCCATGTCGAATGTATATTTCATTGGCTGTTCTCAGGCTGTAAGAAATTTGCAAGGAAAGTATATTTTCCAAGTCTAATATTAAAATCGAAAGACCTATTCGTCTAATATACAGAGTGTCCCAAAACTCCCTCAACTCCCGGAAATGGGAGGTTCCTGAGGTCATTTGAAACGACATTTTCCTTTTGCAAGATGTTAGCTGGGGCTTCGTTTGGGAGTTATTAACGAAAAACACGGACCAATCAGAGCGCGAGCTAGACGCGAACTGTCTGGCGCGCCAGCTGTATCTACTACCGCCAGCGTAGCGGTCCGCCGCGACGAAGAAATGAACAAGAGAAGCAGATCGTTATACTCTCTATTTAAATTTATTATAAGTGAATTGCTTGTATACAGAGTGATCCTAACATGTTGCGTTTCCTTGAATGAAGTGATTCCTGAGGTCATTTGAAATAATTTTTTCCTTTGCGAAAATATTCTCCGCAGCTTTGTTAAGGATTTATCAACGAAAACCACTGACCAATCCCAGCGCAGCTAGACAAGTCTCGCTGAGCGTAGCGTTGTAGTCGTTTGCTCAGTGGTGCCTGTTGTAACCGCGTCCTGATTGGTCCGTATTTTTCGTTAATAACTCCTTAACGAAGTCGCAGGGAACATTTTCCTAAAGGACTTCAAAGTACCTGAGAAATCATTCTTTTCAAGGAAATGCAACATTTTTGGGACATTCTGTATACAGTGACCTATATTCTTATAAATTTATTTGCAGTATGGCTAATTTAAAAAAAAAATCTTTTTTCGTAGAAGCATTATTACATTGACCATTTAGGGCAGTGTGTTCAATTTTTGCTCTAAATTTAATCCATATTAATTTGTTTTAACTTTATTCCAACAAATAACGTAACTAATAAACAAACGTCTACTAAAAAGAAACTATTGTATTGTCTATTAAAAAGATTCCTATTGTAAATTAACGCTCACATATAGGAATATTAAATAATTTTATATTAGTACTATATGTATATAATGATATGATACTAATATAAAATCTATTATCTGCCACGTAACAAATTGAAAAGAGAATATTTTAGCGAAAATTAACATTAACCGCCACAATTAATTAGGGACAATTCGCATTATCTCGTTCTTTTGGAGCTCCCTTTCTCCCACGGTCCTGTAAATTATGTAAATTGCAGCGGGTCGCACTATTAAAATTACAATGAAGTTATAAAAGAGCATTCCTCGCGGCTATTCGGCCCTCTTCAAATTCATCGGGCTCTTTTTTCCGCGGCGGTCCTTAAAAAATTGTTCCCATTTCTCGGATAATAAACCGAAAACGCGTTTCCTTTCCGAACCCGATGCAATTTTAATGGCCAAGTTTCATTTCGCGCTCTCGGAATGTTCTAAAGGAACGCCTCGCGCCAAATTTGGCGTTCCGGGCGAAATTTTGCGGCGAGCGAACGCGCAACAAAGTCGTCCGTGACACATTACGATCATTTCTCATATCTAGGTTCAACCAGTTCCCTCATACGTGACTTTATTTTGCCCATGCAATGCACGAAATTGAAATAGAACGCGGAACAACAAAACTGGAACCATAAAACCGTCGAACTCTGTGAAATATTATTTCAAGTATCTGATAATTAGTCTATTTTAGTTCAAAGCGTGCGTGCAGCTTTTGAAATGAAATGTTTTATCCAGTCTTGTCGCGATATATGTGAAAACATCAAAAATTTCATTCGTAGTAAAATTATAAGATAAATGGAAAGTAACAGTGACAAAGTATTTTTGTTTTTAATTATTTGTTTGTGAAAAATTTATTAACATATGACCGAGATTTTTCTGATTGAAACGAGACCAAATACAATACAATTCGGGTCACATTTACTCGTTTAAATCATGACATAGTAGAACCTGGACTATCCGAACTAATCAGTGAAACATGCGAAATGCTACTTAAAATAGTATAATTTTATTTGGAAGATACTAAATATCTTTAGTCGGTATTCTAAATGTTCTTTAAAGAAGCACACATTGTTAACAATTTTTAACAGTAAATACGTCTACAAAGGCAGTGGATAAAATGAATTTGAAATTAATTAACTTCCACGAATAAAATGGTCGTGAAATTTTCCTATAGAGAAAATTCATAAAGTTCACAGAGTATTCATAGGGTGTTCATATAGTATTCATAGAGCAATAAAAATGCTCATTCCGTTCACACATAAATTCTTCTAGTATAGTATCATACTCTATATTCATCAAAACATTCAGTTGCAAAAAAAGATAGAGACCCATTAAATCTGAGGAAGTTTAATGTTCGTCTGAAAACAGAAGTTCTCATACAGGGTGTCTAAAACATACTTCTTCGAAATGACCTCAGCAATCACCCCTCTCAAAGAAGTACAACATTTTTGGGACACCCTGTATATTGGGTTAGAACGAAAGTTTTTAAATTAAAATTCAGAGATAAAATTGAGACATTTATTCAACAACATATTTTCCATACTGTTCTATCACATGTTGTAATTTTTGAGGTAACTCATCATGTTATTGAATAAACCTATGCATAAATATTTTAATTTTATTTTTGAATTTTAATTTAAAAACGCCACGAACTTTCGTTCCAACCCAATATTTCCGAAAATATTAATAGTAAAATTCTATAAAATTATAAGTGAATATAGCAGCAAGTATTCGCATGAAATACTTAAAGCTGACATTTAGTCCCTATTATTACGATAAGTATTTCTTTGTAACGAGACGGCGCAGCGGCGTGACACGACACTGATTTTATAATAACGAACCACGAGAAACTCGACAAATGCAACTGGTGTGCAATGTGCAACGGCTCACGATTGCCTTCCGGTTACATTTCACGAACTTCTTTCGATAACCGTCGTGGGCACACGAAAGTGAATAAAAACCAGCATATCTAATAAATGTGTCCGCCAACATTTGTTTCTAGCATTTTCTTTCTTACAACTTCTAACAGGAAGAAGAAAATCTTGAAGTATACAACCATTTTTATTAACTTACGTTAACTGAACGACAGACTCTTTTGTAACTTTATGTAACAATTCGTGTCATCGAATTTTTATTTGTTCAGTGACATAATTGTTTGTAAAACATAAATTCTTGGGATTATGTGTGACAGTGTTTTTGGGGAATGTACTGTAGTGAGGAACATTAGTCGAGTTCAATAAGTAACACAATAAAAATATTCTTGAAGGAAAGAATAAGTGCACGAGAATACTTCTCTATGCTTCATTAAATTTTTTTTTATTAATTCTTCCGGGTAGATTTTTTATTCTATAATTATGAAAGTGGTATAAGTCAAAATTTAAAAAAAATGAGTTTATCAGTTATTTTACATCACATTATTTTAAACTAAATTAACTTAATGTAATTTTTACGATATTGTCAAAAATGAACCGTTAGATAGTGCTTGTTATTCATCAATGCTATTATATGGAATTCATTTGGTGTTTTATATTTAATCGTTTAAATTAAATAAGAAATATGACTTAGACCACTTTGATAATTATAGGCTCAATTATCTGTTCGGACTACTTCTGTTAAAACTCAATTTTCTAGCACTGTAATACTTTAGAAGCAACGTCAAATGTTATAAAAATGATGACATGATTACATAATTGATATCCACTATTTTTGTACATACATTTGATAACAATGATAAACTATATTTGTTATGGCTGCAAAAAGAAACTTGTAGATAAGATACAGATTAAAATCTAATTACAACATCGTTATCATGGCAATTAATCATTACTGTCATTCAGAATATTTTTATTACAAATCTGTTCTAGGTTTGAAATAACTTTTTCTTTTACGAAAATGTTGTCCGCAGCATTGTTAAGAAGTTGTTAATACTAAACCTACAGAGCACTAAAAGCGATTAAAATGTTTTAGTTTATAAAAACGACAAGACTCCATTTATTTAGATTTTGTACAATTTTTATTTCAATATGTGCTTGGATAAAAAATTTGTCAAACCAATTTCCATGTAAGAAACTTCATTATTTCAATAATTGCAAAAAAAAAATATAAAACCGGTCATTTTCCCGGCAGTGGTAGGTTTAGTGTTAACGAAAAACGCGGACCAATCAGAGCGCGGCTACGTTGAACGGATTTCGGCTCGGCCAATGCCAACACCGTGTTCACCGTCGCGCCGAAGTTTGTCCCCCGTTGCCGCGCTCTGATTGGTCCGCGTTTTTCCTCTATACCCAGATAGCACTGAGACGTCTTAAAGACGACTGCCGTAAGACGTTCAGACGTATTAAAGACGTCCCCTGAAGGTCGTTTGTTAAAAAACGGTACGTCTTTAAGACGTCTCTACAAGGTCTTTCAGACGTCTGAAAGACGTCTTTTAAACGTCTAAAAGTCGTCTTTTAGACGTCTACAAGACGTCATTTGGGCGCCTTCAGGCGTCTTTTGGACGCCTTTCGGCCGTCTTTCGGGCGTCTTTTAGGCGCCTTTCGGGCGTCTTCTAGGCGTCTCATAGACATTCCTAAAAGTTAATTAATAGGGGAAATAAATTTAAAATTATTGTTTCTTTATTACTAATTTCTTTATTATTATTAAAATAAAACCTTAAAATTATAATAAAACATAATGAAGAAATCTAAAATTTCAAACTTGTCCTTTTGACACGGTAGACCGCCTCTTCAGCCACATATGTATTGCGGTCTCCATGTCCTTCTGATTGCCTGGAATGTTCGCTTTTTCTGCGGAACCTTAAATAAGAAATTCTTTGTTTACAAATTTGTACATGAATAATTAGTATTAGAATAACGATAAAATAAGTGTGATAATTACATATAATGAGCTTCGCTGTTTTGTAATTTTGAAATCGTTTCTTTTGTTTCCTTCTAAGCCAGCTGTAGGACAATGGTAAGTTGTCGCTGATAATTGTTGACATCGCTCTTCTTTTAAAATTAAGCACTTCTTCAACCTAAAACAAAAAGTTGTTATTATATCACATTTTGTCAACTGAATGAAAATGAAAGATAAATGTCAGTTATTTTAAGTGTAAGGTCAAATGCACTACGTGTTAATCTAACCAATAATTTTGGGATTTTAAATTATTTTACAAAATCTGAATTTTATGTTAAAACTCTTAAAAAATTATGTTTGTTTATCTAAACTGGTAAAATTAAAGGTAGCAAAAAATGCTGTCCAGGCCTAAGGCATTTTACTTTATATGTTTCACCAATTTTGACCGCTGTAACAGTGACGGTCAATAACACCGGTCGCATCGCAGCCAATTTGGTGCTCCTCAAATTTAACGACGGGTCCAAGTCGGTGGATCAATAATCCTTAACAAAATGTTCAAAAATGAAGAAAAGTTATAGCAATCTATGGAGCAAACATAGTAGAAAGACATCAGTAAAACCACTAACGGTAGCAAATAATGCCAATGAAAGTACTTACTTTTCTAAATATATGAAATAACTCGTACAGCATAACACGGTTGTAACTTGCTCACGCGATGTTGCACTAACGATAATTATTACAAAAAAGTAGATTATGATGGGATACGTTCTCGCCAACGACACAGAAAAGACTGTCGTTTCGGCCGTGTCTTTCGTTCGATCGTCTTTTCGGCGATCGTCATTTTTTACTCACGCGATCGCTGTCCTCGTTCCCACATAAATGACAACGATATGACTCTCGTAGAAACGAGCTCAGAAGAACATCGTTGCGCAACATTATAATTTATTAGTTTTGTACTTACAATAACCAAAATTCTATAAAAATAAAAACATATATTATTAAACATATAACTTATTCTACCCCTTCTATGCATGCATACATATTGTACTACGCCTTGAGACCAAGGGACTTGTGTCAAATCATTCATTTATAGAACACGGAAATACCTAAAAGTTCCTTCATGTTCATATATTGTAATAAATGAAATTGCGAAATTTATTTTTTATCATTCCAAGTAATAGCAAAACTTAGAAAAAGTAGTTTACTCATTGTACAGTAAAGTAGTCCCTTTCATATAACATCTTCAAAAAATTCAAGTCATCAATTAGCCTCGAAAGAGCCTCTTGCAGACGTCTTTAACACGTCTCCAGAAAGCCGTTCAAACGAAGTCTCCGAAGAGATGTCTATAAGGCGCCTTAAAGACGTCTCTTCGGAGACGTCGTTTGTACGTCTGAAATAGACGTCTAAGACGTCTCCAAAAGGACGTTTTTAAGACGTTAAAACAACGTCTCCGAAGAGACGTCTTAAGGACGTCTTTTCAGGACGTAAGACGTTCAGACCTAAAAAAGCCGTAAAAACGACGTCTTTATGACGTCGCATGCTATCTGGGTAACTCCTTAACAAAGCCTCGAGGAACATTTTCGGCAAGGAAAAAATTACTTCAAATTACCTTAAGAATCACCCCTTTCAAGGAAGTACAACATTTTTGAAACAAATTTAAGAAAATAGAATTTCATTTCGGTTCGAAGAAAATTAATAGCATACATATTTATTAGACTGTGTTTATAATCATTATGGATATTTTAGGGGAATAAAAGGAATTAATGAGAGCAGAAACAGTTAACGATCGTTCACAAACGATTAAACGTTTCATATAAGACAAGTCTGCAGCAGAATCTCGACTTTTCTCAGTGGCTTTCCAACGAGGAAGTTCAGCGAGCGTTTTCGTGCGTTAATTGCGGGTGCAACGGCCACGCGGCTGCGATCGTTGCAACTGGGAATCACGAGGTTGCACAAGCCACTTCCACCGCTCGCGTGAAGGTTACGCGATTTTAACGGTTATTATCGCACCGACTCAATCGGAACTGTTCTCCGGTATACACCCGGCGCCCCTGAAAGATACTCTTCCGATACTTCATGAAATTGCTTCAAGTTGGCCGGGAACTACGCAAACATCAGCCATTAATTAGCGAAATCGTGACGTGCGATCAAGCAGGAAGGGAGAACGCGAAAGCCGATCGTTGATTCATCGCCGCCGCGCGACGATATTGTGTAATAACTCTATCGATGTTCACAGACTTCGTCCCGAGGACCGCGAAGCATTTGCTTTTCCGACCACGATACCACTCGTGGGATTAGGAGTCTACTTTATCTATACAGCACCCTCAACAAAGTGTCAACCCTTCGCGAACAAGGAAAATATTAACACATTAGACTGCGGATGTTTATGCAATTTCCAATTTTTGTAGACAAATTTTAAGTTAGTGGAACGAAATAAAATCCTATTTTTAATGGGAACAGCAATTGTAGATGAAAAAAAATCAAAATCGTACTAAATTCTATCGAATTTTGTATTCTAGCATTTTTTGAACGTTTTCGTAAGCCATAAATGCATAAAGATTCGCAGTCTACACATTACACATCAGCGAATTTTCTAATAGTCTTTTACTTGATAAATTTTTTAAAAGCAATTTCATTCATAATTCGACAAATTTTTTGAATTAATGTAATGTAACAGAATCTTCTGAGATTTTTATTTAAGCCTCCATATGCTATGCTGAAGTCATTCGTGATCAGAGTTGCCAGTGTAGAGTCTTCGCGGTCCCCCTCCACCATCGAATTCCCCTTTAGTGCTGAGCACGAGAGAGAGAGAGAGAGAGAGAGTGAGAGAGGGGAATGCTACCCATCCCTTCGTTGTCGCTAGTGTCGCTACAGGGGAATCGAATCACATTTAGTAGTAGAAGGGGAAGCATTTTGAGGGGAATACAAGCCAAACGTAATCCGATTAATGATTGAAAATTACGATTAATATAAAATCTAATTATTGATCGTGGCTACTGGTTACTGGATAATCAGTAATCATTGATTAATGAATAAGAAAGGAATCAGAAATTGTAATCAATGTTCGCAATTGCTTTGTTAATTATTAATCATGAAATGATTACATTTTTTATTATAATTTAATCTATACTTTTGCTGTAATAACGACACTGTGAATATTTTTTTAGAATTAGATATACTTTTTACATAGTTTTACATAGAAAATCCTTAGAACAAGTTATTTATTTCTTTTTAGTGTTGTTTGGGATATATTGTATAGCGATTTGGTCCAGAACAAGCAACCCTTGTTTCTGGACATATGGTTAGTATCGTATCGCCGATGGTCGCCTCGTCGTCGACTCGGAGCCGAAATTCAACACTTAGTTATTTTCCGGGGCCCACCCATGGACCAGATCTTTGTATTTTTCCTTTTTCCAACGACACCCCCACCCGTTGAAGGTTGTAAAGGAGAGGGAAAATTCAGCTTTCCTTCATTGTTCCGTCGCGTAAGAACCATATACGTGGATGTCTTTCGCTCAATATTTATGGTCTGTTCGTGCCTAAAGACCGTCATAGCGAATTAAACAAACTAGGGTCACTCGACGACCAGTCGAGGCATGTGACCTAATGTTTAGTTTTTCTACATTCTTGAAAGTGTTGTTATGGATGACGAACAATTATTTAAAATCATATCTGGCAGGAACCGTCCCAAATAAACGCACGACCCACTGGACGTCGACGAGACACGATTATTATTTTAAGATAAAGACAAGGACCATCCGTTCTTTCCACGAGTTCTGACAAATACCACCTGTCGTTGAAAGGGTATATAAACCCTTGCATTTCTGTACTCGGGGGCTAGTACTTCTGTAGTCACGAATCGTGTCGCGTCGTGCTGTATCTCCTAGAATCGACCTTCAGTGAGATCGGGCATCAGTCCCCTTCGATCAAATATTACCATATAGATTTCGCGAGTCGGTCTAAAATCTATTAAGCATTTAAAGTCATTCCGAGACCCCCCGCATTGCCAGTGCGTCAAAACCGAGCACCTTTAGTAAGGTATCAGTCTTACCTTTCTATTCTTTCATTCTTTTCAACTTCAATAATATCGCGACATTTACACAAATGTAACAAACTCTATTGATAGAATATACTTGTGTTTTACCGATAATTCAGTAGAACTTTTTAAACCCATTATTATCGTCCAGTATCCTAATAGAACAATTGAACGTTCCCACATGATACAATCTAACCGCTCGGGTTGTATCAACTAAATTATACTAGTTACGAGGCCCACTAACTTTCCTAGCGACTCCCTGACAATCGTATCAGGTTCGCTCGCGACATTTAAATCATCCACCAAAGATTTATCCAACCTCCCAGTGGCTCCCCAATTTCGCATTGGGTTCGTCCACGAAAGTCACACCGTCCTAGCGGCTCCCTGACAATCGTATCAGGTTCGTCCGCATCCAAACAGCTCCCTGATTTCGCATCAGGTTCGTCTGTGATCTCATCCAACCTATAAGCGGCTCCCTGATTAAACATCAGGTTCGTCCGCATCCTAACGGCTTCCTGACAATCGTATCAGGTTCGTCCGTGCCTTCTGTCAACCTCCTAGCGGCTCCCCAATTTACCATTGGGTTCGTCCGCGCTGTTTTACAACCTCCTAGCAGCTCCCTGACAATCGTATCAGGTTCGTCTGCGCGTTACTCCTAGTGACTCCCCAATCTACCATTGGGTTCGTTCACGAAGTTTCAACTATCCTAGCAGCTCCCTGACAATCGCATCAGGTTCGTCTGCGCTTGACTCCAAACCTAGAGGCTCCCTGACAATCGTATCAGGTTCGTCCTCGCCGTCTACAATCCTAGCGGCTCCCCAATTTAACATTGGGTTCGTCCGCGCACCTCAACTAACAAATTGAGACCATATTCCTAGAGTAAAAACCCTTCGCCGGCCACTCGAGCTGCTCGCGGCCCTGGCTCGTAACAGTGTCATAAATTTAGTCCTTCCGAGGGACCATCTGCGACGGTTAATTATTCTGCCGAATAATGCAATTTACGCCCCGAAAACGTAAAAATTGGGCCATTTGGCGAAGATCGTGCCCTAGATTTATCTTTTATCTAGCGATTGTTGTTCCGTCGCGTAAGAACCGTACTCGTGGATGTCTTTCGGGTGACATTTGTCGTCCGTTCGTGTTTTAGGACCGTCACGGAGAATTAAACAAACTGGGGTCACTCGACGACCAGTCGAGGTATGATTTTCTGCAGTCTTGAAAGGGTCATAAATTTAGTCCTTTCGAGAGACCATCCGTGATCGTTGAGTACGGTTTCGTATTACCGGGACCCGTCGTCGCCCGTGTTTAGGTATCGCCCCACTCCTCCTTCCCAGGGCCTCATACAGAGCAACGGGAAGGAGGTTCTAATCGTAAAAAGTATACTGATTGGGAAATGCAACGTTCTGCAGGAACCAATCAGTACATTTTGTTTCCTGCTCGAGAAGACTGACGAACATCGCGTCGACACCGCGTTCGTCAGTTGAATTTCCGCTCTAACGCCGCGCTGCGACACCTTCCAGTCCGCGAGTAGACAAGACAACGCACGACCCGTTGTCTTGTCAATCATTCGTAATATTCGTAATTTGCATCACATCATTTCTTATGCGCGCGTATAAGGCAGGACCTGCTAGATCAGCCTTACTGATGAGTCCACTAGCAGGTCCGGGACAAAACGCTTCATTTAACGCTAACATACTTCATTGTCTTGCGAATCGATCATTGTCTTTTGCATCTCGTATCACCTTATCGTTAGAACTACTTGCCCAATATTAATTTGGCGGGCACAGATCCGGTACATTCGCGATATACGCGTCGCGACAAAACAATTGTGACTACTAAGAAGTCTTGACTTTGCATTAGTGAGACATGATTTGCGGCCTCCCGGATCCTTGCAATCCCCATGTACGTATACGGTTGACCTAGTGGCGTGTGTGATACCCGGGTATCCTGGTTATTAAGATTCGGATATGTCAACTTTGACGGAATAATTCTCCGGCTCCAATACAAAAAAAAGAAGGCTGAAAGTATATTTCTCTTTCAAAATGTTCAATTAGTGAAGATCCAAGCATCCATGACGAAATTTTCACGGCAATATTAAAAATTTTACTATCATTACCCAGGTGAACTACCCAGGTAGTCGGTTATTAACATAAAGGTTAAGTCTAGTCATAAGGGTCGAATAATTTTCCGAGTATTCCATCTACGCCCGTTTGCAAATTGCAACGAACGCAAGGAATCTTTGAAAGTCTCTTCGGATATTTCTTCGTCGGATGTAACTGGTCTGGGTCGTGTCCTCGAATTCATTGTGGCTAATAAGGACGGAGCAGTTGCCGGTGAAAACTCTCCGAGTATTTACCCGCGGAATTGTATCAACTTCATTAAGTGAACTGTACGAAATGTTCCTGGGCATCCAGCCGTGGAACGAACTATTGCGCGTTCTGGAATCTTACGCTGCGGTGCACGTTCCTGATGTAGACTTCACTTTCATCGCTTTACTTTCATTGCCACTCGTTGTGTCAGACATTGAACTGGTTTCACACTAGGAGCACGGCGAAGGTGGAGCGACTGGCTTCTCTTTTCTTAGACAAATTACAAGAGTAGGGTAAAGTAGTCTAATTACAATGAGGAAAGCAATCTACTAAATGCGAATGTCGTGTGCCCTTCTTTTAGGACGAAGTAAAGTTCTTTTGTAATCCGAAAGCCCTTTAGTGCAAAAAATTAATCTCTTGTAATTTAATCTTAACGTTTCAGATTAAAAAGTATTTCGTTTGATGCTCGAGGGAAGATAAAATTAATGGCTTCAAAATTCATGTAAAATAGGTTGTTATTACACGTGTTAATTTATGATAGAAAGCTATAAATAATCAAGTTTGTCCAACCTTAACTGTTAAATATATTTTTATTCCCTGTTTAAAGAAGTATGTACCCTCGCTGGCATTGACAAAATCTCTTCTCCTTCCTTTTATAAAGTTTGTGTATGTAGAATACTGCAGTAGAAGGATTTATTAAAATTCAAAGAAACGCCGAAGTTATAACACTGTGACTGTACGTCACGTGAGATAAATGTTCACTTGAAACTTTAAACGTGTTCTTCTGGAAACTATGTTTGCCAACCTAGCACCCAGTAGATCTCAGGAATTCATCCGTTAAGCTAAAATTTCTACACGTTCTTCTTTATAGAATTATTTACAATGTACACTGTTTTAATATCTGAATTCGTTGAAATTTTATGAATATCTGAAATTGTCTTTAAGCAACGAAAAAAGTTTGTCTTCAACAACCTGTCATTCCCAATCACAAATTATTAACACTAAGCCTACCGAGCTTTACAAGTAGCCGATACATGTTGCCTTATAAAAATAACAAGATTAAATTTATTTGAACTTTGTGCGTTTCAATAATGTTTCAATAATTGTGAAATAAAAAATTTGGAACCAGTATGGTTTGACCGGTGGTGGTAGATTTAGTGTTAAAAAGTCCTGCAACATGGATAGTTCACGTCTGCTTAAATTGACATAACAATTTATTTATATCGTTGGATATAGAGATACACAATATTCCAGAACTCATTTTGTCATTTTAAATATCATTTTATTGACACTGAATATCAATTTATTAATATTGAAATTAACTAGGTTATAGTGCAAGGTGTAAACTTCATTATCAAGTAACTAACAATTAATATTAATATTAAGAAACTTGTGACGCATTAGATTCATGCGGAATAAAATTTCAACGTGTTAAATAAAAAAGAAGCAACAGAAACAAGTGTCAGCGGTTCTAAAAATGCCAAAAACATCGTCGCTATCTAGGAAACATTTTTCCGATGTCCAACCGCAGAAAGTGTGCCAGACAGTTTCCCGCAATCGGTCATGACCAGTTGGTAAATTGCTGGAGCCACCGGATATGTCCAATTGACTCAGAAAACACGGAAAAACTCTCGGTTGCAACATCGTTTTCGGTCGAAAACCGAGCACACGACATTGTCGCTAAACTGTTCGCAGAAACATCCGTTTTCCTGTTCCTTCGCCGGTCCAGCTAATGACATTTCTATGGGTTTCGTGGAATCGATTAGCAGTCAAATAGACGCCGACACGACCTAAGTGCGAGTGACAATGATTATTTTCAATGGTAGAACGATTTTCGCGTTCACCAGATGATAGACACGGTTAATTAGCAGAGCCTCGCAGGTTTCCTTATTCACTGTCGGAGCAAGGCAATCTATAATTAGTCACTTCATCGTCGAGTGCTGTATGCAGGGGTAAGAAGTGCTATTATCGAGGTAAACAAGCTCTCGTCGGTGTTAAACTTGTTAAGAGAACATAATTACAACTAGTAATAGCATATTATTGCTGAATTGCGTTATTCACTGGGAAATAATGGTAATTATACAATAGTACATCCACTCCCGATTCTTCAGTCTGATTCACAGTGATGCACATAATAATATGCGCCGCTGCCTCCAAAGCGATAGCCATCACCACTGTCAGAAAACTAACTTTGTCCTGGATTATTATACATTTTGAAATTATCGGTAGACTGCGGATATAGTCCGATATTTTACCTTCTTTGCGTGCGGTAGGGTTCAACAGGTGATGCTCGCACGGTTTCATCAGCTTTATGCGAAAACCGAGCTTCCTAGTCAGCCTGAGCTTTTGAGGAATTTAATCTTGCGGGACAGTTGAATTTTCAATTTTGAACATACTTTCTGCTTCTCAATTTTAAACATTCTTTGTATTTTTCAATTTTTTACATTCTCTATGCATTTCAATTATAGACATTCTCTATTCATTGCAACTATGAACATTCTCTATGCATTTCAATTATGAACATTCTGTATGCATTTCAATTATGAACATTCTTTATGCTTTTCATTTTTGAACATTGTCTATGCATTCTAATTTCGAACATTGTCTATGCATTTTAATTTCGAACATTTTCTATGCTTTCCAATTTTTAACGTTCCCTATACATTTCAATTATCAATATTCTTTATATTTTTTCATTTTGAACATTCTTTATGCTTTTCAATTTTTAACATTTTCTATATATTTCCATTATGAATGTTGTTTGTGTTTTCAATTTTGTACATTATCTATGTATTTCAATTACGAACATTCTTTATGCATTTTAATTTTAATTATAATGAATATATCATACTTATAGGTTTACTTTACACTTTCTGAGAAGATACTACAAATATAATGTTTAAATAAAATGATGTCAGATATGTAGAGGAAGGTATCGTTGTCAACGTGCCAATGAAACTTCGTAAGTTTCTAGAGTACTTTTGCTAACACAAGAATCACTTTTGTCAGCAGAAATTCAATCTGAAGGACTTAAAGTTAAATCAGCCCTTAAAGTTTTCGTCCTCGCTGTTTTTCTACGTGTAACTTTATAATTATCCGAGAATGATAATTCATTGACGAAAATTATCCAATCCCGTACTACTTATTATTTTATATGAATAAATAAAATTTGTTTACCATATATAATTCGTGTAAAAAATAATATTCAGCAATGCATAGCGATGCAAAGATTCAATTACGAAAATTATTCAATCCGTTCCTACCTATTACTCTATATAAATAAAATTTGTTTACCATATACAATTCGTGTAAAAAATAATATTCAGCAATGCATAGCGATGCAAAGATTCAATTACGAAAATTATCCAATCCGTTACTACCTATTACTCTATATAAATAAAATTTGTTTACCATATATAATTCGTGTAAAAAATAATTTTCAGTAATGTAATGCAAAGATGAACAATTTTACCTATCCCACTTCTATTTTAAATTCATCTATTTACTGAGAGGGTAACTCCAGAAATGTTTCAACACTTATGTTTATAATAAATGATCCGAAGTTCGTAACACTAATTGAATTTATTGCCACTATTGCAGCAATATCACTAAAGGCACTATCATCTTTAAGACGTGGTTCCACGCTTTTAGAAGTTCGGCGAAGAAACATTTCTTTTATGGTCGATAAGACACTGTAATCTCACAAAGCTTTGTTCAAGACAAATTTTTTGGGTTGGAAACCTTCTCTTGCTAACAACTAAGCTTGTCACATCTTGATGGAATGGACCACGTCATAATGCGTCGTACAATGAGCCAAGTTGGTCCACGAGTATCAAAGTTTCACTGTGAACCGTGGTTGACAAAGCAGCTTGCCCATCTACTCTCAAATTAGATTTAAACATTCAACAATTTCAACAAACAGCTCCATTAAATATATCAAATTTTATAATAACTTCTCACTGATAATCTACTGATTTTGTGCATTTGTGACAAAAATGCTTAGAAGAAACACAAAACATTAGAAGAATTTAAAAATATTGTTATATTATTTTGAACTAATTAAACGTACTAACAAAAGAAAGAAATTTCTATTTGACTCTACTTGATATTCAGGTGAAAAGTTTTTATTTTGGATTAAGTTCCACAGTCTACATATAATATTTATACTGATCAAATTGGTTAGCTACAATGAAATTAATATTATTGCTGTTTCTGAATTCTAATTTCATCAGATGCAACTTCCACCAGAGCCAGAAAGTTTGTTTCACTTTTGAAAATTTTTCTCATACGGTTCATATTTTATTTTATTATCCAAAACATAACAACTACATTGAGAAAAAATTCTGGTCGAAAATGCAAAATAAAATGTGCCTGATAGCTTTTTTTTCAAAAAACTTCAATGTCAATGTACTTATAATATCGAATTAATTTGTACTAATTAAATAATAAAACAATACATATCAACATGTCTGGCCATCACTCGCTGTTTCTACTTACATACTGCGAACTACAAAGCATACCACTACAATTTTGAACATTTGCTTATTTCTCAACACTGTACTTACCAGCAGCTACTTAATAATCCTTTTTACAAATATAAATAATTCAAGATTTCTTAATGAATTGTTCAATAATAATAATAATATTAACAATTCGATTATTGTTTAGAAAGGAATTATTGAACTTCTTTTAAAATTTCAATATCATAACTTTTTATTAAAAATTAGTAACGATTATCAAATTAATTAAAAAACCTGTATTTTCTTTCATTGTTTAAACCGATTTAAACCGAATCGAAAGGTGTTCTTATCGAAATACATCCGAAATTTTAGCATGATGCAATAAAAGAATTTTAACACTATACTTGTCGACTCATAAAAGTGAAAGGTGTATGCTATCCTATAAAAATAATAAGACTGAATTTATTTAAATTTCATGTGATTTATATTATAACGTGTTCCCGAATAAAGAAATTCAGTTTTTGTGCAATATCTTCATAGAATTTTTAATTGTATCTTTATAAATTTAATATAATAATTGTAAAATAAGACATTCTAAAAGTGGTCAATTGACCTAATAGTGGTAGATATAGTGTTACACATACCCTCTAATATTGAGGTTGCTATTGCATAAAGAGAACGTCATACAAAATACTAAAAATCATTGTTTTGCTTGAATGAAATAATATTAAAGACAGTGATGGATATCAGCCAGTTCCTCCAGTTCGGGTGAACCGGTTCCTAAAATTTTTCTAAAATGTAAAATGAATTCATAAAACAGGTATTTAATAACACCTAACCTTTCTACTATCGTTTCTTAAATTCCCTCAATTTCACTTACTATCTAGTAAACAGTATTCACATTAAATCTACTTGTACGACATGTTTAGTAGCAATATAAAGTTCATAAATATGCTTCCTTAATATAAAATATGTTTTCTTTTTATGTGAAAAGTAATACAAAAAGTAAGTTGAAAAAATACATGGTAAAACAAAAACCTAGCTATACTGAATTCTTATCATTTTTATATTAATGTTCTAAAATGTTAAAAAAATGTTTTCAATAAATTTTTCAAAGAGTGTTATGGTTCTAGTAGATTGATCACTCTCCGTAGGTGCTTAGAGTGCAGTAACAAATTACTGGGTACATTAGAGAATATTTAGAATCGATTTTTAAAAAACTAAAATCTTCCATGAAACAACAAATGTATTACGCATTAGCATACTTTTTTTATATAAAATAATTATACTTTCACTTACACCCCGTATTGCCCTACATCATAAATGATTCTATATTTCAATCAGAACAAGTCCACCGAGTCAACAGTGCAAATTCCATTTGACGCGAGCGCGATAATTAACAGACGCAACCCGTGGCACAAAGTAGCCTAAAACCGAGACTAATCCGTTGCCGAAATCTATTTGCAATGTGTATTTTATCATTGCGTAATAAGGATTAGGATCGTAAATCCAGCGCTTAGCACTTTCACGATCGATGACGTGTCCCGCGTTCGTGGAAGGTGGGATTTGCTGACGTAAAATTAGTCGTTCTGCAGCGGAAAGGAATCTACGTTACGGGATTGCGTTCCCTCGCGATTCATTTCACGACAAAACCGACAACTACACTGTTACTCGTGTGAATGTCCGTGCGTGTATTTACGCAATCATGGGTCCACCTTTTACGCATCGGCCTATTCATTTTCCGTGCTACGGGTAGCTTACTCGATGACGGAATCGGATCGATGCAAATCGTCGAAACAACGTTCAAAGGTCAGATTAGAAACGCGAGCAAGCGCTGAATCATTGAGAAAGTCTTAATGCTGCGAATAATTATAAACTTCATGGAATGTTTATAATACATTTTTCGTAACATAAACACCACCTTCATAAGTCGTGCCAACAATAATCAAATTAATCAGGACTATCCAGATGAAATTGTTTTCCATTGCTGAGGATAATATACAGGATGTCCCAAAAATGTCGTACTTCGATTTTCGAGGTGATTCGAAGCAACTTTTTTCTTTGCGAAAATGTTCTCCGCGGCTTCGTTAACGAGTTATTAACGAAAAACACGGGCCAATCACAGTGCGACTACTGGCGGCTCGCGCTGAGCCAGACGTTGGCATTGGCCGAACCGGAAGATGTCCTCTGTAGCTGCGCTCTGATTGGCCCGTCTATTTCGTTAATAACTCGGAAACAGCCGCGGAGAAGATTTTCGCAAACGAAAAAAGTTACTTCAGATCACCTTCGGAATCAACCCTTTCAAGGAAGTACATTTTTGGAACACCATGTATGTTCTCACAAGCCTCCATTTTGAATGAATTTTTCAACAAATTTTAGTCTTGCATCTATGTAATGCATTATCAATGTTGGTTTTTGCAAAGCTGGATGGCAGTTTTTGTTGGCGTCAGTTGCCAGGAACTGAAGTCGTACACGACTTTTATTTTGTTTGTTAAGAATCTTTATAAATTGAAAACAGTATATTGACATTCTTAAATTCTTTTAATAACACAGAATTTATTTATTTTTGTTATAAATGCATAAAATGTGCAGTCTCATAAATTTTATTGTCTTTTAGAAATTATTATTAAAAAACTCTACCTATCAAAACTTTGAAAAAAATTGTACTGCAGGGAGTTAAAATGATTAACCGTGAAAAAATAGTTATTATTAAAATTGAATGGTTTGAAAATAATTTTATTAGGTGCTTGCATATAAAATGTCCGATTTTTATCAGCAACATTAAACAAACGTAACTTTTTCTCTAAATAAACTTATTAATCAAAGTGAGCACCATTGAAATCAACGTGTTTTGTTAATGAATTTCAAGTTTTGTGATTGTAAACATTGATTTTTTTACATTACTTTTATTCACGTTCTTCATTTGCAAGATCGTTATTTCCATTTTATAGTCCTTTTTACCATCAACGAATAGTACGTTAATTAACCATAACATTCTGACCAAAAAATTATATAATGTTATAGCCAATAAGTTATTTTTCCACAAATATGAAAGGAATATATCAAAGTCGCATTGATTAACGTAGACATAAACTTTATTTAAAACTAAAATTAGACATCTAAATTAAAATTAAGCGAATGATATGAAGGATTAGCTTTGCACCTTAAAGTTTTATACAATAAAAAAAACATTTTATAAAATTCTGAAATCGGACGTTTCATATACAACAACCTAATACACACTAACATGTGCATTCAAAAGTATTACTGTAACCTTATTTCAAAGAGGTCCCTTAAAGCTTCGAACAGAGTAATCGCTGAAATTTTGCATCCCATAGAGGATAGAAAGCACCACAATTCTTCCACCCTTTATAAAAATTAGATATTGACCAACACGAACATGCACAGTGTAAATTAATTATGGGCACACAGAACATACAGGACAAAGATGTGTATGCACTCTACAATCCCATTAAATTATTAATAAAGTTGTCCTGTAAGTACTACCACGAGAACCCTTTAGCTCCTGTGTTGGCTTTAGTAATGGTGAGCAATCTTCTTTACGTTGATTAAGTTAAATTTCTGTACTATTGGGAGTAATTTCGTTTCACCCTTTCTGTAAACAAGTTTTCAAAGATTGATTGCCCGTGCTTCATACCCGTGATACAGATTCGAGCAAATTAGACTGCTATGCAGAGGACGTTCCATTTAAATTATCCCAGCGAATATTTTTCAGATCAGTGTTGTGTGACCATTGAAAGGCTCATCATTTTATTTGAGAACTTGTGTACTGTTTATAACAATTTATTTATATTCATAAATGTTTAACTTTTGGCATTTCCGAACTAATACAAATTTATAAATAACTTTCATTTAGAGTTCGTTTATGATTTAGCACTGTAATTATTTTGTTAAAAATCTATCACAAAACAAACGTGAATATAAATAAAAAATTATGTTATCATTCATTAACATAAAACATTATATAATAAATAACATATTAAATAAATTATATAGATATAGTAAGTAAACATTATACATTTAACCCTTTTAGTGCCGGAGGCCGATATATCGGCTCTTACTGCAGTGGCGAGAAGTGCCAGAACCGATATCTCGGCCCGCGCCTTGTAGTGCTTCACTATTCGCATTGCGGAAGAACTCTATCTCAAAATAAATTTATAATACGTTATAAATGGTCTAATTTCATTACGAGAGAATTAAAAAAAATAGTTTTTCGTTTTAACTCTTTGTGGATGACGACTTTTTCCTATCGCTTGGACCTAACGAAATCTAACATAAACACCATGTACGCTTACCATGTACCTTCGAGTTATTTTTTACTTTTGTTACGTAATATTATTTATCTTGTTACAAAATATATTGGAAATGCAAAGTACAGTAATTCATCCATAACTGTCTATACCACGGGTCTGACCAAAGACAGTTATCGTAAAGGGATAGGGATTTTTTATATAATTCCGATGATATTTACGATTTTAGTTTGACGAATTGTCCCGGTCAAGAGAGTGTGTCTTGCAGGGGCGAACCGACTTGTATTATAAATGACCATGTGTTTGGTATCGTTTTAATCAGAAAAATGCCACAAATATATTGGTCAAATCGGAATTATATCATATTTGGTATCATTTTCATTAGAAAAATGCCACGAATATATTGGTGAAAGTTTCATAAAAAAATAATAAAAAATAAAGAAGTTTTGTCATTGGATTAGTAGTGGTCTCCTGGTCTCACACCGATATATCCGGTATCGGGTTACATTGCTCGGCGGCCGAGGTCTACTAAGTTTCATGGCCCCTCACGGGGTATGCCCCTCAGTGGAATGGGTAGGCGACTAGACAATTATCGTTTAGATATTTTAGACAGTTATGGATGAATTGCTGTATATACTTTGTAATAAATGGTCTATATAAAATTATGATGAAAAGATGACTTTTTGTATGTGCAAATACGTTTTGTAAGAAAGAACTCAACTTTTACTTTCTTTATGATCTTTTATACCTTTGTTATTTATATAATTTTCAATGAATATAGAAAAACTAGTGTCATTGTTTTGTTCTCTATTTCGTCCTTAATATACTGCTTTTTGAATCATGTAAATATTGTTTCTTGTTTGGTTTTTATGAGCATTTTCCCAAACCCTAGTAAAACCGTGAAATTCGGCCGGTTATTCTCGCATAGGCACCTCTTTTTTTGCCTTGCACTAAAAGGGTTAATAAAGGAAATAAAATATATTTAATATTATACAATTAAATGTTATAAAATAAAATGTATCTAATCTTATACAATCAAACACATTTTCTGTTCATCATGAATAATGGTGCAAGAAAATCAAAATTCTATAATGTCCGAGTGTTAATTTATTAGACGTATATGTTTATAGTTCTTTAATAACAAATGAGGAAATAAACGGTGGTGAAATTTTACGTCACGACAGTGCACATTGGATAAAAAACTGTATATGTTTTGTAGTAAACATTTGTTAATCAGATTTACGTAAAGTGTGTGTCCATTACATAAATCATTAGATCAAGGACGTTGGATTCCTTTAATGATACGTGCACTTAATGCGTTGCTCAAAGAAGAAATGAAAATTCACGGGCATAATAGACGGAGAAAGTAACGCGCACGCGTGTCTAGCTGAAATCCGCTCCCGGAAAGTCGATTACTATCTCCTGAATGCGGATAATTAAACCAGTTTTTACTACGGTTACAGAAATCCGTGCGCCGGAAGTCAATTAACCCAGTGGAAGTGCGTTAAACATGATTGAATGATTGTTGCACTATTATTTTCTATATTTGATTTACCAATCCGGCTCCAATTTTTCCTATTCGTTTTCCATTGCAATTGGATTCTCCTTAACCGTGAGATCAATTTCAATCAGCTCAATTTTATTATGCTATACAAACATGTTGCAGTAAAATCGAAGGAAGGGGAAGGTGTAAAGAAAAAGTGAAGTAATTAACTTGGTTCGACGAAATCGAGTAAACTGTTACAAATGTTAAATGTAAACTGAAATTAAATGGTAGGTTGATGTGCGAGTTATCATTAACACTAAATTTACCGAGCATTAAAAGCGATTAAAATGTTTTAGCTTATAAAAATGACAAGGCTCGATTTATTTAGATTTTCTGCAATTTTCATTTCAAAATGTGCTTGGATAAAAAAATGTATTGAATCAATTTCCATGTAATTAACTTCATAATTTCAATAATTATAAAATGAAAAATATAAGACCGATGCAGTGGTAGGTTTAGTCTTAATTATTAACGTTGTAACAATCTCTATGGTGCTTCTATATTTCTACTCCATATTAAAGATATATAAAAATTTTGGTAAGTTCATGTCCAAGATTAATTATTAATAGAATGTGGATTTCATGCATTTATGACAAAAATGAGTAGGAGCATAATAAAAGAAATTTAACACTATTGTTATATTATTTTCAACTTATTAAGCTTATCAGGAAAGGAAATAAATTTTTGTTTTGTTACAGTTTGTTGTAATTGAGATACACAATTCTTATCTGTCACATTTTTAATTATTACTCAGTAATTAATAACAAAATTCCATCGATCATAGTCTTACACTTCTGAAATGACAGAATCGAATAATGTTTACATTAAATCGATGTTAAACCATTAATTAATTTCAAGAACGCGAATAATTAATAAAATAATAGAAATTAATAATACATTTCCGTCACCAACAGCTGCTTCCACATATTAAATCATTGACATGACGTTGCTGATTTATCGGAACTTAATTGCACGGATTCGATAAAATCACACTACTTTTGGTATAATCATTAAAGCAATTATTTTAACTAGCGAAAGATGCCTGATTGATGTCGATATGCATTCCTGATAAGCACGCCTGATTATAATACCGAGAATCTGCGTATTCTTTTGTGCATTATTTCAATTAAGCCGATCGCGAACTGGAAAAGTGTATTGAAAGTGAAAGTTTACGAGATTGTTGATATAATATCTCTATCACTTCATTACGATTAGGTGTGCGTTAAAGTGTAAATTCGTTCAAGAAACATTTTACGGACAAAACGTGCATAATGTTATAATCCAGCACGTTAACAGCCTAATTACCGAAGGGTGGAGCGAGGAAATTTATTATTAACATCATACCATAACTTTTACGCCATTTCATTGTCAAGTTCTAATGACATTTTTAAAGACATGTAAAGGGTGAGAAGTAAAAATTAATCGAGGAATCTTCTAAAACAATTGGCCATTGGAATTACCTTTAATTTTATACTTTTATATTATTTTATATTATTACCTCCCGGAAATGGGAGGTTCCTGAGTTTTGAGACACCCTGTATATATATTCTTTATTATATCTGAAATGGAAAATATGAGTTAACCCCCTGCACCCTCACCCCACAAAATCTTTTCTAATCCAAATTTAACTTTTTCTTAATGAGTTCAAAAAGTTCTTAAATAAGTACTTAAATATAAAGCTTGACTTTAGTCTCAACAAATAGCAAGGAAAAGTTTGTAAATATCCAATGGAAGTGCTCATTTACAACATACATATAGGAGAGAATAGAGTAATGTTAGCAGGCAATCATGGTCAGTATTATTATTACAAAATAATGTCATCAATTTTAATTTTTCTAATAATGTCATCAGTTTTTAATTTTTCTTGTTTACCTAACCACGGCGAAGAAAAATAAACTTCACTTGGTTTTAGAGCAGAATATAAGAGATTACAGTTTTCTTCTGATATAAGGCAATTAGCTTAGGGCAGCTTTCGACGTATTACGAATTAAGGTAATCCTCGAAGCAGTGGCGGAACTACAAATCCCCCCACCCCGCAAAACATAAGTTTGGACTTCTTCGTTTCTTTCGACATTTTTATCGGATTGAGATTTTTTAATGCTTTTTAGAAAAGAGAATTGTAAAATTTCAATAACCGCGAAAAGTATGTCTTTTTGTCAGTATATTTTTAATTTAATATAAATTAGGGATAATTTTAATAGAATTACAAGATAATAAATGCAAAAATTTAGGGTCCCCTCCGATTATGAGCCCAACCTGCGTTGCGGTGTCTTACGGTATTGTAGTTCCGTCACTACCTGGAAGATTACACTGTTTAATAAAACAAAATACTTGATAACAGAGTTTAGTTCATGTAGTTACGATCTCATGTCCAGTATAATCTATACCCTTTTTTTTATATATTTACCAAATCTTTTTCAAAATTGCATAAATTAATCAGGTGTTCCCATCAGAGATGACAGCCTGTGAAGATACAGTAATTCATCCATAACTGTCTAAAATATCTAAACGATAACTGTCTAGACCCTACCCATTCCACTGAGGGGCATACCCCGCCAGGGGCCCTGAAACTCAGTAGACCTCGGCCGCCGAGCAATGTAACCCGATACCGGATCGGGTATATCGATGTGAGACCACCACTAATCTAATGACAAAACTTCTTTATTTTTTATTATTTTTTTATGAAACTTTCACCAATATATTCGTGGCATTTTTCTAATGAAAATGATACCAAATATGATATAATTCCGATTTGACCAATATATTTGTGGCATTTTTCTGATTAAAATGATACCAAACACGTGGTCATTTATAATACAAGTCGGTTCGCCCCTGCAAGACACACTCTCTTGACCGGAACAATTCGTCAAACTAAAATCGTAAATATCATCGGGATTATATAAAAAATCCCTATCCCTTTACAATAACTGTCTTTGGTCAGACCCGTGGTATAGACAGTTATGGATGAACTACTGTACTTTGCATTTCCAATATATTTTGTAACAAGATAAATAATATTACATAACAAAAATAAAAAATAACTCGAAGGTACATGGTAAGCGTACATGGTGTTTATGTTAGATTTCGTTAGGTCCAAGCGATAGGAAGAAGTCGTCATCCACAAAGAGTTAAAACGAAAAACTATTTATTTAATTCTCTCGTAATGAAATTAGACCATTTATAACGTATTATAAATTTATTTTGAGATAGAGTTCTTCCGCAATGCGAATAGTAAAGCACTACAAGGCGCGGGCCGAGATATCGGTTCTGGCATTTCTCGCCACTGCAGTAAGAGCCGATAAATCGACCTCCGGCACTAAAAGGGTTAAATGTATAATGTTTACTTACTATATCTATATAATTTATTTAATATGTCGTTTATTATATAATGTTTGATGTTAACGAATGATAACATAAATTTTATTTATATTCACGTTTGTTTTGTGATAGATTTTTAACAAAATAATTACAGTGCTAAATCATAAACGAATTCTAAATGAAAGTTATTTATAAGTTTCTATTACGGATGATCTATTATGGATGAATTACTGTACTTGCTAAGCAGACAGGCTACCAATGAGAAACAAAATCGATATGATGCGGCAGATAAAGTAGCAAGACGTTCACTAGCAACAATATTATAAAACTGAAGATCGGTCAAACTAAGGGGGATGCTGACACTGCCTAGACACAGTGTCCTTCGTCAGCGTGGCCAACACTTGCGGTCGGTTTGCAAACGTGTTGGAGTGGCAACGAGGGATGAACACTTGAGAGGCAAGGACACTTTCCCTGGAATAGACAACGATCCTGCAAGAGTGGGAATCGATACATGGAGGATCGATCTTGACGCGACGAGGATCCTGAGGGGACTTCAGTTAGAGCATCGGCACACGGGGACTCGAGTTAGGTGCACGCAAGAAATAGACCCTTTGTGATTTACCTTCAGGTCATTTCGCCCAGACGTTCCTCCGTTGAAATTATTCTAGATCTACAATTTATTTACTCTCCACGATTTTTCAGGCACTCCCAATGGTCTGATGCAGAAATGTTTTTCACAACTAATCAGCTCTGAATATCTAAACAATTGCATTATTAATTGGTGATATTTGAAAAACGATATTTCAAACTTTCTTGAATAGTTCTGTAGACAATTTTAAGAGAACTTCAATGACCCATATTATGACCGTTAGATGACCTTGCGCACACAAATTGATTTTCTTGTATAACAAAACTTTCTTGTTGCTTTAAGTTTTTCGAAGAAGCGTGCATTCAAGGTTATTATTTATTTCATTGATTACATATTTTATCGGTCATCATATGTTTTGTATTAACGTTAACGCACAAAAATTTGTTAAATGACGAAAGAATTTCTTTAATAATGTGTACAATTTAATAATTATGTTTTGATTTGTCAATGAAAATTGAAATTGTCATTATCAAAAAAAAATTCTCAGTTGTCAATAACTGATTTCAATTTTGATTAAATAACCACACGTCACGAGATACGGTGATAATTTAAATTATAACATATTTTATTAAATGGCTACGTGTTTAATTTTTGAATATTTGTTATTCAAATATAAATGAAACAAATTTATATCGCAATTCATTGAGCACAATGAGGAAGGATTGTTGTTGCTTTTTAGCTCAGTTATTTCATTCATCTTGAAATTTATGAGAATTAGTTAGAGAATATAATTACTTTACGAGCCATTCATACGCACAACATAATGAGCCACCCACACCGCCAACAGTGACGAGTTTATTTCAAACATCCGTCTCATGTGTTGACATAATTAACTACTTATGACATCTAGTAATTGCAGTAACAATTACATCGTATACTATCCCACGCATCTAAAGGGAACTAAGAGTTGTTATAGCACGCTCTCTAGCCACTGCGTATGTCAACCATATTGTTTTGTGTTGTAACTAGTGTTTCTCCTTTAACTCCTGTTTGCTCTGTTGAAATCGGTCTATCTTAACAATAATTTAGTCTTGATCAAACTGAATCAAGTTGCGTCTGAAAATGAATCAATGTTGTAACTGAGCCGTGGAAAAATGGCGGAGAAATTCAAATTAATGGAATATCTAATTCTCATAAATTTTTAATGAGGACCAATTAAAGGTGAATCTTTGATACGCTGAAAAAATGAACTTTTCAAACAGATGTCACCTGGATATGCAGTAATTTCTTGCTTATAGTCTCTTAATGTCGCTATTAGCTGGAAACTGAGAAAGTTTGCATCACTTCCAAATTTCGCCATTATTAAACTGTAATGTACACACACTGTATCAATTAACAGTGAAGTTAAACACAAAAGCTACATTCACGTGAAACTTATGGAACGATTATTAATTTTAAGTATTGGTTCATTTAGTTAGCCAACCATTTGCGAAATCGATGATTCACGAATCAACGAAACGTTCAGACATTTTCTTGGAACCAGAAACGACAGCTTCATTATAGTAAAGCTTTGATCTAAGAAAAACCTTCGGGTCAGTGCTGTTTCTTAGATCCTGTGCTTATACTATGTCTGTGTGACCTCGCGTACCGCGTCGAACGTGAGGCTGTTATTTATTTGGTAAAAAATTATTAAGTTTCTCTTAAATGTAGCACAGTCATTACAAACTTTCAGTGAAGTGTTAAAAAGATATTCACTGGTTCAAGTAAAAAATCCAGGTTTCTATTATCATGCTTTTGTGGATTTCGAGGAACAAGCAGGCTTAATGTTGTGCAACGATTTATATATCATTGTCTAGGAAATGTTAAAGATACTGGGCTCCAGATGATAACAACACCGAGGTAAGTGTCTGTTTTTCGCACGGTACGTCACTAACCACCGCGCTTTGTCGACTTCACTCACGCACGCCACTATCGACAGATCGTTATAATCGTGGGAAATTTTTTATTGTTGATACACTCGATTCCATCTTGCGCGAAAAGTTATCTGACATAGTTTAGAAAAAATATCTGATTTTATTCTTGCACAATTTATTTTGACGCAACGCCACTCGAACGATAAATAATTTAAAAGAATGGCAAACTTTTATTACTTGAAAGTAACTTAGACATGATATTTTTTAAGATATTTAAATCGAAAAAAGGAAATGGGAACAATTCCAAAAATTTTCACGTGGAAAATTGAATACTTCAGTTCAAATTAGAATGTGACCCAAAGTAGAACCTCTAAAAAATAAAATTAAAATATTTCCCAAATTGAAAACTTTAAAAAAATAGCATATTAGTTTCCAAATGCAAAATATCTAAGCTGAAAGTAGAATGTGTTCCAAACTGGGAACTTTCAAAAACAAAATTAAAATACAGCCCAAATTGGAAAGTTTAAAAAATAGAATAGAAACTTTAACTAAAATAGAAACTTCCAAAAATAAATTATGACATTCCAAACTAGAAACTTCGAAAAATAAATTATGACGTTCCAAACTAGAAACTTCCAAAAATAAAATTAAAGTATATTCCAAACTGGAAATTTCTAAAAATAAAATTAAAATTGGTCCTTCCAAATTGGAACCCTTCAAAAAATAGCATATTATATATATTAAGTTCAAATTATAATGGGTCCCAAACGGGGAACTCTCAAAAATAAAATTAACATACGTCTAAAATTGGAAAGTTTCAAAAACAAAATTAAAATATTTTTGCTTTCATTGATAAGATATTATAGAACACAGAAAACCATTCAATCTCGTCAAGTCTTTCAAGATGTCTTAAAGCTGCCTTATGCAAAAATTTTTGTTTTTAAGTAACATATTCGAGCACTGAGTGCTTGGAAATCTTTAAACCTAGAAGATAAAATATTGATTTGTCGTTGGGAAAACCGTCTTGGGAAGGGAAGACGACAACATGTTCAGCAAAGTGCACTAATACCTCAGCTTAGACATTATTTAACCTTTACTCGCCTGTGTATTCACATGGTAAACGCTTAAATGGCAAGTCCAAGGTGTTCTCTTCACTTCGTACTACGCTGAGGACACTTTTAAAGTCACTTCCGAGGATTTCGATTGTAAAAGAAGTGAAAGAGGACGATGATACTTTATTTGCAAATTGTGACCACCTATTTTTGACAGTTTTATTCACAAACTACACGAACGGCTAGCCGAAAAAATTTATTCAAATAATGATAGTCATGTAAATCGAGTTTGGTAATATGTACCCAACCTGTATACCATTTTTAGGTATATGGCTGATTTTTAAGTTCTCATGTTCATGTTGTACTTCGATATGGAGTTTTGCTTTTGAGTAAAATTTCTTTCAATGACCATCAATTTGAATGTACGCTTTTCATATGAGTGGGAAAATAAACATACTGACGACAGTGAAACTTTCTATAATGGAGTACAATTCGACCAAAAAATTCAATTTCTACTGTAATACAATCAAGAAACTTGTAATTCGTTGACAGAATACATTCATCATAATGGTACATACTTCAATCAAATTGTTTGTCGAAAATTGGACATTCAATTTGCTACTTAATACAACACAATAAAATAACAGCATTATATTTCTTGAATCAAATACAGAATGACAATATTTCCAATTTAAGATCCATTCAGCTCCATTCAGCTCCATTGGTCCCCATGTGACAATTAGAGTGATGTCTAATATTTCTAATTTACGATTATTAAAATTGTAAAGATGCATCCGAATTATTCAACAAATTTATTTGTCTGGGTATATATCATAAAAACATTGCTGAAAATTTGAATAGACACAATCTTGTTATTTCAATAAATTAATTTGAAATAGTCGTTTTTAGTGCTGTATAAGCCTAGTGTTGGCGAAGATGATTCATGTTGAAAATCTCAAAATTCTAGACTCATATTTTCATACCTAATCAATCGTTAATATCACATTGAATGCTAAGAAGTGAAGATAATGCTAATTATTAGTAGCATAGAAAATTTGTGTATCTTAAAATATTCAAGGTGACATACTAACGTCGAGACTGCGGGTTTTATACATATTGTTAAAGTACTGGTACATTACTTTAAATCTTTAATATAATTTAATGTAATAATTATAAAAAAAAAATAAACCTGCGTTTCCAGTTTGTTGGAATTCAGAAAACTTTTATTTTGCATAAAGATCCGCAGTCTGCTAATTCTCTTGTGTGAAACAGAGGCTACATGCGTATTTCAAAGTTCGCAGGGTTGCTAGTTGAAAGCCGAGTGGATACCGAAATTGAAAGGCCAGGAACTGCCGTGTTCAAGATCAGTGTGCACTGTTCTGTTGCATCTCGGATAGTCGCAGCACTCGGTCTAAGAAACGTTGAAATAGAAGGATGCGTACTCACATCGGGCAACCAGAGGAGACTCTTCCGACGGATTTCGGGAACGAACCGGAAGGATCACACTCTGTCTGTCTGGCGCACGGATCACGGATCACGGATCTCTCGACCCGGCAGAGCTCTCCTTCCGACGCACAAAACTCGGAACAAGTTCACTTGTCATACACGGTTGGCGGTGCCGATTCCCGGACAATATTCCAAACACGTGATACTAGAACGACTGAGCGAGCGCAAGATACGGGCCGAACTTTATAAATGGTGGGAGAAAGTACAGGGGCACTATCGTTGATCGGGAGGTGCCCCACGCTGCCAAAAGCTTCCCAGTACACCTGGTTTTTTAATACTCGGAACTTCAATCGCGCACAATGCCGACAACTATTGCGTCGCTGATTTAGAAAGGACTGCCATGCTGTCCCCTTCCTTTTTTTTTCTAGTTCCGACTCCTTTGATTTTTTGCTGCCCTTTGTTGCCGTTGCGTTAGCCCCCTTGGGTTATGGTGTTGCGAACGTTCTGGAGCAAGGTGTTTCGCTAATCTATTACCTGCTGAAATTTACCCTCCGTGGGCCAATATTTTTCATATTGCATTTCTCAACCAGTCAACGTATAAAACGAAGACTAACCTAAACTAACCCTAAACACAAACTGGTGACTCAGAGCCACCACTGAAAATTGGTGTTGACTCGTCGACAACTATTCCAACGATAATCGTTTCACCGACACGACTTCATCGACATCTAACTTCGTTGACAATATTAACTCACAGACATTTTGAGATCATCGACAGTCATTTCCTCGATAATCATTTCATCGACAATCATTTCACCGACAAACGTTTTCAACAATCTACATCAAGAATTATAAATTGTTGTTGAAATTCGGTAACAATTAAAACGTTTGTAGAGGAAATGATTGTCGGGGAAATGACTGTCGGAATCTCAAAATGTCGGTAAGTTAATATTGTCAACGAAGTTAGATGTCGATAAAGTCAGTTGGCGAAACCATTGTCGTTGAAATAATTGTCGGTAACCCAAAAATTGTACCATTATTCTAATCAATTAGTAAACATTTAAGTATTGTATGAGGTATTGTATCCATAAAATAGAAAATAACATATAAAATGGAATTATTTCAGATCGGAAAAAATGTTCAATTTTCAAGTTAAAATAGTTCCGAGTGCAAGGGGTTAACTTCATTTCTTCGTAGACGAGTATTTTTTATATTGCATTTTTCAACCAAACGAATGTACTTATTATTTCTATATGAAAAGAACAACAAAAACTATACACCTAACCTTGGGACCACATCGAGACGTAATTGTTTATGAGGTATAAGACTTCAATGTTACTTAAAATTATTATTATTATTGTAGCGGATTCTGACCGTGGGAAAGAAAGAATTTTCTAGTTTTTCCAAGTTCGCACCGCAGGTGGACGTGCTCGTTGGACTGGTCATATGACGATCGCCGGAACTCTGTCGTAAACAGTCCTCGATGGTCACAACTTTTCGAGTTATTATTTTGAATGGAATTCCACGTGTCATTGAAGAATTGGAAATTTTTTATTTATTTAGGTTGCTTTGGACGTCATGGTTTCATCACGAAAAGTCCCTTATCGAAGGATCAGAGAGCGTTGTAGCATCCATAGAGAATTAGTCGATCTACGATCAACATCGTCGTGATATTCGTTGCTCAAGTATTACGTTTCCTCATTTGTTATTCCGTTGTTATTTTTATCCTTATTACGCTGTTATTTCGTTAGTTGTTATCGAAATTAAGGGGATATTCTAGTCTAGAATTTCATTTTACTGGTCTTTTTAGGGAATTTTTTACAAAAAAATATATTAATATCGGAATTTTGCATACATATTTATTTATATTCTACGAATGTTCACAATTTTTTTAAAGTGAAAATAATCAAACGTGACGGACTTACATGTCGTTGAACAAGGTTCGTTTAAAAAAAAGTGTCCTATTGACTGACACGATTTCGATCATTCTGCTTATCAAAAGGATTCTTGATTAATATATATTCCGTTTTATCGATCGCACTAATTTTAAATAAATAATCCGTGTTGTCCGCGTTACAGGTTCGATCCACTGCTAACCTCTAAGCAATTTTGCAATTAAATGTTTCCCAACGTTTCGATTCTATTGTGGATCATTATCAAGAGAGAAATTTTGCACTTGCTTAATTAAACTAATTCTATATATTCATTGTTGGTAAAATGTTTTTTAAAAAAAGTACATGTTTACATCATGCCAGTGGGCAGTGGACTCATTGGATTCTTGATTAGTTGGTACATACTAGATTATGATTATAACCAAAATTAAAAAGGAAGTGGAAATTTACAAAGTAGCGACACTTTGAATTTTGCATATCGGTTTTCTTGACTCTTTTTCATATTTAGCGAGTTAAAATAGTAAGAAAATTTTTTTTCTATAATTATGCTTCAGACGATAACGGCACATCCACTGAAGGTGTACGTTAAATTTTAAGTGAATCATTTTCACTTAAGAAAAATTTTGAACGTTCGTAGAATATAAATAAATATCAATGTAAAATGTCGATATTAAGAAACTTATATTTTTTTATAAAAAAATTCCTTACAAAGAGCAGAACAATGAAATTCTAAGCTACAATACCCCCTTAAAATCTATCTATTATTCCACGTGGACTGTTAGTTTACTTTATCTTATCCGACCCGACAATTATCGTCAAATTTGTACATAACTGTAGTCGCTAATGACATAGAAGCTGCTACTTCTAGATTAACATGTTGAATACTTACAACACCAACATCTTAGTTAGTTAAAAGTTTAGTTGATATTTTTTTCAATTTTTGTTGATATTTGGGTGACATTCCTTTGCAAAGGTTTACTTCGATAGCTCGAAATGTGCGTTTCTATGGACCTTAAGGTGATCAAGGTGAGTGCAATGTCAGTAAATTATATGTTATGACACTCATAGCGTGCTAATGCATAATTCCCTGTTCCTTCGTCAACAGCAAGTTTCGTGCATATAGTTACTCGCATTAATATTCGGAAACAATACTATTTCTGTATTTATTGTTTTGCATAAGACGCTATGAATTATGTTGCCTTTGTGCGAAAGGATGGACCATTTTAGAGAATCTATGAATTAGACCGAAACGTCAGAAAAACAGCAATAAAGACTAAGAAAAGAGGCTAAGAGATGAGATTCTATTTTTTCAGAATATTTATAAAATATTATTTTTAATTAGGTACTCAATTTAATTTGTGATACAGTTTCTTTAACTTTCTGTATAAAATTGTAAATATCAGGACACTTTTGCCAATTCACTAACATAAAGAGTGAATCTACAAGCCTGTATGCTCGAAATAATGATGTCTTTATTCAGCTTAACTTGTGCAAACTAATAAAAGTGTCTGATATAATTAGCCATACCGTAAATGGGTATTTTAACAATTATGTAAACCGCACTGCTTGATAACCCTCCGTCAAGAAACGTAAATAGAAAAATCATGAAATATCCGCAAAAACTTTTTACAATGTAGACGTATAAATCGTATATAATCGTGCATCTTGACAAAATAATGAATGAAATAATTTTAAAAAGACATTGTAATAAACGTGATGTAATTCCATAAGCATCATATTAAAGTCTGCATTCTTTCTACATTTTAACTGAGGAAAAATCTGTAAATACTATACATATTTGCAAATACTTCAGGAATCACGTCATTTGACCGTCGAGCTGCAAAATTCTTGAGTAATCGTCAAAACATTGAAAGACGTGTGGTGAAGCAGGTTTCATTGCATCAACATCGTCATCTTTGTTTAGGTTAAATCGGTTACCGGAAAGACAAAACAAAGTAACGAGAAATATTATCATACGTTTCGATAATTAAGAACGTTTTTTAATTATTATCATTATCATTTTTAATTATTCCTTTACTTTGTATATCTGTATCGAAAAAATGGTTCGATCGAAGTTATTATAAACAAAATTAGCTTGCTGCGTGACAAAGGGGAACGGTTGCGAAACAGTCCAGTGCAATTGTTTCTCCCTTTAAGATACACAGTGCACGTATTTTTTCGTCGGTCTTGCAACAGTGGAATTTCGAAAGTACTCTTTCAATCTTTTTTCCGGCAGATCTTTGAGAGTGACCAATTATGGGTCATTTTAAACCGCATTCTAAAATGAGCAGTCATAAACCACTGATTTTTAAAAGACCCACTAATTGTATGCTAGTAAGTAATATGTATTATAGGAAAAAATGTGGCTTACAAAATATTTTTTCAATATTTGAAAAAGATGTTTATCCAGTATTTTTGTGCTAATAGGATACTTTTTTGACCCATCGTATGTCTTCATTTGCCTCGTGCAATCTTCTTCTGCCTGTGATGTTTGCGTGTCCACTTTCTGTAGGTACGTCCCAAGATATTTCATCTCGTTTTCAGACATCATTTTATTGTGGAGCTACACAGCCGGTCTCCGTCTTCCTTAATTTGGACTCGTTATGAACAGATTCCTTTTGGCTAACTTCAGTTCCCCGCTTCTTGAATCCAGTTGGTGATACAGATATTTGTGAAAGTCACTTAATGCAAAATCAAAATACACTAGGTGAAAGTAGAATTGGCTCGGATAGGTCTAATTAATGATCCTGAGTGTCAATGGAGACACGCAGGACACAGACCATATTTTATTTCCCTCTTCAACTTTCTGGTAATATATTTTTAAATATAGCAAGCCAATTATGAACAACTAATTATAAAATAAAATGACGCGATGCTTAAGTAGCTAAACACGTACGAAAATCTTTTACCGACAATTTATCTTAAAAATTAATAATAATACCTACTGGTACAAGATAATAATGTAACAACTAATTATATGAGAAAATAGTATACCACTTTTCTGTTTTATATGTCAGGAGTATTGTATTTCAAAACAAGTTTCTTATGGTTAAAATGGCTTAATGGTAAAAAAGAAAGCATCTTTTTGTTTTTTAACACGTTTAAAATACATGTTTAATAAAAAAAAGATCGTATACAAACCAATTAGGTGTTTCTACAGGGTGTCCCAAAAATGTTGTACTACCTGGAAAGTGGTGATCCCTGAGATCATTGCGCAAAGGAAGAGTTTATTACTTCAAATGACCTAAAGAACCTCTCCTTTCAAGGAAGTACAACATTTTTGGGATACTCTGTATATTTGATTAATTAAAACCGATAGGATTAAACGCAAATCAAACTAAAGTAACATGATCGTCGTCCGAACCGATTATGCTGCAGGATGTTCGGGTAATTGAACGTTGCTGTTTCGTTGGCCAATTCAGGTAGCGTGTGATTTGTCATTCTGTTTGCGATATAACTCAGGAAACTGGTGAACACGATCACCACTGCAAAGTGCATATTCGACGTTGCACTCGATTCGCGTTTCGGTTCAGTAGAAGCGTCGCTGAGCCTGCAAAATGATTTGTTCCTTTTTTTTCTTCACCGGCAATGTCGTTGCGTGCACTACATTTAACCCTTGCACTGTGAATGCAGCGTCATTTTCATCCGGTAGTCACAGTTGCAGTATCCTTTAGAATTAGTCCCTGCAAGGTGAAATGTCATTGTAAAACTACGGATCGCATGTAAAATAAGAATTTTGCAAAATAAAGTTGTTTCTTCCCTCGCTAATTTAAATAAGTTGACGATAATGTGTTGATATCTATGAAATTACTTTTATTTCATTGTTTTTAAAAATGCACGGTTATTCTTTTTTTTCAATTTTTTCATATCTAAAATTTTTGCAGACATTTTAAAACTTTTTTTACCATCCTGAAAATTATATTTCATATTTCCAGTAATTTCCATATGCTAACGATCTATTTATGTATAATTTAGATATACGTATATATAATAATTATATTTTTGTAAATAATTGGTTAGTATTTTCGGTTTATTCCTTTATAAACACGAGAAAAGTATTGACAAGTAAATAACTATTGATCCCTTCGGGGACGAATTTTTTAAACGATGGATCTATAAATATTCATATATGCGCAGTGAGATCAGTGGAAATGTAAACAGTGTTTGTCAAATAACAACTCCTATTTCTATCTCTTAAATAGCCTCTCACCTGTTGCAGAACGCCATCTGTACATATTTCACTGATCGCAGTGCCCGAAAATGGATAGAAATAGTATAAAGTTTGTTACTGACTGTCTGCAACTACGCTTTAAAATTCATACAATTAACTAAGTGCGTATCTTGGTTTCAATCCGCAATTTATTATTAACTCAAAAATGCATAATGACTTGAAAAAAGAAGACGAAAGCTATCAAATAATGTATAGCACTGAGAATAGACAATTGTAAAGAGCTATGTATAGAATGTGAATATTGACCAATCCATTAATAATAACTAATCTGCGGATCTTTATACAGCGTGGCGCAAAAATCACTAGACCATTTAAAATTCATTTATGAAAGAAGAAATAAAAAAAAAGCGGTGATCCCATTTTAAAATGGTCTAGTCGCTTTTGGACCACCCTGAACAAATTCATATTTTCGCAGGCTATTTAGAAAAAAATAAAAATGTTGTCACACGAAATATAAGAATGTTTAATATGTTAAGCGTAATATAACAGTATTTTTAAATTCTTCTAATGGTTTTAATGTTTCAAATTACTTTGTATTTCAAAATTTCGTCGATGCTATAAACTATGAATGCATAAAAATCCGCAACGTATTAATACCGCTTTCGAAACACGAAATTGCAAAAGACTAAAAAAAAAGGAAAATTGATTCGTCAGTAAAATTTAATGAGCCTTTTTAGTTCGTTCGAATTTTTTCGATTCAGTTGTCGAAATCGCGAAAAAGCCGTTCTATTAATTACGCAATAATCGAACAGGGGGAATCCCAGTTTTGAAAGGTGTGACTCGTCGTGAGAAGAATGTGTCAAATAATATGGACACAATCGTCGTCCAATCGACGAACGTTTCCTCGTACTATGTACTCGTGAGAGTGGATTACGTAAGGGTGCGTTACGATTCTAATGTGTCTCTAGCGTGAAGGAACGAGTGTTCAGCTGTATTCTCACGAAATTAAACCGCGTCTGGTTTCGATCGATTGCATCGCTGTGACTCGAGCAAACGAAGCGTGGAAGCGTTTGCACGTTGAACGTCGAAAGTGCATTATAAATTAACCGTGTGTCCTTTCGATAGACCTTGATACTTTCTCGGCTGCATACCATAAACAACAACGCGATGCGAAGCTATACTTGAAATCAACAAATTTCTAGCCAAATAATTAGAATGTTTTTACGACGTTATTTTCGGTTTACTAAAATTATTCACTGGTGAACTATATTTGTACAGCACTTCTGTTTATTACTAGTTTATTATTGTTGACTTAGACACATTTTTTGCATAAATAGTCTATTGACTATTTACTATAAAAAATGTTCTTACATGTTTGCTGATGTCATTGACATATTTTAGAAATGTGCAGTCTTGACAAAAAATATAAGACAGACTGCTTAGTGGATTGTTCAATTATTTTATGATCTACTACAAACCTGTCGATTGTAATAACATTCCTTTGAATTTGCAACAACAAGCTAGCAAATAGTAGCATAATTTTAATGAAAATTGCTTTTGCAAATAACTTGATCCAATATTTATGTTATCTTCCAAACATGCAACGACAACGTTTGTAGAGAGATCAGTGTAGCCTTGGATACATCATTGTCGATGCATAACCTGATGTAACTTCATGAACAAACATTAGATAACGATCTGCCCGAGCTCATCTACAGGGGCTTGACCCCTGCTTTCACTGTAGTAAGTCGTCTTTCTCGAAAACGTTTTTTCACCAGGAAGCAGACGCAAAAATGAAGATGGCCTTTTCCCTTGAAACATGTACGAAGACCTCCACAACATTTTCACAATTTTTTGTTGCTACTGTAAATGAACTTCGAATGAATATTGCTAATTTCAGCCTCGATAATTTTATGCAAATCAACAATATCTTCGATTTTGTCGTTTAGATTGAAAACCCTCCAAAAAGAGTGGCCCCAAATAATTTTTTAAATAGGCAATTTTTTATTGCGCATAGTTACAGAGTTATAAGGAATCACAATAACAAAAAATTAATACTACTTCCCATTTAAAAACTGTTGGGGGCCCCCTTATTTCCCAAAAATTTAATACATAACTAAAATATTAGCCACTCTTAATCAGTTAATTGAAAAAAAAAATTGAGTTATTATCTTCAGTAGATTCTGAGAAAACAGCTTGTAACACCTCAGTTGGAACGCCCTGTATAATTCAAAATTATACGATTTTAAAGTCCATAGTATTAGTTGGTACACCCAGTATAATTAAAAATTTTACGATTATGAAATCTACAGTGTCTAAAAAGTACAAAAAAGTTAAAATGTCGTTGACCATAATAGATCTGACATTTTCAGTTGTGAGTTAAGGGATAGCAATGCATCAGTATAGTCTGCAAGGGTATCAAGCTGAATAGGGACGCAGGCTGAGCACAAGAGACAATTGCTTCACCCCATTTTCAGATCTTAACACGTCATTTGTCATTGAGTTTGGAAATCAGGACACCAGGAACACAGGTGTCAAAAACGTGCAGCAATCAATCAACTTCTAAGACCTTAAGTTCAATGCTAATGTGACGACACCTCCTTGTGCTCGCCACTGCAGAAGACAACACTTTTTCTGCAACTTCCCGTCTACTGGATTCTCAGAATTAGCAACATTCTCTTATGGTCGCTGAATCGATTGAAAGTTAGAGCAAGAGACTTGCAGTACAGATTAGACACATAGTCATCAACTCGGTAGACATCGTCGCAGACTTGTTATCGATGGGAAGACCCTCTCTTTCAATTTCCAAGAAATGCCGAGCTAAACATTTCCTTGAAAGATTGACAAAGTGAAGATTATGTCATGGGATTTTACTGCACTGTTTCGTAAAAATTGTTTGTCGGTTTTTCCCTTTACAAGGATACTTTTTGCTATGCAGCCGCAATGTTTGCAGTCGTGTCTGTATTATATCATTGTTAATGGCTGCTACGATTTAGATTGTTACATACACCCAAAACAAAAATCATCTTTTTTTATTAATGCACTTTGAATCTCAAGGAAGAGATTATTTTGCAATACAATACAGACGTCTTAATACGTTACAATACTTTACATAATACAATAAAAATCATAAACATCTGTGTGTCTGCTAAATAAGTAGTATAAAGATGTATTACTTTCTTTCTTTATTTTTTTTAAATCTTTAACTTACAATCATTCAGAAACGAGTATGTTACTTTACATATCTCCGACGTAGGCCTGGAGAGGATCTAGGACATTACATGGGAGCGGAAGAAAAAGGTGTAGTTTTTGCAAGTGTTTGATAAATGTTGATCTCTGTTCATCAAATGTGGCAAAAATCATCTTAATCTATATAAGAATGTGATTAACTTAAGAACTAAAATAAAGAGGAACAAATATATTTTAACAAAATGATAGTCATATACAGCTGAAACTGGTTAAATTTGTAACTTCAGTGATATTCTTAATTATTTCTTTATGAAACTTATACTACCATATTTGTGATATTTCCCTAATTAAAATGAGCTAACACGATACAATTTCGATCATATTTATTCGTTTAATTCACGATTTACCTCTGTTATCCGAACCGATGGTATCTGAATTCTATTATTATTTATTAACCAGATACATGTTAGTAACCAGTTACAGGTTAGTACTAAAGATTTAATCAAACACTATAATTAGGAGACTATTTTACTGATTCGAACATTAAAATGTCCACCGATTAGTTCGGATAATCGAGGTTCTACAGAGTCGTAGATTAACGAGTAAATATGGCCTGAATTGTGTCGTGTTTGGTATCATTTTAATCAGAGTTTGTTGGTAAAAGCTTCATTAACCCTCCGACTACTGAAGCGCGGTGTTCTGTGCTGGAGTCACTCTGATTCTTAGACCTTAGGTACAGTATGTGTATAGGAAAACCGAGAATTCGGTGTCCGAAAGATGATGGTCAGATGAAGGTCACACTGTGACGTCACAAGATAAGTCTTAAGATAATTTCAAAATACTTTTCATTGTAATACCTTAATAAAACATATAGAATAAACATTTGTATCTCAAAGACAGTTTATATATTGATTATTTCATGCTAAAATGCCAAATTCTTTGAAATTATGTGCACATGCAATTATGCGCTGACCCCCCTCACCCCATGTAAGCCAAGCGTAGGAACTGCCGATGAGCATAGCTTGTACATCTTTTGAAAATGTGACGTCACAGTGCCTTTCAACTGATTTGATCTTTCGGACAGGGAAAATTATTTACGCCGTGTCTATATCCCAGATAGCACTCGGATGTCCGATGGATGTCCCAAGTATGTCCGTAATCGGACCTTCCTATGTCCCAGGGACATCCGAATCATGTCCGTATGTCCGAGATATGTCCGAGATACGTCCCAGCAATGTCCGAATGATGTCCGTGTTAGAAAGTGTGACGTATATAGGACGTCCCTGGGACGTATGTGGAATTTTTCTGCGACATATCTGGGACATACGGACGTTATTTGAACGTTCGTGGGACATACCTGGCATTATTTCAAAAACAGTCAATCAAAAATTATGAAAATTTAAAAATACTATAGGTTAGGTTATTGTTAATTATTCCCTTCAGAGTTATAATTCCATTAACAATGCTCCACCTTTTTCCACCTTCCATTTATTTTTTTTATTTATTTTATTTTTTATTAAATAATATTCATCGTATTGGACTTACAGTTTATTAAGGTTGATTCCGAACCATCCCTGTGTGTCACGTTTTTTTATATCACTTGAGAAAAAATCTCACAAGTGCCGGGGGGGATTCGGAACCCGGGATCACAAGAGTCGTAACCGCGAGCCTCATCACTTGAGCCACTGGGCGCTTTCAAATTTAAGAAAAAAAAATACTATATACTGTTATATTATTTTTGACCTATTAAACATATTAATTAAGAAAAAAATGCCTATTTTACTTCTGTTATTTGTTGCAACTAAAGTAAAAATTTTTTATTTTGTATAAAGATCCGCTCTCTAGCTCTTAACTATTATAATACATATACAGTAATTCATCGATAATTCTCTAAAATATCTAAACGATAATTGTCTAGTCGCCTACCGATTCCACTGAGGGTCATACCCCGTGAGGGTCCATGAAACTTAGTAGGCCTCGGCCGCCGAGCAATGTAACCCGATACCGGGTCGGGTATATCGGTGTAAGACCAGGAGATCACTACTAATCCAATGACAAAACTTCGTTATTTTTTATTATTTTTTTATGGAACTTTCACCAATATATTCGTGGCATTTTTCTAATGAAAATGATATCAAACACGATATAATTCGGATCATATACTCTTGACCGGGACAATTCGTGAATCTTAAACTAAAATCGTAAATATCATCGGAATTATATCATATTTGGTATTATTTTCATTAGAAAAATGCCACGAATATATTGATGAAAGTTCCATAAAAAAATAATAAAAAATAAAGAAGTATTGTCATTGGATTAGTAGTGATCCACACCGATACACCCAACCCGGTATCGGATTTCACTGCTCGGCGGCCGAGGCCTCTCGAGCTTCGGTGTCCTGTTCTATGTTCGGCAAAAGTCAAAGAATAGTATCCCTTCACGATAATTGTCTTTGGCCAGACCCGTGGTATAGACAGTTATGGATGAATTACTGTATATTGCATTAAGGTATTCGAAATACATGAGGAAATTCGAATATACATATGTATTAATATATGTCTCACGCGTAAGAAGTGAGTACTCCGACGACATACAAAATTGAAGTTTTAAGTCCGAAATTTAAGTCCTACGGATGTACTTAGAACGAAAAAAACGAAGGTCCCTGGAATGTACGAAAGTTTGGTCCCAAGGACGTCCCAGGGACATCCGCAACGGACAAAGGACGTATGGACGTAAACGGGACAAAAAACGGACGTCCTAGGGACGTACGGTGCTACCTGTGTAGGTATATATGGTCTAAGCTCTGACTCACACCGATACTTCACTAATATACATACTTAAGGTCCTCCCCACTCTAGCTTGACGCAAAATCCGTGACTCCAGCACAGTAGACGAGGGTTAAAAGTGGTTAAATATAAATAACTTTTGTCACTAAATTAATATTGTCTATAGTATTACTGCATACACGATCATCGACAATGATTCCATACCTGTTTATAATCACTAGACTGCAGATTTTTATGCAAAATGAAAATTGTCTAAGTTAATTGTGAGAAGTAGAAATTGCATAAAAATAATTTTTTCCTTTAACGATTTCAACGAGTTAGAATTAATGTCTTCGCATTTTACCTATTCAATTTTAAATGATCACAAAAGCTATTTACAAACAAAAGCTGTTAAATAGTTTAGCCGTAAATTATTTTATATTCCGAATAAACTCAGTTAACTAAACATCATAAATTCAGTTGAAAATCGAACACACGGCAACTGTAAATACCACCTTGGTACAGCAGACTCATTGCTATCAGTGACGCGTGGAATCATTTAGAACGTTCGTGTACTTTCTCGCCAATCTAATATAATAATCTCGTTGCCAAGAAGTCGGAACGAAAATGTTCGTTTCGCGGAACGGGCCCCGCAACGGGTCCCGAAGTGGAACGTTAAACTATGCTGTACCGTGAACGCATACTAATTCACTTTTACCCGCGAAATTTACAATGCCAGAAGAGATGCTGCGGTGCCTAGAGTAGGTAACCGCGGCGAACCAGGAAGAAAAAGAAGAAAGGAAGCCGGCCAGCCAGCCTCCCGACAGATCGTATCAACGGTTCTCGAAACCGTTTTTGCGTGACGTACTCGAAACCGCAAGAAACGCGAAATTGGGCCTCGGAACGCGTGCAAGTTTCTTTTACCGCGATCTCATAATTACGCGTGTTTTGCGATCGGGTCCGGTGTACTTGACACTGATTATACTGATCCGTCGGTCGTGCACCTGCGGCCACGCGGTTTCCTTTACGTTGTTAACGCTCGTTTCGTCGCGTTTCAAGATCATTCGCGACGATGGCACAGATCCCCGTGGCCTCAGACTAATTTCCGCAGAGTACGGATGAGATTTCACATATGTTAATCGTCATGTTACTTTTACATTCCTGCGATTCGAGGAACGTAAAATTCGTGAACTAAAAATGAACGTCTAGACCAGGGGTCGGGAAACTACGGCTCGCCGCACAATGCACAGTGAGGTATTTGGTCGAAAAACCGGAAAAAAGTTATTTTTTAAAACTTAGTGTAAACCACATTATTTTTGTTGTATAAGATAGTGGAATACGTATAGAATACCGTACCATAACTGCTTTTTTCATTTATGCATTCATAAAAGAGTGTACTTCGTTAGAAGTCAGAAAATTTTATGGTAACAGTTTATTTCTTTTCTATTCGCTGAAGTATCATTTACTTACTAAAGATTTTCTAGTATTAGAAATAACTTTGATTTTTCACATTTCTTATATTTTGAGAAAAGTATGTGCTACACTTTAATACAGTTGTGATTCCATCTCCATATATTTTTTAATAGTTATTAATATTCGATGATATTGAATAGAGCAATAATTATTTTTCTAATTCCAAAATTTCATTAATCATTTTGTTATGGTTCAGGGTGCGTCCTGGTATTCTTTCTTGGGTCACTTCATTCCCTGAAGGTTTGTGATTAAAGTTCAATAAAGATTTATTCCAGATTCGTCCAAATTCCGATTTTATAGACAATTTAGATAGAAGTGAACTCTTCTTGACGAAAATAGATTTTATTAATTGAAAAATGTTATTTATATATTTTCTTATTAATATTTTATTTCTATATACAGGGTGAATTCGATAAAGCAGGACACCTAAATATCTCCGTTACTTTTCGTTGTACAAAAAAACTTCGTAGGACAAAGTTACACTGTTTGAAGGGCCACATATAACGGTGTAAGGGAAAAACAAATTTCAAGGTCATTTTTATGAGATTTCGAGGTTATCGATGTTTTTTTAAATAGAATGATATATTTTCGTTAACGTAATGTTGTAGCTGACAAAATAACGAATTCATGCATGTAACACAATATGACCTTCAAATGACCTTCAACCCAGAAAAATGGTATAAATAAAATTCAACGTGTAAAATTCATTTGATGTATTTCTGTTACGCCAAATGTTCAAAAATACATCCCTTGAGCTGCTATACATTCAAATGTATCGCAATACACAACATAATAACAGATTCGGTGTTGACAGGAAGACAATTATGATATACCTTCACCTATACGTTCGTACATAATCGTGTTTATCCACTACTAATTACTCAGAAGACCTTCTTGCTATCAGATTTCCACAGTTTCTAAGATTTCTCGATCAGTTTATCGATGAACGTTTCACAATGCGTTACTCGAAGGAAGATAAGATTGATATGATTTTCATTTATGGAGAAAGTCGACAGTGTTTAAAAGAAGCCGTGCAGTTGTACAAGGACCGATTTCCTAATCGTAATTGTCCATCAGTTTCCGTTTACTCGAATTTGATAAATAAATTCCGTGAAACTAGTAGTGTCGAAAATAAAAAACGTACAAAGGTGAGGACATTTCACCTATCAATTCATCAAGAACTTCATGGTAGAGACTTTGTAAATCGTGTAAACTTTTGCCAGTGGGGATTGAGACATTTGGCGTAACAGAAATACATCAAATGAATCTTACACGTTGAATTTTATTTATACCATTTTTCTGGGTTGAAGGTCATTTCAAGGCCATATTGTGTTACATGCATGAATTCGTTATTTTGTCAGCTACAACATTACGTTAACGAAAATATATCGTTCCATTTAAAAAAACATCGATAACCTTGAAATCTCGTAAAAATGACCTTGAAATTTTTTTTCCCTTACACCGTTATATGTGGCCCTTCAATCAATGTAACTTTGTCCTACGAAGTTTTTTTGTACAACGAAAAGTAACGGAGATATTTAGAGCATTGTCCTGCTTTATCGAATTCACCCTGTATAATTAATATAGATCTACAATACGTATAATTTAAAATCACTATCGCAAACAAATAATTTTTTAACTTGATGTTGCATTGTTTATTATTGGATTAACCGTTTTGTTTTTCGAAATTTTCACTGCAAGTTTATAAATAACAACCTTAAAAACTCTGAAATATAAATTTTTACGTAAATTGAACCAATCGTATTGATGTTATCATACATAAATTGAATGATATCGGCGCTGACATCACTCAATTTATGTTATTCAACTACGATCGATAACTCAAATAAAAAATTTCTATAACGGATAGTTACTGCTCCAATTGCTGCGAATATTGACCGAAAGTGATCGAAATTTTTTAAACACAGTTAGTTCAATATTGCATATTGCAAAACTGTCTGTTTTCAGAAATAAATAACGATGCTTCCAGAAATAAACGCAGAAGTTTTCAATTAGCCTATTTAAGCTAATGTTCAACAACTTTAAAAAAAATTTTTTTTATCATATAAGCGTTGTACCTGTGGCATGCTTTCCACAAGTTTTCAAACGGACTTGTTTGATAGTTTGGTTCTTCCGGATTTTTTTTCGTTTTTTGACCGAATGGCACCACTGTGCGCCGCCTGTTTTTAATCTGGCTCGCGAGGTTAATATTGTTCTTGACATGAAAAAATTGATAATAAAAAAATTTTGATGCCGTTTTTTTGTTACTCTATGGGTAGAATATAAATATCTTCGAGTTTGCTACGTGGCCCGCCGAACTTAAAAATTTTACTATCTGGCCCTTTCCAAAAAACGTTTACCGACCCCTCTGGTCTAGTCTAGTAGCTCCTTTCATTCCGTTCTATTTACCCTTTCAACACAGCATTGTATTTCCCGTGCACGTGATTACTATACTGCAGATATTTATGCGAAATAAAAATTTTGTTCATCAATTACAAGGTGCCGGAACCGAAGAAAAATTACAGCAGGACGAAAGTAATGTGACGATACTCTTCGATTCTTTCAATGTTTCTACTGTTTAAAATTCCAGTAAAAATAATTAATACAATGACTGAAATATTTTATATAGACATCCAGAATATAGTGATGAACAAAAGAAAGAAACGCATTTGTATTGAACAAAGATATTAATATATTTTTGAATATTTTATGCTGAATAATATTATGTTTAAATATTTCTGAGGTGATTTGAAGTAACTCTTTCCTTTGCGAAAATGTTGTCCGCGGTTTTGTTCAGGAGTTATTCACGAAAAACATGGACCAATCAAAGCGCGGCTGAGGAATTCCGACTCAGCCAATGCCAATGCAGCGTTCGGCGAGAGCCGCTGTAGCCGCTCTCTGATTGGTCCCCGTTTTTCGTTGATAGCTCCTTAACAAAGCCACGGAGAACATAGTCGTAAAAGTAAATTAAGTTATTTCAAATGACCTCAGGAATGACATTAAAAGAATTTTTTATTATTCTATATTTCTCTCTTATTTTTATTATATTTATTATTTTATGTTCAAATTCGCAATTGCTAATTGGACACAATTATTGCTACATACACAGACGTATGCATTATGCGTACATTTAAAATGTAAATTAGCCTGGAGATTAGATAGTCTATTTTTTTTTAAATATCTAAAAATAGTATTCCATTTGAAGAATTTTAAAAATAATAATGATTTATTTTTAAACACTTCAGCTTCTCTGAATCGATTCTGTGTTTACCAAGAAGTAACCTAAACAATGAAAGTCATTGTTCCTCGTTCGTTGAATCGTCGTGGATACACCGAAAATAAATTTAGTTCTCCAAATATTATGGTTTCTTGGGTTATAATACCGCTTTCGTCCGACAAAATATTTCATCTCATGCTGCAGCTTATTAAAATAAAGACTTTCGACTCGTCGAAATCTCGTTACCTGTTTCAAATTATTGTGTTAGGTCAAATTATTTTAGTGCCTACTTAATTAGTGTTTAATTCACTTTAATCACTGTTTCGAATATTTTCACAATTATAATTTGATATTTACACTGCGGATTTTTTAATCGTTTATGCAAAATCAAAATTTTTTTATCAATTTCGACAAATTGGAGGTGTTCTCAAATCGTTTTAATCTTTCTAGTGTTTGAATTTCGCCCATCCATTTTTATCATAAATGCATAAAATACTAGTAACATTAAACAATTTCATTTTGTTCCGAAAAATCTCTAAAATAATTGTACTTCAAATTTAGTTGCATACCCACGAAATATTTTTGTAGATGAAAATTTGTATTTTTTGAAAATTACCAACCAATTATTTATGAGTTTATTTCTGGTACATAAAAATCTATAAGAGATACTTAGTAAAAGTTTAGAAGCTAAATGCGTGTTAAAGTGTGTTACTCAACAATTCTCACAGTTCTTTATTGCAATGTTACATTTATCACATTCACGCATTCGTTTCTCTTACAATTAAACGTGTCCGGGAGCAGTCGGAGTGTCAAAAAACTAACAACCGAAAGCAAGAACCCAACAATCACAACTGGGAGAAAGTTATGGTAATAGAGGTATACTGCCATTGCACGCGATCGTAAAATATTGTTAACAGTTACAAGTTCACTCAAGAAATAACAGGTTGTCGGTATTGAGAAAGGGGAATAAGTGTGATTGTAGAAAGCATGACGCAACGCGTGAATGTTCATTCATAATCACGGTAAAACAAAAGTGTGATGTTTACATATGATTATATTTTAGTCGTTACTGAAATATTTTATAATTTCACTGAATAATTTTGTTTATTCATGAAATAATGATCAATGTCTTTAACGATGCTTTATTCATTTTTAAGTAATTAAAATTATTTACCTTTTTTAGAATCAAGTATTTAACATTTAACAATAAAAATAGTAATAAAAGGATTTTTTAGATTTATAAAATTTAAAAAAATTTTTCCTGTCAATATGAATGCTCTCAATGCTTTAAAATAAAAATAGAAGTTTCAACCTAGTATGCAACCTAATAAAAATGTAAGTTTCTCGCGAATATTTCTCACGACTTTTTTAACTAAACTTCATTTTTGTTACATTCGTTGATAGACGTTTTCATTCCACAAGAAAAGGATATCTACATATAGGATTAAAGTTTTTTTGATGATTGAATAAAAACGTTGCTTGAGAGAGACTTGCTACTCAAAAACCTCAAAAAAACTGAGTATAAGAATCAGGGCTCCCGAGAGAAAGTTGAGAAAGAGTAAGAGTATACTGACGACTATGCTGAACAACAACGTTCATGTAATACTGTGACTAAATAGTAACTAGCCAGTGGTGAGCTAACCACGCGTTGTTAATTGTTACAAAAGAGTGAGCTGTATTATCAGAAATTAAATCAAATAATTATACAATCCCGGAAGAGTGGAAGTAACAATTCAAGTTATTTCATTTAGTATAATAAGTTATTTGAAATATTATTTAAATGGTTTAACAAGTATACATATAAATTTTTAAAAACGAAATGGTTAATCCAATAATTAACAATGCAACAACAAGTTAAAAAATTATTTGTTTGCGATAGTGATTTTAAACTATGCGTATTGTAGATCTATATTACTTATACACATGCTAAAAATTTCATCGAAATCGGTTAACGCAGAAAAAAAACGACACGCATCGAAAGATGTACGAATCTGTAGATTTTAAGCAAGCTACTATTTTCACAATTTGTAACCGCTTGTAGCTCGTGTCTATGTTAATCGATTTTGACGAAATTTTCAGCATGTATATAACTAACAAAAATTTACAAAACAGATATTTTACATTTTCTCTACGGAGTCAAATAAAAAAAATTTTTAAAGTGCTTTTCTTTTATACAATTCCTACCAATTGCAATTTTTTCGAAATTTATTTGCACGTGATTTAGTAAACAAATGCTTCTAATTGTTCGAAAAAATCACGTCATTTGGTAAAATTGTAAAAAAGTTATTCCGTTTTAAAGGGCGTACGAATACTTACGCGATTTACTAGAGTTAGAAAAAAAAATAGTCTCAGTGTCTGGTTTGCAAGTTTTCGCAGCTAAACCCTGGTTGGATATGTATTTTAAAGTGTGTTACACAATTAGCAACAAGTTCTATCTTGACGCTGCTTCACGCAAAAAAGTTATGTAAAATTACACTTTAATTCAACTATTCAAAATATCTGTTTCTCAATTTGTATTTTAGGTAAATAACGGATAAACTTCCGAAAAGTCCATACCTCCGATTTTTTTTATATTCTGGATTCTTACGTATTTTGACGTGTTGATTACAAATATGATAGTGAAAATTGGCATAAATGTTATTTTCACAGCGGAAAACATAAAAAACCATAAAAATCATAGTTCTTTCCATTTATTTCCGTCAATAATGGTAATTTTGAAAAATACTTCAAATAAAAGTTGTAGCTCTCATGAAATACACATTTTATGTCGTATTAATTTTTATCACAAAAACTATTGTTTTTATGAAAAAAATCAATAGGATATAAAATGTGTGTTTCGATGAGAACTACAACTTTTATTTGAAGTATTTTTCAAAATTACCATTATTTCCGCTATGAAAATAACATTTGCATCAATTGTTCATGATGTACCACTAGATATCCGTTTAAGAATGTGGTATCAGCATGACGGTTGTCCGGCTCATTCTACACGCCTTGTCAAACAAATTTTGGATTAAAAATTTCCAAATCGATGGATTGGTCGCACCGGAGTTCTGGGATGGCCACCGCGTTCACCAGACCTCACGCCAATGGACTTTTTTTGTGAGGAAAATTGAAACAAACAGTTTATAATGAACGACCAACTACCCCAGAGGATATGAAGAACCGAATAGTTAGAGATTGTGCTGATATTAATTCCGAAACAATTGAAAGATCTGTACAGTCGGTCATTGCACGTTTCAGAAAATGTATCAACGTAGAAGGACACCATTTTGAACATCTCTGATGATAACTTAAGAGAACGTGAGTGTTGTTTTACCAGTTAACACATACACACATCTGTTGATCGATATTCTTAGGATCAAGGTCATTTCAAGGTGATGTTATTGTGCATATTTGAATGTATTTTTTCCATCAGTTACACGATGCAATAAAAAAAAAATGTAGTTATGTACCAAAAAACATCGATGACCTTGACAACTCTAAAAAAAATGACCCTTGGAAAAAAAATATTCGTGCCAAATATTTGGTCTATTGACACCATGCACATTACGTAACAAATAATTTTTGCATCATAATAACCTGAAGAGATATTTAGGTGTTCTTATTTAAACGGACCACCCTATATTTCGCTTTTAAAATGTTACATTAGAGATTATCCAATGACGACCATGACGAAATTGTCACAGGAACACAAAAAATATGAGACATATCCAGGTGGATACCCAGGTGGCCAGTTACTGACACAAGGGTTAATACGAGCCTCTTGCTTCTACAAAAATCTTTGCTTTCTATCAAAGTCTCGCGTTGTAAAGTTAGTTTTTAGTTGTGTCATATTGCACTGTGAATTTAATTAAACCAATCTCCATCATTTTATAAAAGATTGTCGTGTCCCGTCGCGCAGGAACAGTTTACGTGTATTTCCTTCGGAGATTATTTGTGGCACGTACGTGACTGAGACAATCAAACTATTGGTACTCGGCGACCAGTCGAGATATCTGCTAGATGTTTGGTTTTCTACAGTTTCGAGTGTCATAAATTTTCTACAATTTCGAGTGGCAAATTACCGAGACCCGCGTCGACCGAGTTAGCTATGCATCTCACTCCTCCTTCCCTAGGCCTCATTCAGAGCCACGGGAAGGAGGCCTAAACAGTCAAAAGTGCGCAGATTGGGAAATGTAACTTCGGCAAGAACCAATCAGTGCATTTTTCTGTCTCATCGCGATAGGACTGGAAGTCGAGTTCACGCAATTGAGTTCTACGCTCGAACGCCGCACAGTGGTTCGAAATCGCCAAAACGTAGCCAAAAACCACTTTTTCAACTTCGTCCAAAATTAATGAAATTTATGCCAATAGCTTCTTAAATGTTCAAACTAAGTTGTAGCATAAATATAAATTGCTAAAAGTCACCCATTATTGTTCCAGAACAGTTTGAAAACAAGGAAAAATGCAATTCTAAGATAGATCGCATTTCTTCCCGAAATTAACGTTGTTTGCTCATCATACTCTTTTATGAATAATATTTTTAGAAAAAATAACTACATAGTGTTAAAGAGCGTTCTTTCGGCTATGTGTATGTATAACTTTTAACATTATATATATATTTTACAACTTTGAAAATTCTCTCTTCCCAAATACCGACTTTCCAGTTTTTTTTTTCTTTAATGGCGATTAAATTTTGCATGGACGTATTTGTTAAAGTCTCCTTAAGAGCGCTACATAAAAATATCTTGCGCAGACTTGCGCAACTTAAAATTACAACAATCAAATAGGTAACACAAGCAGTACTCCAATTTAGTTAAAAATTAATACTCCGTGCTTTTTCTAGTCGCTGATTATGAATCTGATGTCAAGTTTTTGAAATTTTGAAATTAGATTCATAATCAGCAACCCCAAAAATACGGGAATAGTAGATTTCAAGGAAATCGGACAATTTTTTAAGCAACACATCTCCCATATTGAATCCGCAATTTTGTTTTTTGAATTTTGAAATTAGATGCATAATCAGCAACCCCAAAAATATGGGAATACCAGATTTCAAGGAAATCGGACAATTTTGTAAGTAACACATCTGCGATATTGAATCCGCCATTTTGTTTTTTGTAATTTTGAAATCAGATTCATAATCAGCAATCCGAAAACCCATAGAATTTTCAACTAAATCGGAGAATGTCTTCGATTTTTGGTCACGTTTTGGCGATTTCGAAACAACTGTGCGCCGTGACACTCCAGTCCTCGGGTAGACATGTACAACGCACGAGCCGTTCTCTTGTATAGTATTCGTATTAATTGTGACATTTTGTATGCGGTGTTTCGTTGTCTAGCGATTAGGATAACCGCGCTAATTCCGCGTCGTTAACGTTTTATATTCTCTCGCGTGCTTTAGCGTCTAAGGCAGGACCTGCTAGATCAGCCTTACTGACGAGTCCCCTAACAGGTCCGGGCCGAAACGCATTCTTTAACGTAACGTCTGTTAACGTAATTATTTTTTAATCAACCAAAAATCTTTGTAATCACGTAAAGTCCTTGAACTGGCTGCCAAAAATTAATTTGGCGGGCAACGTTCAAACAGTCGCGACGAAACAGTCGAATTCATCTATTTTACAATCGTGTTAGAGTATTCGCAGCTCTACAAAATTTAATAGGCTGGTGCGCAAGGCTAAAAAAAAGCCGATCCGCTAAAGCCATTAAAACATATTGGATATCGATCCAGAGAAATTGCGTCGAATACACGTGTCATACCTTTTCGATCACCGAGCTTTTAAAGTCGTCCCGAGCGTGTTAAGGGTTTTAGGTTTATTGCATGATTTTACGTTGATTCGGTAGTTTATAGTTCCGAATACAAGGTGACGGTCTAGTGAGAAACCTCGTATGCACCAGCCGCTGATTTACATTGTTGCAACATCAGAGGTTTCTGTATTGTCCGCCGTGAAATGTTAGAAATTTTTCTTACCTTTAGCCAAGCTAGTATTGAAAGTACTGTCGATGGCACAGGAGGCATTCGTCCCTTGGTGTTGCAACAATAGTGCGACTCCTACAATGGCCTAAGTAGGAATTTTCCTTTATTTTATCATCTTGGAATAGATTTAGAGGACTTTCTGATTGTTTTGCGATGCAACCTTTTGAAGATAACGCGAGGATCTCGACCGATTACCCACCCGAGGTTGTAAAACTCGGATTCCCGTAATGGACGCGCCGTTTTCAGTAGTTGCCGAATTGTTATCCGCCAAGTTAATTTTGGGTAACTGGATTTTTTAACGTTGTGTTATGTAGAAATGATCGACTTGATCCTAACTGTTCGACGACCGGATGAACTGTGTCCCTAATCTACCCTTTTCGATTTTTTAGAAGTCCTCTTTTCCAGAACGTTCTTAGAGGACTTCCCACTCCATGCAGAAGAAGTACGCCGATTGGTTCTTGTTGAGTTGTATTTCCCAATCAGCGCATTCTTGATGTGTCGTCCGCACCCTTTCTTTGCGCCCTGAGCGTGCCTTGTCTTGGAGAGGGTGGGAGTCTTACCTGCATGGCCGTGAGGTCTTCGTACCTTGGACAATTAACGGGAAATCATGCAAGCCAAGCTTAAGTACAGTAATCCATCCATAACTGTTGTTTCGAGCGTTGTCCTAGTTACTGTTGCCGCTGGTCCTAAGGCAATTAACGCTCTAGTTCGTGAAAACGTATAATGCGTCCAAAGATTCTAAATGTAAGAAAAACGTTCTAACGTTCTTGTTGGACTGTTCAAAGTTCGAAGATGGTGTCCGGTCGATTATTGTTGATCGACTAGTCCTGATTTTCCTGCAAATCCCTACCATGGCTAGGAAAAAGATCATTTCCCTGGTAGGGATAAGCAGGGGACGAATCACCAGGTCGGGGTGTAATCCTAAAATTGTGCAACGCCCACCGACCCTGTGATTACATTTTCTCACGAAAGTCTCGTAAGACGCTGCACAAAGATCCTTTGTTCAAGGATCTTTCCCCGAAACTGGTGTCGCCTTTCCGCTGAGTGTGGGTCTGCGATGCGTCAATCGTCATTGAGTGGAGTACGGCTGGTCTGTTTTCCGATACGAAAGAAAACACTTAACTTTCAGCCGTACCCAGTCCGTAACTAATTGTAAGGGCCAAGCATGCCAATAAACAACTCAAAAATGACAGTGTTCCATTCGACCGCAGCACGGACCCAAACTCGATGTCTAGACAATTCTAGACAACTGTCTATACCACGGTCTGACCACAGACAGTTATCGTAAAGGGATACTATTCTTTGAGTTTTGCCGAACGTAGAACACGACACCGAAGCTCGAGAGACCTCGGCCGCCGAGCAATGTAACCCGATACGGGGCGGGTGTATCGGTGTGAATCACTACTAATCCAATGACAAAACTTCTTTATTTTTTATTATTTTTTTATGAAACTTTCACCAATATATTCGTGGCATTTTTCTAATGAAAATGATACCAAATATGATATAATTCCGATGATATTTACACGTGTAAGATTCGCGAATTGTCCCGGTCAAGAGAACTGACTTGTATTATAAATGACCATATACATATCTGTATATGATCCGAATTATATCGTGTTCGGTATCATTTTAATCAGAAAAATGCCACAAATATATTGGTGAAAGTCTCGTAAAAAAATAAATAATAATAAAAAAGTTTTTTTATTTGCATTACTTTGTGAGGACACGCGGGCCTTTGAACTATGCCGGCGACTGCGACTATCCGCGTATCTTTCTTTCCCATACGCTGTGCTTCCTTGAATCCGAAACTTTCATCGTCCATTACACGGGTAAATATCATCGGAATTATTTCATATTTGGTATCATTTTCATTAGAAAAATGCCACGAACATATTGGTGAAAGTTCCATAAAAAGATAATAAAAAATAAAGAAGTTTTGTCATTGGATTTGTAGTGGTCTCCTGGTCTCGGGTTACATTGCTCGGCGGCCGAGGCCTACTGAGTTTCACGGCCCCTCACGGGGTATGCCCCTCAGTGGAATGGGTAGGCGACTAGACAGTTAGAGTTTAGACATTTTAGACAGTTATGGATGAATTACTGTAATTACGGTTACCGATGTTTGGAATGGCCCTTCGGATTTCCCGGTTTATGACACACCTTGGCTAATGGCTAGGAGTGAAGTGACCGTTTTAGGCTCGATGGTCGCCAAATGTGAATTCGGTCCTAAACTTAAAAAATAGCCTTTTCGTCACGTCCGTGTCATAAACCTTGTCGAAGAAGACCCCACGTGTTTCGTTCCTTCGCTACGGAACACTGATGAGACTCTCGAATTTCACCCCCAAGCTTTTGGCGCCTGTTATACGTCATTCTACTCGTTTTTACGTGCAGAATATGAATATGACCTTCGTTTCTCAAGAAAGTGAGCAGTAAAGGACGAAAGTGTATTGTTCCTAACAATTCGGCCGCGTGTAATAAATGTTGAAACGTTTGTTAGAGTCAATACTGGGTACTGTAGTATCCAGAAAATGAAAAGTTTATTTTAATCGGTTATATATCTGAATGGTCAACAGATCTGAACAGCGGAACATTCTAGAACGTTCCTACAATTCGGTCAGCCTGATAATTAATCGTCCCGATTAATACAGAACAATTAATACAATCCCGATTAATTTCATACTTCCATCCGTACACACACACACACATCCAATGTTGTAATTTGAAAGAGTAATATTAACTCCATTTAACGTGAACAGGTGTAACAATTTAGGAGGGAAGCCATCGTCGCATATTCGCAGCCTCCAAAGTTCCCTGATACGGAATTTGCGAAATTTGGTGTGCGTCGACGTCCTTAATTACGTAACGGTCATTTCGGAGTACCTTGGACACCACAAACGGACCTTTATACTGAGGCGTCAGTTTCGTGCATACACCAGGTGTATTGTCAAAATTTCGAATCATAATTTTATCACTTTCCACGTATTTTGATGGCGTCCGATGTTTATTGTCATAATAGTCGCGATTTTTCACTTCTAATATTTCAATTCTTTCGTCGACATTCTGCCTCAATTCTTTTAAATCCCTTTTTCCGTTAGTAAGCCCGGTCGATTCTAAATGATCTCAACCGACTTATCAATTCGGCCTTCGTGCCCGATGTTGGAAAATTCATGCCGCGCAGTTTTTCTTTCAAACTCGAAACCGATATTTTCACATTCATTTCCGAATCACTGATTGTAACGTCACTTGACCCTTAAGTGGGTGCGCCTATTTTTCTTACATAACTGGGCGCGCGGACACTTTGTGCACCATCCTTTAAAACTACGTATATCACTGTTCATTATCAGTTTCTTATGAAATTTTGTGTCAAATAAATAACACGTCCATAACTTTAAAGTACCTAAGGATAACTGAAAACCATATTGGCTCTAGTGGAATGACACTACAGTCGTAGGTTATGTGGTGGCGTGCCAATCGTAACTAGCAGAAATAAAAATTATACTACATTAAACTACAAACGGAGCACTCAGTGCTATTGCGCGCCCACTTAAGGGTTAAATCTCATAAAATCACATAATCCCAGTGTCCCCTCCCGCTTTGTGTCACAGGATTCACATAAAGTTACTTAAATTGCGGAAAAAAAAATTTTCCTTATGTTTTCAAGCGTTAATTAACACGTAACTCGCGGAATCTAATCCCACTTCTGAAAATTGTAGTATCCAGAGAATGAAAAGTTGTAGCAGTATGGGTTTCGCAAATATGAGTTTGGATTTGTATGTATTGGATTGTATATTCTTTTAAAGGATGGGTTTTACATGTTTTGTATAAAGGATAGCTTTCGAGAAAAACACAAAGGATAGTTTTACGAGGTATAATTATTTTAAAGGATAGAGCGAAACGTTACTACAAGAAGGTTGGCAACGAGATATATAAAATGACTTCTAAGTCTACATGATTTCACCATCGGGCGTCCGGTTTATTTCAACCGTACTCTCCCTTTGGGAATCGGCGACGACTCGGAGTCACCAGGAGTCCTCTGCCCGTTCGGCGGCCGGCCTTCATGGCCGTCCTCTCCGAAACGTACAGAGGAACCAGGCGATCCTACTTTAACGACGACTCGGATCCACCAGGTCTCCTGCCCGCTCGGCGGCCGGCCTTCATGGCCGTCCTCTCCGAGACATGCAGAAGAACCAGGTGGTCCTACTTTCAGGCGGCCAGGAAGCTACCCTGTACTCTCCTCTCGGCGGGCGGGCGGCCGGCCTTCATGGCCGTTGTTCGATGAGAATTTTTAACTCGCGGACGCGGAGTTTACAAAACCATCGAATCGTTATCCACCAAATTGATTTTGGATAACTAGTTCGATTTATGACAGTCTTTATTTTTTGTATCAAAAAGCTGCGTTTCGTCCCAGACCTGCTAGATGACTCATCAGCAAGGCTATGCTAGCAGGTCCTGCCTTAGACGCGTCAGATCGCTGGGATCTCGAACTGTGAATTTTACGTATCTTGATATGGACAAGATAATGTACTAGTACGAACAACTGAGCAAAGGGACGGGTCGCGTCGGCACGGTTCCAGTGTTAGAACTGAACTGCCTGTCCCCGACTTTGTCAGAAAACATGAAGTCTGGAAAAAACCCCCTCTATGTATCGAGAGGACGTTCTTCGATAGGATCCTTCTATGTATTCGAGAAGGGGTGTGACTTAGGTTGTGTTTCAATGCTTAAAAAGGCCGACAGACTGTCGAAGACCAGCACTGATTGGATCGTATCAGTTTGTTGTTTCAAGTGAGGTCGAGTTCGAAGAAGGAGTGATTTATACCTGCCTTCTACGGTTGACCCTCGGAACTTGAAACTTTGCGTATCAATAGGGCGCCTTCTCGAGGACGAGATTTATGGCACATTGTAAATTTTAAGAAGGAAAAAAAACTATCATTTGACCGACGTCTTAATGTTGCAGAGGTATGCTTAATCCTTGAAGAGACTGTTTAGTCACGAGCGTGCCATAAATAACGTCCTCAAAAAACCCCACGTTTACTGTGCCCTTGCGACGGAACAGCCGTCCTCTCCCATGAATCCAGAGAGGCGTCCAGGTGCAACCCCTGTCCTCTCCTGAGCTGCTGGGCGTCCGATAGCATAGCTTCGTACTCTCCCTTAACCTTATGGGCGGCCGTGGTCTTACCTCGTCCTCTCCCACAAGGCGCAGCAAAAGTGATTGCTCCGCGATATTCTACTGATATTTATACTACATCGTTGCTAACCCTCTCAACAACGCGTTACTAGGCTTCAAGAAGGTTCTCGACCACGCGACCTTCTCGAAGTTTCGGCCACGGCGCGATTCTTCTATTGACCAGGATAATGCCGAGGCGCCTTGGCGCCCCCCGATGTTAACTCGTGCGTTACAAAGTTTATTTTAATCGGTTACATGTTTCGAGTTTCGGGCGTAAAATCAGAGTGTCGGTTTGTCGTAATTGCCGTTGTCGTGACCACGCGTATAAACAACGAATTGCCGTCGTCGTGACCACGCGTAAAACAAAACGTTCAGGCCGTCAACAGATCTGAACAGCGGAACATTCTAGAATTGTCCTACAGTACAGACGTCGCGTAGTCTACGAAGAGCTAATTACTGCAGTTGTTGAGTTTAAGTTTGAGAAGTGTGTTATGTCCACAAACCGACGAAGCGCCCTAAAACGTCTCAAGCTATTCGCACACTGATCACCAAGGCTCGCACCGACCAATACTACTGCCCGTTGTCTGATCATTAGACAGCGGATCTTTAAACAAAATAAAGATTTTCTACCGGATTTGCAACAAACTAGAGCGAAATAGCAATTTATCTTCTTCGTGAATAGGTTGAATAGGTTGAAAATAATATAACTGTATTTTTAAAATCTTCTAATGTTCTTACTGTTTCAAACTATACCTACTCAAAATCTGTATCAATGTTTTCGGCGCTCGGGTTCGATCAATTGTTACTATGTATGTATGTAATGATATTTGGTCCCCTCAGGGTTTCAAATTCATTTTACCAACTTCTCCCCCTTTTTACCACTCTTCACACTATCGCCTAATTTCCAATTTCGCCAGGACCTACTTTTTATTAAGGTGGGTTCCGAACCACCTATTTTGCCAACAACACGTGAAAAGCACCCAAGAGGGACACCTCCCGGCTTTTTACCGAGCGGTCACCCATCCAAGCCGCCTTCCACGCCCCACGCTGTTTTACTTCGGTGATCGTACGAGAACCAGTGTTTTCAGCGAGGCAATGGTCGTTGACGATCAATTGTTACTATTTAATAGCATGTTTGCAATATATAGACGTTTTGTTTGTAATATACAAATAGTTACTTTTTGCTGGTTCATCAAAACAAATTATACATTGTTACTTTATCCCATAAAACCATAGGTGTATTATAATCAGGAACATAATACCGGTATCAAGATTATACCGGTATTACACAGAGACTTAATACCGGTAAAGTTTTTATACCGGTATTACACAGAGACTTAATACCGGTAAAGTTTTCATACCGGTATTACGCCGCGCGACGTAATGAAATACCGGTATTTTTTCGGTTTTTCCAATGCTTACTATTGTTTAGTAGTAAAACCTACCCTGGTGTCTGCAGGATGGCAAAATTATTTTATTTCATAAATTACTTTTACGAGCGTAACAAGACTATTTACTCCATCATAAAAACTGCCAGTCGTATCTCGTTAGGGCTTGTCAGGAACGTCAAAAAGTCCCTTTTCTGTACGTGGCGACCATCCTGCCGGTGACAATAAAAATTAGGCGATTCAAATTTCCTACCCACGCCAAAATAAGGCGGTAACCAAGAGTTTTTAGAACTCCACCCTCGCGTCTTCGGAAAAGTAACGCCTCAACCATAAAGAATTTATCTGTTTTCAGATAAACATTGAATTTGTGTGGAATAGCCCTCTTGCCCCGTTCCCTTCTCAAATACCGATATGATACCGGTGTTAAGTCCTAAGTGGACTCTTTCATACAATAATCATTAAATTGGGAGATAGAACGCGGTTTTGAACCGACCTGTATACACCGGCTACGGTTCGGGCAATTGAGGACTTTTGGATAGTTTTGAAATCGGTTTTAAAATAGTTATTGTAAGAATGTTTATTTATATCACCGTTTGTATTACTCGTATGTTTACCTGTTATTGATTTATACATTTATACTGTTATATATAATTTTATTGATTTATGCGTTGCGTTAGCATTTTGTTAAATTGATGTTACCATGAGTTTTAGTTAAATAAACAGTTTCCTCTGAGTGAACAAAGGACATTGACGTGTCAAGCCTCCTTACATTATTAAACTTTTGCTTTTTTGATTTAAACAAATATATTTTTGCTCAGATTTCGGATACACCTATAGTTATTAAAAGTAACATATAAAAGTGTTAACATTACCGATAGATGTTTCTCGCTTTATTTTCTAATAATTAAAAGAAAACGTTATTACTTCATAGACGCAATTATTTTTCTTGAAAATGTCTAAAATAAGACCGAAACGTCGTTAAATATATTGCAAACATGCTATTAAATTGTAACAATTGATCGAACCCGAGCGCCGAAAACATTAATACAGATTTTAACATTTTACGATCGATAAAAATTGAATATTTATACCTACTCAGTTTTGTCATAAATGCATAAAATCCGCTGTCTATTAATCATGATCGACCGCAATCGATACAGTTTTGTTCCGATATAAGGCGACGGGATATACTCCGAAATAAGGAAATCGCTATTCCCTCTTTTGAAGTTCTTATGCCGCTACCTCCCGCCTCTCGCTTATTCTTCGTGTTCTCTCCCGGGCCTCTCGAGAACTAAGTTATGATTCGAAATGTGGCGGCAGCCGGTCCCAAGCTTTCGCCTTATATCGGAACAAAGCTATACTACAGTCCACTGTCAAATCAATCGCAGTTAATACTACTGTTCACTGCTCGATCACATCAATCGCAACTAACACTACTGCTCGCTGTCTGATCATGATGGATCGATTGCGACAAATACAGATGCTAGATCATTTCTGTGATGCCTTTTCTCGATTTTTTTTATCAAAGTCGTTCAAAATCAAATTTTATAAGGTCGTCCAATTGTTTAAATTGACGTTTATTGAGATTTTAAAGATGGATTCAAGGGTAATTATTTAAACAATTTGTCTGTATATTATATTATAGATTTCGTTGTAAGAAATATTGTAAAATATGTCGCAATAAAACAAAATAAATGAGAAAATTAAAAACATTTTTGGGCATACTTATGTCTTGATGAATAAATTCATTATCACTTACCTCGATGCTGCGAACGAACAGTTTTCTGCTACTTCTTCATATGATTTACTGCTACGTCTGTATAGATCAGAAATCTCAGGATCGAGTCCAACAATATCACGAAGAACGATGAAGCATGTTCATATAGAGGCAGCTGCATTTTATTTGAACCTATACTAAATTTAGGGACGCAATTGTTGGTTATTATTTGTATACTGTCAATGAAGTAGTAATCATACTGCAGATTTTACACATTTACAAGTATAACACAAACAAAAGCGAGAACGTACAAGTAATTCCAGCTGATTCAATATTACACGAGCTTTATAATCTTTATTGATTACGATTAAAGATAATAATTTATGTATTGATCAAACAAGGTCATGGGAACAGTCTGAAAACAGAAGTACGAACCTGACAGAAGCATGACCACTCGAGAAAATATTCTACTTATCTCCTAACATGTTCATCGCTGTGGCAAACAGAGCTAGATCTAAAATGCAGCAATTGAATAAAGTTGATCCAGATGATGTACTACAAATTGGGAATAAGGGTGTCTACTCCTGCAAGCACTTGAGCATCAAATTGGTGGCGATGATTATTTATAATTGAAAATAAACTGTCAATATTCTTATTCATTAGGCATTCTCTTGAACACTTAAGCCACCATGATACAGTAGTATCTCCATAACTGTCGCATCGTTAGTCGAGCGTGTTTACATGACTGGTTCCAAAAGGAATCCTCAAGTGGTGAGAATACAATGTTAACAGTTACGGTAGAGACGTCTGCGACAGTTAGGGAAATACTACTGTAACTTCGGTGAAAATAAATTCGCCAGTTGTCTGTCGTCCACTAAAAAGAAATGAAACCACGACAAGTACAAAAACCAAATATTCTCGTTTATTTGTCCTTGATAAAGAATGAAAGGTGGAGCGAACCAATAAAACGGGTCCTTCCGATTAACGTGATCAGGTGAAAGTCTACAAGTACTTGTTAAGCGTATGAAATTCAAAGATAGCAATCAACGTCTACAGTCTCAGATATCTTTCTTGTATCACTGTGTTCCTAAAATTATTCTAAAATAAAACTCTCTTAATATATAATAGTCTTTCTTTCTGGAGCTCTGTCTTTATCCCCTGCACTCGTTCATCAATTCTCCTGCAACTGTTCTCCACGCGGCGTGCGTTAGCCCCATCGCATGTTCGTTTAATCGACTAGTCACTTTGTGGATGCACCTTGTGTATATCGTTTATTTTCTCGACTGCTTCCGGTGCATACCGTGTTTGTTCATGGAAAATAATGATTCCCCTCATCGTGCCCGTTCGTCATCCGCGCTGACACACGCGGCTTCAGCGAATACCTCTCTTCTTTTATCTCTGATTGCGCGACGACGGCGCTCTGACACCAAGTCGTCGACGTTCATCAACTACTGTTATCCGAACGTCAAACCGCAGTCTCCGTCACGCCCGTCGTGCAACACGGGCAAACCGATGTGGCAATGTGACCAGCCAATTAAGAGGGATGTTCAACGATACGCCTTCGCTCTTTCTGCCCAGGCGAAAAGGTCCACACTCGGGATCGCCTCGAAGTCTGTGCAAGACTTTAACTCATTCCTGGAACACCATCAGTTTATTTGTTAGGTGATATCTGTTTTTCATATCTTGATCATTTATTTCTACTTTACATGCTTCAAAGCTATCCGAATAGCAATTGTTCTACGTTCATAGACTATGCGATAAAAAGATGTATTGCATTTTTTAAAAGTTTTTTTTGTAGCAAAAACTCGAAAAAATATTAAAGTATTACATTACATTTAGAATATAGGTGGTTCGGAACCCACCGTAATAAAAAGTAGGTCCCGCTGAAATTAGGCGATAGTGAAGAGTGGTAAAGGGGGAGAAGTTGGTAAATCAATTTAAAACCCTGAGGGGACCAAATATCATTACATACATTACATTTAGAATAAACAATCTAAGCATATTGAGCACTTTCGGGAAATGGTACTTTGAAGTACCTTTAAAAAATAAACAAATTATGTGGTAACAATTCTTTGACAGTGGATGATTTTACAACTTTTGTTAAATTTAAAATTTTTTTATCTTAGAATATCGATCAATAAAACCCACACGGTTTCTTCATAGACATTAAAAATAGATATAATTACAGAAATTAGTGAAAATTGGAGACTGGAATGAATTCCATATGAGTTTAGAACAAAGCAACTATATTTTATACATAAATGAATTCTAATATTAATATACTTAAACTTATCAATAAATGAAGCTAAAATGGAAACCTAAAACTGATTTTAACTGATGAGGACAGCTTTAAAAATATGTAAAAAGGTTATTTTCAATAATAACTTACCCTGCTTGTGGTTTGAAGAAAACATTTTGTTGCATGTGTGCGATGTTGTTGCCATTGTCACAGAACACTCTTGCTAATGTTGCATTGCGTATTTCTGCCAATTGTTCTACAACAGATGATAATTTATATTAATTAATAATCAATCATCTTTTATTTTAATTTTAATCAAAGTAACTTATGTATTCTATTTAATATACACTTTCACATAAAGAATGAACATAGTAGAAGTATAAGAACACAATAAAATATTAATAACAGAAAATTGAGAAGAACAAAGACCATATTATAAAAAATTTTAGGAAAACATAATATGAAGACTAATAAGAATAATTATTAGCGTTTTTTTCGAAAAATTGCTTTTTTGCGCCCTTCTAGGTATCACATAAATATTGAATAAAAAATGTTAAAACTTAATATTTCTTACCAGGTGTGAAAGGTTGTGGTTGAAATGCAGAATCGTAGAAGTATCTGTCAGTGCGACGAGTTCTTGCAAACTGTTCAGAGATCAAGCAGCTGAATGTAGGACCCAACAAGCCATCTTCTACTGGTCTTTCAAGCATCCCACCAATGATGAGATCAACGTCGTTAGGACTTGTGTAAATTTTCCGCAATTTCTTCAACATCTATTCAGGAAAGGAAATGTACAATGTTAGTATGTATACAAATAAATAAGTTTATGTTGTACATACACAAATCTTAACACATAACGAAAATTATAAGGTTGACATAGTAGTTACCTCCAATGGAATGTAATCTAGGAAGTCATCAAAGTTCTTCGCGATTGGAAGTCCACAGTATTTACGATATTGATTGTAGCCTGGTAAAGCATGGTCACGGCCACGTTGAATATCCAAGCTAATGGCATCCAAACCTAAGCTGTCTTGACCTTCAGCATACAATCTGCTGGTCACCTATAAAATATATACAGTATTTTGGGTTAATAATTTGTTTTTATTAAACATTACCAATCTCTGAACAGTATTTAGTAATTTAAAAAACGTATGAACTTCTAAATAAATACAATTATTTCATTATAATTATTGAAATGACAGTAGTAAACAGTATCTTTCCAGTAAACAATCTGTTCTAAATTTGGTACGAATTTGGCATCAACTTTGGTGTCAAATACGGACCCATCTGTTTCCACATTATAATCGGTATTTGGCGCCAAAGTTTGGTGTTAAAATTTCATGCCTTTATACCAAATGGAGAGCAGTGTTGGGATATTGCGCGGGTTACACGCGCATGCGCGACAATTTTAGCGTCAGTAAAGTACTAAATTGAGCTAAAATGGGGTACCTTGGTCACCCCGCATAATTCCACAAAATCTGATTTTTTACATCTGATAGTCTTGTTGCATGCAATACAAAGCGCTTTATTTTATACCGAAGAAGGAGCTAACCATAATTTAAAGATATCATCTTCCAACCAAGAATTTTGGAAGCGTTGTGCTCTACGCTTCCTTGTAGCTCCTTTTCCAATAGTTGCCATTATTAAACAATTGAATATATTAACATTTTCGGATGACGCTCGTCTCGTCGTGTCGTCTTGCACTTTTCCGATGGGTTCCCGCCAATAACAGTCCCCCTCTATTTTCCCCATAAACTTAGGACGTACATACGTTCCTGCATTTATTCGCGCATGCGCGTGTAACCCGCGCAATATCCCAACACTGATGGAGAGTAGATTCTGAACTCGTTCTAGAGGGCAGGTCGGTTGCGCTAAGAGCGAACCTAACCTTGCTTTCAGAGTAAATATCGGGCAAATTTGTTATTGTCGTTATTTTAAGGTTTGTAAATATTTAAATTATTAAAAATGCATGAAACTTAAAATTATATAATTTAGAAAAATGTAAATAAGTTTCGATTGTTCCTCCTACAGCAAGTTTACTCCGATTTTGCTCGATATTTACTCATAGAACAAGATTAAGTCCCCTTTTAGTGCGACCGACCTGCCCTCTATAACGAGTACAGGATCTGCTCTCCATTTGGCATCCATTTGGCATGCAATTTTGGCACCAAACTCTGGTCTCAAATACGGACCCATCTGTTTCCTCATTACAGTTGGTATTTGGGGATAGGTTTTGGTCTGCAGATTCAGACCAAATAAGGACCAAATCCTGTTCCAAACATGTTTCAACACCAAAATGCCCGCCGTTTGCACGAAAAGTATGATTGCAGACACTTGGTCTTAATCTGCACAATCAGATTTTTCTGACTGGGTTTCTTTTACGATTTAAATTATATGTACATATACACAATACTTACATCAGAAATTATGTTCATGTCCATTTTCTGGCTGGTCTGAGTAACCATACCGCGAAGAAATCCGTCGAATACTTGATCCGTCTCGATTACACTAGGTTTGTAGAAATACTCCACTAATGAAAGAGTGCTGTTGATTCGACGTGTGTTATCCGTCAAGCTAGAAAATGAAAATTGTAATGTCAGAGAAGAGACTCCAAATTTGTAATATTAATTAATATTAATTTGTAATATTAAGTGGAATAGGTGGAATAATTCCATGTTTTATTTAGATTTACTATATTTTTAAAGAAAACTGGAGAAAACCCCTTTTAAGGAAGTACAACATTTTTGGGACAGTTTGTATAACTCACCTCAATTCCTCTTGCATCAAAGAAGTCAAGAACCGCAGAGCTGCCGTGGCAACCTCGTTGCTAACTGCAGGGTCATCCATAGAATTGTAGTGACGGCTGTAACTATTTCCAAAAGTCAGCCCAGCAGATCGACTGTACTTCTTGCCCAGTAATATGGGCAGCCACTCTTTGTAAGTGATATGCTGAATTTCAGCAATTACAATTCGTCTTGCTTCTTGAAATAGCGTCTCGTCTGACCAGTTGGGATTCAATTTCGCAAGTTTGTCAGCAATTCTGTTGTGCTCGCGATGCCAGATAGTATGCATCACAGCCAGTTGAGGGTGTGCGTTTACACGATTGTCACCTGTAGAAGTAAACAATTTGTATAAATACTTACGAATAAATAATTACGAAAATAATTCAACAATTTTCTCCTTATACGTTTCACATGATTTTAAGGTTCAACGAAACAACAACTAGATTATAATATGTATAAAAGTATTTTTACAGTTCTGCGTACTACTAAAATCTTTAACATTTATAAATAATTTCTCAATAATTTTAGTTCGTTATAAAATTCTTTATGTAGAAAAAAAATATGGTAAAGGGAGAGGTGATGGAATGGATTTGAAACCCTGAGGGGACCAAATATCATTACATACATGTAGAAAGAAAATATAATATTAAAAAAAATTATATCAGTGGGAATTCACTTGCTAGGATTAAGCAATTCTCCTTGACAACAATTTCATCAATAATTGAAAGAATAAGAAGAAAAATTAATTTAAAGAAATATAAAAAAAGTATTAAAAAGGATATTATTGTTACCAGAATCGTAGCAGCCTTTCGTGCAGGCAGATCCAATTTCCGAGCCACCGACAGGTAAATACTGACGATTATTGTCTTTGTGAACTCGTAAACGGCCACCTTCGAAGGTACGGAGTTCGCGAGACTTTTTCATCGTTGAACCGTAGATCATTGAACCATCCAAAAAGTGACTGGCCTGGTTCATCTACAAATTAAACATAACATTTATCTAATAGTGAATAAAAATACTGTCATACCTAATTATTACATATGTATAATGTATAGGTGTATTGAATATAAAAATATATGTATAATGTATAGATATATTAAATATAAACATATATTTACCTGTTCTACAGGTCCGAAGGTGCATTCCGGTCGAAGCACAGGCAACGATCGCACATAGTTTAAGCATCGAATGTAATGTTTGCCATAAACGGGATCCTGATCGGGTACCGTAATTTCAGCACAATCGGGATGAACGTGTCGAGGAGACAAGGTGTTTCCGTCCGGTCGACAACAAGAAATTGGTTTTCCCGACGACACTGAAAACCAAAATAAAAAAAATTAATTAATATCCATCGGTAAGTAAACATATAAAACCTTGGCCAAGATATTGGTGACATTTTTCTGATTGGAACGACACCAAACACGACACAATTTAGATCTTATTTGTTTTTTAATTCACGATGCAGTAAAACCTCGATTATCCGAACTAATCAGTGAGGACTAATCAATAGACTAGGCACACAGCTATAGGGCTGGATTAAATCTTCACTGATTTATTGTAGTAACATAAGTGTATTCGGTTATGTTCCGTATCTCTTCTTATTTATTAATAAAATAAAGAATTATATTCAATTAATTCCGTAATTCCAGACTACAACTGGCTTCTTTTCAATCATAGTGAGTCAAAATTAGACAGCGGATCGTTGTGCAAAATAAAAATTGTCTAATAGTATATTTAATCATAATAAGAATTGCAACAAATTAACTTTTTTCTTAATATTTTTAATAGCTTAAAAATAATATAACAGTATATTTAAATTTCTTTTATGTTTTTACTATTTTGAATTACACCAACTCATTTTTGTCATGAATGCATAAAATCCGCTGTCTAGTCGCATCCTCAAAATTATAACGCTTTTTAACTGAACTTATTTATTTATGTTGCAACGTAATATATCATGGGTTCGGATAGTGGAGGTTCTACTAAATCGTTAATTGTAAAAACAAATATGGTTCGAATGGTGTTACGTTTAGACTCAGTCCAATCATAAAAATAAACGATTAAAAAATCGTCAGAAACAAAAAGTGGATATAAATATTTCACGAAAATCGTGCACATCTCTTTCCTATACATTCCTGCATTGTAAATCAAATTAAAAGACTTACTCATTTTGCGAACCGGTGTGTAGGAAATATCATTCGCAATGAACTCTCCCCATTGCATGACCATCAACGTTCTACTGACATCCGACTGATCGTTGGGAGTCGACAGAGCCACGCTGACGCTCCTGGCTCCTGGCAGTGGTCTCCTCGACTGTCCCATGTGCCTCGGCTCTTGGATTCCTGGTCACCGAACAAAGCATTAGGAGACGAGCACTACAAGCGATTCTACATCGTCGAATCGGAGTGAATCTGTACTACGTCGAAGAAGGATACACGGAGACGTGCATCCAGCCAATCATTCCCAACGCATGATTCAAACAACAACCCTTCTTACTTGATCACAAACGTTGCCAAACTGTATTCGAATAAAATCAAACCAACATAATCGAGATGACATTTTAAACAAATATTTTCAAACAATTTAGAACATCGTTAAAGCTCCGATCGCTCCGATTCCGACGAGTTTCATTTCGTGTGCGTACAAACGTGTCCGTGCAGCGCGAGAGCGAGCATGATTAGCGCGTCTCTGATCGCGAGTGTTAGGAATCGAGGTAACCCTGTGCGAGTGAATCACCTAGCTGCGCCTAAAACCTCTGGTTCGATTCGCAACGGCACATCAGAGACCGAGATACGAGCAATTCACTTCCGACCGACAATGGCCGAACTATTATAAACGCGGATTTTACTATAAGCTATCATAATTCTTCTCCTGGCAATACGAAGATTCGACCGGCTAACGGCTCGCGCGCTGCACCGCATAAAAGTATACTTTGTTCTACTGCGACATGGTTGTTCTGATGCGTTGTCGACGAACCAACGCGGTGAGAACGCGTTTTCGCGGCGGTTCTCATCGAACACTTCAAAGAAACATTCGGAAACATAGAAACGATCACGTCGAGAACGCTCGCAGAAGGAATCAAGTGACTTATCTAGGAGGCTGATGAAGGTATCCAAGCCAGAGAACGGAACTGAAAGAGTGCTATCGTGAAGTTTTCGCCTTGGGGCCAAACCGTAACAATTTCAAGGTCTAGAGGACCTAGGAAGATTGAGAAGCAGTGTCGCCAGATCAGGGGAATTGACTCGATCGAGAGGAATACAGTCCCCCCCCTCTCTCTCTGCCAGAAGCGCGTCACGTGACCGGGCCGTAACGGAAGCGTGGGGGAATAGCGTCGTAGATGGGGAAGGGTAGAGTGGGAGACAAGTCTTAATCTGGCGACTCTCTCTAGGAAAAATGGCTGGGCGATTTGTAAATAAATCGTCCGCAACTCTCAGCTTAGGCTCACCTGGCTCGGACACCTTTAACGAGACCCGTATACCGCAATCAACAGAAAATAGTTCAACTAGTGTTACAATAATAAATATGATACATTATTAGGTATATCCGAATTAGTTTACATACACATTCTACTGCTGGATAGAATCTCCCGACCGGGGCACCCTATTGTAGACAGTATTATTCACTGCTACACTCAGGCATTTTATGCTCTATGTGCCTTATCGCACAACAACTGTAATGCAAATCACAGAATATATTTTGTTAAGCCAATCGACGTGTTTTTTCATTTAATCCATCAGCGCCGAGGGATCAGAGTGTGTTTCGTTTTTCACGGTTTCTTTGTTGGTATTCTTTTTTTTTTTTATTTTGCTCTGCTTTGATAGTGATTTGTCTACGTGTGAGTGTGGCTGAACAAGTGCGTGTGTTGTGTATGTATACGTGTGAGAACAAATGCTTCCAAAGGTGTCGAGATGTGAGCGGATCAGGTGGGTTAGTAGGTCGAGGTTTGTCGTCACCACACACAGAAACCGCTTCGAGCTTCCATCAGAGAAACAATTAAATGTTCTCAGTCGATGAACCTAATTGGACCGATCGAAACGGACACAGACACTAATGACGCTGTGTCTTTCGAAGAATTTTATCAAGAGAATTACGAAGAGAATTTCGCCGGGGAATCTAATTTTTTTATTAATTACGTCTATATAGGAACTGCAATTCATTCGGAATAGATATTACTTCATTAGTGATTTAATGAAACTTATCTATTGCAATGGTTTCAGTGTACAAAGTGTCCCAAAACAAGGCATAATTTTTTACAGTACGAATTGAATATAAGTAACATTTTTTACTTTCCACAATTTAAAATCCTTTTAAACTTCTATTTCTGCTGAAAGAATGTAAGAAAATGTAATAATATGTCTAAATATAAATTATGAAAGTTATAAAAGTAAACTTTTGTTTCTGTTTCCGTTGAATTTGAAGATTAAACTTCTATTTTTCTATTACAAATAATTCTATTACTTCTATTACAATTTCTGAAATTAAATAAAGAATAGTAAATGGTGCTATTTAAACTTTAGAGATGTCACAAAATAAACTCGCTTCTTGCAATCAAATGAGATCGAATGCTAATATTTCAATATTTAAGGATAAACGTTGACTACAAGAGATTTTAAACACAGTTGTTTCACTGAGTTGCTTTAAAAAGTCTATTTTTACTCCTCAATCTTGACAAGACTTTCAGCATAATTAGCACGGTGTAATCTGTTATGTAAATTTGTTCGACCTTCAGTCAAAAGGAATAGGTATTGTAAAAATAGTTGAAACGATTACTACTATTTACGTCGTCCTATTCTATGCAGTATTTCACATTTTAAGTATTATCAATATACGAAATTATAATTAAAGAAAAATCAAACATTTTATAGTACAGTTAGATACAGGAAATGGTGAAATTTTTATTCGAAGAGCATAATTTAAGTTTGTAGAGTGTGCTGTTTCTTCTACCGCGAAGACTATACTAATTGCAATATTTTGAACACATAGCTTGAATTAGGGTATAAGACACACCTCTGTTATAGGTCTTCATTGACCCAACGTTTGCTGACGTTTAGAAAATAGGACACCTTGCACACGTGTTAGAGTCAAAGTACAATCACATTCCTATCAGCCGTCAAAACATCATAAATATGCAAAATTCGATTCAAATGAACACGTTCCGTTACAGCGTGTGTTTGGTTAATCAGAATTAAACGTTTTTTGCGGAAAGAGATATTGAAGACATAGTCTTTGCACTAGTAAGTGCTATGAGAAGGTAGAAAGATTACATACACCCAGGCGAGGAAATAAAATTAACTTTGAAAAAATATATCTAACTAGTAAGTATATCTTCCTTAAAAATGATATCAAACATTAAATTCCAAACATTCGATTCAAATATTCACAATTCCTAGATGTATGTAAAAATCATCAGCAGAACGTCTCGCATCGTCAGGATACCCAATCGGGAATACAATTTTCGATGAAATAAGAGCCGAAAGAGAATGTCACATAGAAAGAGACAGTACGAAAAAGTACAAGTACAAGTCAGAAGAATCAAGGGGATGGACGACTGGAAACAGGATGGGGAAGCGCCAAGCGTTTCGTAGGCTGTAAATAATTGTATCGATTATTATTCCACACAAATAACGATATCGCGGTACACGGTTAGGCTGATACGAAAGTCTAAGTTCGAAGGAACCCCAACGAAAAGTGATCCGATCGTGGAAACCCGGAGAACTTCGTGGACCGACCGCGGGTAGCCGAAAGACTCGCAGCTCGGATAAACAGATAAATCGACGGTAAGTTCTTCGCGAGTTCACGAGACACGGGAGGGTCAGGGCTTGAAAACTGTTATGATATCAACATCGATTTTTATAACAGTTCTGAAGAATTTTCATTTGGAATATAGTAGTGCTCGCTTAAAGCGTCTAGCTGACAAAAGTACCCATCAAATAGCCATCAACATTTTGACCGGAAATGTTTTAGCCAAGTTTTAGCCCTATATCTCGTCTGTAAGGGCAGTTTGGGGCACCGAAAGAAAAACCCTACTAAAAATTCTTTAAAAAATTTGACACATTCAACATATCAAACTACATATTCGAGAATTTTTTCCGAATTTTTAGTTGCAAACTCTGGTTGTTAAAGATCTAAATCCCGGTAAATTTTGATTAATCTTTTCATATGTAGTGCCGGTGGATTGCTGAGATTTCCCGATTTTAGAATGAGTACAAACATCGGACTAGTTTTATGGACTATGTGAATAACAAAATGGAGGACATACGTATGATTGCTATATATGAAGTTTATAAAAGTCGACCACTTTATGTCGTGTTTGGACTCATTTTAAACGGAAGAATCTCGATAATGCGTTGATAACACTTTTGAAAAGGTAAGATAAAAATTATTGAATTTTCTCCCGAGAAAGTAACTGTTAAGGAACAGATATAAGAACCGAAATTTCGGTTATTCGAAATGAAGATTGTTCGTGGCTGTTTTAATCAGAAATTTATACAGTTTTATTAGACAGTTGTTTTCGGAACCGTTTCAAGCCCTGGGACCAACGTGTCCAAGGTGTATCTTTTCTGAATCTTTGCTGACTCTTTGCCGAATCTATGTCGAATCCTTACCGTCAAAGTACTGGGGAAAGAGAATTCTGTTGTACGCGGTCATCGCACTACCCCAGCTCGGATTTGCAATATTGTTGCAGCTGCCATCGATGCTTCGGTACTTGTCTTCAGAGTTGCAATCCACCTGCGTTGATGAACAAGCGGAGCTCAACGGGGTACCATGCAACGACAGCGTCGAGATGAATTTCGCGCAATCGTCCTTCTCCAACCCGAACCTGCAAGAGATAATAGTTACATCGTATTTTGTTAAGTGGTAAATAATTAACTGGCACCGGTCCGTCATTAGGACGAGCGCGAGGTGAATACAGGCTGGATTCGAAAAGTTCAAGGGGAATGTGTTAAGACTTATTACAGAATTAGTTAGAAATTTTGAAAAATATTCGGATTAGACGATTTTCTTTTTGCTACGTTTTGCTATTTTAGGAAACATCCCTGCAACGGATATAAAATATTGTTGTTGTGCAAGGGTTAACATATTGATAGTTAACATGACTGATTGGTCCCCGGTTGCTGTAATATTATTTTAATATTTAATTACAGTAATGTCTCGATCTATGTGACAGAGACGAACACGATATTTGCGAAAATTTTAGGAACTTGAAGAAACCCTCGAGGACTTGGAGATCAGAACTTTCGTTTTCATTTATTTCGTAATGAAACTTTGATATTTCTGATATTTTTTTTATTAAAATGACGCCAAACATGACACAATTTGGAGCACATGTGCTTCTTCAGGAAAATAAGAGAACGCTTGATTAATATTTAAGGGTTGTTTGCGTAGTGCAGCATCGAAAGGTAGCAATAGAAAATTGTCTGGTATGAATAACTCAGATTTTCCACAAATCTGTTGAATGTAATTAATGATCGTATTTTTAGACATCTAAAACGACGTTGTAAGTAAACGTAGGAAGATAGAATTGTTGTTGGAGTTTGCATACTTTTGTTCTAGGCTTTAATTTAACTTATTGAATTATTTTAAGTTTTTTGAGAAGAGTGATTTGTTGCCATTTTTTATTCAAATTTAGTTCAATTCATAAAGAGAAATATGAGAACGGTTATTAAAATTTAAATTCATAAACAGAAATATGAGGACGTTCATTAAAATTTAAATACATAAACGGAAATATGATTAAAAGTGACTGGACACTATTAAAATTTCACCTTGCAGGTGTTTATACAAAATGAGCAACTCTTGACTCAAAAGCAGAGTTTACTAATGGACACAGATGTGCGAGCAACTCTAAATTAGCAGCTTTGTTGCATTCGGAAATACGTTGCTCGTGGGAGGACCTAGTTTCATATTGCGTGAACGTGAGAACAGTTTTCCTGCAGCATTAAGCAATGCATACAATTACATTTATATTACTTTATATGTACACGTATATTATAAATTTGGTGATGAAGTCAAAGTAGCTCGATAAATACTGAGATAAAAATCACATATAAACTATATTATATTACAAACAATATTTATATATTGTTCGTTTTCATAGTGCATAATCAACGACAGAAAATTGAAAATGTATGAACATGTTTCTGTAACAAATCATTTGGTCATTTTTAAGTTATTTCAAATCACTTCGGGAACCACGCCTTTCAAGATTTTCCGACATTTTCATGGCACCCTGTATAACTGTTCACATTAATGAAATCCATCTTTTTGAATTTGAAGTTGCTGGTCGTTTTAGCAGAAATGAATAGAATGAGGAAGACGATACTTATTTTACTGAGAAGAATGTCAATGAGAAGCATCATTCTGATTGGGTGAGACATGCCCCTCGCGTACTCGATGATAGGAGGAATAAGCCTAAACGCGTGGTTAAAGGAGGGCTACGAGAATTGACTGGTACCTTCGGGCCTGGAAAGGCGTATTACCTGCGACAGCTCTGGTGAAGGAGATAGGACGAAGCTTTCATCGCCACAATGGCATCGAGGCCTCTCTCGAAAGCATCCTCGGAAGGATAAGAATCAAGGAATTGCTTTTCCGCCGGCGTGTCTGCCTGCAATTCGATGCCAGCGTTCACGATATTCCTTTCGAGGGTGCTCATACGATTGACCAAGCTTTGCGCGAAACTGATTGAGTTGTTCAAGACCGCTTCGTCAATGTGAGGGAAACGTCGATTTTGGATACGACCGGTGTCTACGACGACCTCATAAGGGTAGTTCGACATCGGCAAACCTGAAAGGATACCTTTAGAAACGTCGGTAAAATGCACTCGGTAAATTCAACGGGTCGCGCGATACAGTTTCTTTCGCGACAACCTGGACACGATTATATCTCCAGAAAAATGTATTTTTCCTGTACATTATCTTATACAGTACAACATTGCACATTAACTAATACGTTTATTAGTATACTGTGGATCTTTATGCAAAATGTCCTGCATTTATTGTGGGAAGCAGGAATAAAATAAAAATGTATTTCATCTTTTAACGACTTTGTTACATTAAAAATAACATTACAATATTCTTAAATTTTATCAATCCTTTACTGTATTATAGTTCACCCTACCAATTTCTTCATAAATGCATAAAGATATCCGTACTCTATTTATTAGTCCAACTCCCACCGTTAGCAATTATTGTTGAATATCAATATTTTAATTATTCGATTATACTTTCAATTAATTTTGCGACGCACCAAGAGAGCTTTATATTTTTTTGAAAACCATGAAAATATCTTCAATTTTCCAGTGACAAAGACGATACTGACAAAAATTTTAAGTAAACTTTTATCAAGAAAGATTGTATGTGCTCATGTTATTAACGTCTTTCTCTTAATTGTATATTAAATTTCGGAGATATCGTATCCACGCTCTTGGGAAACAGACTGTATGTTAGTTTTCGAAATTTTGAATTTAAAAAATGATGAAACGTCGCAGAGATAGAGAAAACAGAACAGCATTGTTGCTCTTGCGTTCGTTATCTCGGACATTTGTTTAGACGCGAAATTGACCCATGTTTATGTACAAGGTATTCTATTCATGCTTTGACAATGTTTTCACCTGAAAAGCACCCATTATGTGTCATATAATTACCAAGGGTTATTAAATGTGTCATAAGCGTGCAATATGTATACAGGGTGAATCAAGAAACGTGATCAGCTTAGATTATTCTGCTGTTAGTGATTCAATCAGAAGTTTTTTTAGCTAAAATAACATGCTTCGAGGAGAGCTATAAGATGATCGTACCAAATGTTTTGTCAACCTGTTTTTTCCAGAATTATCAAAGTCACCTTCAGCTCTTTATAGCTAAATCTACAATTTTTTTACAACCATCTCTCAGGGAATACTGAGACGTATTCGACAAGCATCATAACAAATATTTTTTTCTGAATTTAAAACGATAAAAAAAGTCATTTATTAACCGATTACGGGAGTGTATAACTCTGAAAAAAGAAGGCTCGATAAAAAAATTTGTTACGATCATCTTAAAGCTCTCATTTAACCACGTTATTTTAACTAAGAAAATTTCTGATTGAACTACTAACAACAGAAAAATCTAAGCTGATCACGTTTCGTGATTCACCCTGTATTACATTGTAACAATAAGATATTGTTGAGATAAAGCAATATATCATGGTATCTTTAAATAATATTGGCTCCAAAAAAGTTTAATGGTTGTTTCGAGTTATTGGAATATTAGGCTGATACACACGATAATCGGCTTTGATGAAATTTATAAAAATAATTGTCTAATGTTTTATGAAATTGTAAAATGTATTGGGCAGTTTCGAAAAAATTTCAATTCATGAATCTGATAAATCCAGAATAATATACATAAATTATCACATACTATTTATACTGATTAATAAACTGCGGATTTTATGCATTTATAATAAAAATGAATAGATCAAGTACAATAAACAGCCAAAACATTGCAAGGATTTAAAATTCTCTTTTATTGTCCGACTTATTGAAATTATTAAGAAAATAAATAAATAAATGTCTTTATAAAAATCAGCAGTCTATCGATTACCAGTTTTAAACTTTTCTGTGCCAGCATTGTTGATATAAATTAATTATAATAAGTAGAGAGTTTCAATCAAGAGTGCAGACTAGTGTTTCTTTTCGAGAATTCTTTCGCGAGAAATTCTGGATAAAAGCCAAATATTTAAATTTGACACTTCTCGATAAATTATTGACAAATAAAGCGCACTTTCTGAATTACACTTGTACTCGAAACATAGAGTTGCCACAGTTAGGGTGCTATCCTATATGTATAGCATTTTTGTTTTAATAATTGACCGTTAAAATTGATACACATCGCATCTTCCCAAACTATACTTTATTGGTATTCAATGAACATTATTAGCATCTCGGCAGTAAAAATAAGGTTAAATATTGTTTGAGTTCCGAAATTTGAGTTAGGGTAAGAATCTAAATTACCCCCGGTTGAATTAATTTAAAAAAAAAAATTATTTTAAATCACAGATATAATTTTTAAAAAAGGAGATAAAAAAACATAGAAATTTTTGTATATTAATTGTTCAGAGTTTACAAATAAAAAATGTTCTTTGCAAAGGTTTTTTTTAGAAAGTTGTATCAAAGTTATATATTTCAATTATTTAATAAAAATTGTTTGAATATCAATATTGTATGTATTTTATTTCTTAACTACTAAAAGCAGGAAATTCATATGTACATTACAATACAGTGTGTATATAAAATTAGGATAGTTAACAAATAATAATGATTTGATTGATTTTCATGTTCTTCTCTTTAATTATACATATAATTTTTCAAAAGAGATTTTCCTCGAGAATTATCGTGAAATCAAAATTGTACTTCTTTTTCTCGAGGAACGAAAAATGTCGAGAAATCAGAAATACTAGTGCAGACATACTTAATACTCCGAGATCAGTGTATGGACGTACCATATTAATTTCCTTTATCTTTATACCTGAGATACCAAAGATTAAACTTCGTCATTCACAGAGTGCAATAAATTCTTTAATGCATTGTAATCCAGATTGTTCAATTATTAAACCATATGGCTTTGTCTATACGCTTCTTATCGTGTTTGTACACCTTTATCATTATTACGCCAATAATAATAACGCGATTTATAGCTATTGATTAATATTATTTTCCACGTGACGCGAATGTAAGACAAAAAAGATCGTAGCTGCGGATACGAAGATTTTTACTTTGTACTTTACAATAAAAGATGCAAGTACTCCAGATTTTCTTCAAACATAAAAAAATATATATCAAGTAACAGGATTCTATCAACAAAAAAATTGTTATTATAATTAATCATTGATCTTCAATAAATAAATAAATCGAAGGTAATGCGATGCCAAAATTCGAGCGCAGGCCATCGTGATCGAGTCGCCTTTCAACGAACAAGAAAAAAAGAAACATTGACAATGACACACTTACCTGTGTAGCTGGCAAGGTAATTCTGCAACGACATTGGCAACTTGTATGCGCCGATCGAATGGGAGTTCCCAAGCAATCCCATGGTTTGAAGGGAGATCCATAGGACCGTCAAAGTAGCCACGGAACCCGCCATTAGGCCACCGGCTGCACAAAAAGAAAACAAATGCTCGTTACTCACTTGCTGTCCGCAAAAAATTTCTTTGCGATGACTAAACGCGCGCATTTTTCCACGTTATATAAGTTTGCCAAATCGATCTGTCACTTTTTCCTTGTACCTACCACCACCGTTTCTGATAACTGAACGACGGATCTTGATGCAAAATAAAAATTTTCTACTTGAATTGCAACAATCTAGAGTGAAGTATTATAATGTAATAACGTAAAAAATTGTTTAATGTACGCCCACGGTAAAACCTACAAATGTAACTTTCCTATTAACAGCAGAAACGTCGAAATAATTCAGTTTTTATTGTTTTTGACACTGATCTCCTACAACAAAAAATCTGAAAAAAATCGAGGACACAGCCTTTTATAGTAATTTATCAGGGAACTAAACAGTAGAATAGCATGTTTTCATATTTTCGAGAAATCTGCATTTTTCCGACGTTTTGGGGGTTTTTCATTTTTCGCGACGACATTTTGCAACAAAAAAATCTGAAAAAATTCTATGAAATGCGCCTTAGAATCCGAAATGTGCCACATTTATTTCGGAATTGTAGAAAGCATCAGAGAGTGGAAAATGAGCGGAAAAGCGCGAAATCTAATTTACCCCATAACTACCCTCACAGGCAAGCTAGAGGGCTGAAATTTTACTCACAAGGGGAGGCCGCGACCTTTGGGCCACCGATTGTGCTGAAACTTTGCACACTTATAGATCTCGTTCTCCTGTTCACGAATATATACCATTATAGGGGAAGATACTCAATAGTTTTCGAGATATTGACGATTAAAGTTTCATAGCTCCCGTATAAAACAGCATTTTGTCTGCTGTAATACAAGAATCTGTGTGGCGCGGCGGTAGCGTGCCAAGTTTTCAGGTGGATGACCAATGTTCAAATCCTGCCGACGAACGTATTTGTTTTTTAATTATATTATGTTTTTCATTGTATATTTATCTTATTAATTTCAATCGATTAAATTTCACGAATAAAATTGTATTTTGAATTATAAATAACATGTATTTATTTACTATCAAAAGTAGAATAGTTACAGTTGTTGTTATGTACAGCAGTGGTATTTATCATAGAAGCAAACAAAACATAAAGATGCACCTTGCACATCGTATAAATACTTGTTGATTATTTGGTTTAAAAATTATTTATAATTCAAAATACAATTTTATTCGTGAAATTTAATCGATTGAAATTAATAATATAAATATACTATGAAGAACATAATATAAGTAAAAAACAAATACGTTCGTCGGCAGGATTTGAACACTGGTCATCCACCTGAAAACTTGGCACGCTACCACCGCACCACACACGTTCTTGTATTACAGCAGACAAAATGCTGTTTTATACGGGAGCTATGAAACTTTAATCGTCAATATCTCTAAAACTATTGAGTATCTGCCCCTATAATGGTATATATTCGTGAACAGGAGAATCGGTGACCCGAAGGTCGCGGCCTCCCCTTGTCAGAGGGGTTTTTCTTGGTCAGCTATCCAATGGTTCAATAGCCATTGAAAAACCTCTAAGGGCCTTTATTTTCTTCCTTAATATGTTCAATAGGTCGAAAATAATATAACAGTACTATTAAATTCTTCTAATGTTTTTACTGTTTTCAATTACACCTACTCGATTTTGTCATAAATGCATAAAATGCGCTGTCTACTGATAAACGATAGATTAAATGATTAACACATTTATTTGCACCATAACTCGCGCTTATTATACCTTGCCCAACGAAACGAGGCAGTAAAGTACCAGCGTGCGTCCTTTCCTGCCTACGAGAGAAGTGTAACGACAATTCTATCGCACTCGAGTGGCTGTGTTTATGTTCGCTGTCTCGTCTCATTGGACAAGATATAGGCGAGACTTGTGGAACCGATCAACCAATAGGGAAAAATGTACGCAGTGAATCATCGTTGCAATTAATGTTACTGTGTCGAGCTTGACGTAAGAGAAATTTTTCCAAACACTGAGCTGAACGTTGCTCACCGATAGCATTTTCTATTGGAGATAAGGATGTGGGTAATTAGGATATTATCATGATCATAGGTTTCAACACTGTTAGTCTGTAGTGTATCATACAATACACGATTATTTTTAAAATTTTATGTTGTTTCCCTAGATACATTTTAAACGTTACATTTACATTTATAATATAATATTGGGTGGAACGAAAGTTCGTAGCGTTTTTAAATTAAAATTCAAAGACAAAATTCAGATATTTATTTATAGATATATTCAACAACATATTTTCCATTCTGTTCTATTATTTTGTGCAATTTTTTAGGTAACATATGTTATTGAATAAACCTATGAATAAATATCTTAATTTTGTTTTTTATGAGCTATAAGACTGGTGTAATAAAAATATTACTTCGAATCAAATACTTTTTTCCTCTGATCTTTTTCCTATTATAAAAAATAAACGAAATATTTCAGTCACCAAAGATTATCTAACTTCAGAATTCAATAGTTAACAATACAAACATCTGGAGCATTATCCAGCTTGCATTAAAAAATAATAGAAAGGAATAACACAGTCTGCTAAGTACTTAGTTCCACTTTAATCAACATAATAGTAGCATCTGCAACGCACGCCTCGACACGTGTGTACTACACGGTTATCATCAGTATCTTATCGAAAGCGTCGTCGAATTCATAATATAAACAATAAACAACTATCCATTTTTCATGTTTTCCAGGTTATAAATACATTTCAAGTGTTACGACACTTATGGAACGTTCAAGGCTTTCAGCCCACTAGATCAACCATTCGAACTTTTGCAAAAACATACAGTGACCTCATTAATATTCGAACACTATTAAAAAACGATAACTTTTTTGATACTCGACTATATGACTTCAACTTTTTTAGAAGCTAGACAAATTAGTTTACTACATGATGCGACAAGAAATTTTTGCAAAAATTGCAAATGGTCTGAATTGTAGAGAAAATAATAAAAGTTGCATTTTACAACTTTTTTATGTGGGTCTATATTGAAAATTGTAAAAATGCGTTTCGTAGATCTGTGTCAATTATATGTATTGTGAAAGTTTCATCGAAATCGGTTGATACGGGAAAAAGCGACAGGCATTGACAGATGTAAGAATCATTAGATTTTTATCATCTTTAAACGTTTTTAGCTTATTTCAACGTTGACCGATTTTAATGAAATTTTAAAAATATATGTAAAAACCTTCCGTCGGGCGCGGTCGGCCTTTTATACATGTTTAAATATCAGTCGCGGAAGGTTAATTAATACAGATCTACGAAACGTGTTTTCTCAATTTTCAGTATAAACGCACATTAAAAAATTGCAAAATACAACTTTTAGTATTTTCTCTGGAATTTCGAGCAACTGCACTTTTTCTCGAAAATTTTCACGTTAGGTAACAAACCAATTGTTCTAATATCTCAAAACCATCCAAGTTATATTGTCCAATATTAAAAAAAGTTGTGTTTTTAAGAGTGTCCGAATATTAGTGGAAATCACGTGTTACGGTTAGACACCTTTGGGTGATAACCCTTCCCGCATTGTTTAGGTGTCGGAATAATCAGGGATATCGATTCCGCGAAGAGTTTCGGATGGAGCGTTGTTTGGACCCGTGAATAATCGGAGATATCGTTTCCGCGGAGGTTTTTTGATAGCGGGATGTCGGAATCCCTTAGTGGTAAATTGCAAAGTAAGCAGAAACACGTGGCCCCCACCTCTGTAAGACCGATTTTAGGGGATATATAAGGGACCCAGGTCCTCCTCAACAGCGGGTAACGTACGCGTTCTCAAGGCAGTAGACCTTTGTTCATGACGTAGCAAGATCGGGCTAGACCTTATCGAAGCATCTATCAGAAAAATCGAAAATACGTACGGTATAAAGATCGTGGTTAGAACACCCCCGCACTACATGGTGCGTGAAAACTGAGACGATAAAATTCCGCGATATAAATACACCAAACATTTGAAGCCCAAATCAATTAAGAATATATTGTTCGCTACCTTATTTTATATCAAAAGTTGCATTCCAATTCTTTATCCTATTCGAGTCCCGACATTGCTATTCCGCGACGATACATCCCTGCCGCTCGGGGTGAATCAATTTATATACGAGTCGAGTCAAGAAGACCCTCAGCCCCCTTATTCCATAGCGGTTACCCGGTGGTGAAACAGACACCGATCAATCCGCTAATCCTACCAAATCTACAATGGCTCCCCGGTGGTGAAATAGACATCGGCCAGTCCTCTGTTCCCTTAAAACGTAGCGACCAGATGATTGGATAATCATCGCACAGTGCGTGTTCCTATCTAGGTGGCTCCCCGGTGGTGAAACAGACACCGGCCAGTCCACATCCTTAAACCACCAACCCTCGGCTCACGCCAAATCTTAGCGTAACCCTCGGCTCGTAACACACGAAACATGTGTAACCCCTTCAGTGTCTACAAAATTATGGCGTCGGTTCGAGTATTTTCCCTGGGTTCTGGTCGAGATCCGGAAATTTCGTGTACCCGAAGCCGAAAGCGGGTTGATCGGAAAATCGAAAATTTATATTGTTTCGGTACCCGAATGTCACAGATTTTCGGGTTCCCGATGCAACTCGAGCAACATGTCGATTTCGGGTATCTGAGTATCGCGAATTTTCTGGTCCCGACCCGATCTGACCCGAGGCTCGGGTATCCGAAATTTTCGGGTACCAGCCCACCTCTGATGCTGATGAATGATATGAACATAGAGGCCAAGGAAAGTTAAATTCAATATGCATCACTCGGATATTCTTAACTGTACAGAAAGATAAATTGAAAATAAAGGAAACCTACAGTCACAGGGTCCTCTTCGTGGTAAAAAATTAAAAATAAAAACAATTTCAATTAAAAAGTCATGTAAAAATAAATTAAACAAAAATTTTTGGAACTTCAGTTAACTTGGGTTAATTTGGTAGGCCCCCAAACAGGATTAGCCCAGGGCCCCAAAATTAAGGGTTCACAACAGACCTACAGTGTTTAAGAAATTCAGGTGTCCTGAAGAACACTACTATCAAGGCAAGTTAAACTTACCAAAGCAAGTTGAGCTTTAACATTTAATTATCTGAGATATTTTCAATCGCGCAAAAAGATAAATAAAAAATAAGCTCCGTTACTAATAAAATGTAGGTACCCTGAAGCCAAATATTACCAGTACAAGTTTAACATTTATTTTCCTCGGATATTTGCCATTCCGAAAAACAAAAAATATGAAATTGTCCGGCGAAGTGCGCCTACTTACAGGATATCTTTCGCACAAGTTCTGTAACTGCCCAGGATCTCAAGTTAGTGCGGCACGCTGAGCTACTGAAGACATTGGCGTAGTTCCGAAGGAAAAAGTTAGACTCGTCTAACGCGAATGATTGTTCCGTCGATAACCGCGGGGATCCACAACAACTGCGCATCACTCCTCGTCTATTGATGTCGGATAAAGCGTTCACAGAACGCTATCGAAGGCTCTCTTTGATCGGAGCACCTGCGATACTAGTGAATGTGCCCGTTCGAAGCCCGCGAGATAACTGCGTTTGTTTCCTCCGACGCATTCCGTTCCGCGTGATTTCCAGAAGACATCGTGACATTATTGTGTACACATCTACGCGTTTAGTCCCCACCCTGGATTCAATTTTGCGTCTCAATCGAAATTTCCATGGTAGCCAACGTGGATTTATGGTCTCCGATTCCAGTGAAAAGCCGGTGCGTCGTGAACACGAGCCGCGCACGTGTTTGCAATGTTTTGGAGTCAGCACGTGAACCGAGTGAACGTAAACAATTCTTCCAGCCAGATCAGGGGAATTAACTCGATCGAGGAGAAAACGTTACCCTCTCTGTGCCAGTACCGGACCAGTCACGTGACAGAGATTAAAAAAGCGTCACGTGACTGGACCGTGGTGGAAGCGTTGGGGGAATAGCAGCGTAGAAGGGGAAGGTAGAGTGGGGACACGTGTCTTAAGCTCACGTGTTACATCAAGAGGAAAAACCGATGAAAATATTGGTATTTAAACTTAGCACCTAGTTTCCAAATTTCGCGCGAATTTCAAACAGAAATCAGCCGGTTGCTTAGATCTCTTACGAATAATCAAATACAGTGATGTCATTTTTGTATTAAACTTTTAGCAACATAATCGCGATATTTGTCTGATTGAAATGAGAAACCAAACACAATGCAGGTCGGATCCGCGAAATAGTACAATGAATTGGGTTGTATATGGATCAAAAATTATGCTAGACCTTGATTGGTCTTCAAGTTTAATATCCTCAGTATAGCAGGATTAAGAGATACCAAGAGGATAAAGTTAAGCAAAGGACAACATTTATGAAATTGTTTCCGTGTTGCATACATTCCAGCAAGAAATAGTACGCAGTCCAATCTCCATCATTTAACTTTGATTACTGATCAGCAACGTATTTGTCTATTGCGAAATAGTCCTCACTAATCAGTATTGACATGACTTATTCGACTCTTGTTTTTCCTGTGCACTTATACGGGCACACCGATGAGAGCTTTAATTACACTCTGACTCCTGAAGGAAAATATTGGATAATAAATGTTAGGTTAGATACCAATAGGAAACTGTTGTTTAATCAAAGTCGGTATTCCATGATTACGCTGACAGTTTGAGTAATGTTCTGTTTGTTGAGTTAAAATTAGAAATCTAGTAATTTTACAGCCGTGTTTTGAAAATTAGTTATTTGAGAAGAGTAATATATTTTTCAACCAGATAGTAATTGTGTTACTGCGAGAAAATGATAACAGCTGCATTTAAAAAAATTAGTTAATGGTAGTTTTAATCAGATATAGATATAAAAAAAAATTAATAAATAAATGGACTCATACCAATTTTAAAATCCACGGCACATACTGCAATTAAGTAAATTACCCGATTAATAATTCTAAACATTTCATTATCGAAAGTCAAAGTCGATGTTTATTTTACAAAACCTGAAAATATTTACTGAAATAGTTTTTAACTCGATCCTGGTTTATTTTTTATTCTCAGAAGACAACATATCTCGGCTAAAGATAGGATCTCAAGTATGTTTTCACATAAATATAGTACGTTCAGACGGTCTTTTCTTGTTTCTCAGAGCTCTGTGGTTAGAGTTGTTGTTGACATAAACAACTCAAACAATGTCGATAATAAATTATATCAAAATTATAATTTCATCGATATTCAAGCAAAAATGATGGTAAGATATTTTTTATAAACACTATATTTGAAGAACTGTATAAAATTCTATTTAAACATTATAAATCCCACATTAATGATTCCAAGAGACTATAAATAATATAGAAATCACCGAAATTTCTTTCTTTATACAAAATAAAAATTTGTTCATAAATTGCAGCACACGGGAACCAAATATCTTTTTTTTTCAATAATGTTAATAATATTGAAAACAATATATTCTTAAATTTTTGTAATCTTTTAATCTATTAATTTCTGTGAAAAATGCATAAAATCCGCAGGCTAATAATAACTGAATAAGCACGTTTAATTTTGCAAAAGAAGCTAATTTTCAACTTTAGCCAGCTTTTCTACCCGAAGATCGCTCAAAAAAATGTTATTCTATAAATAAATCGATAAATCGCGTTTCAAGGGAATGATTCATCTAATATTTCACACGATGCACGTCTGGCGCCCACACAAGTGTGAAAATAGAGCGACAACTGTCTAATCCACGGCGGATTAAAATCGAAATACCACCGCGTTCAATACAGCCATCAAAATGAAAAAATAAACGAAGCACCAGACAACAGGCTTCATTTGTTCCCCGTTTCAAGCTCATGATTCGACCTCTGCGAATATTCGCGAAGTTATTTTTAATAGTTCATTGATTCCTATGAAATGCATCCACACTATTTCCGCGCATGCTCCGAACGAACATTGCGGCTGAAGTTACAAAACGTTTTACGTCATGGTATCTCAGGTTACTTCAATTCGACCTTGTTGAGCTGATGCTTCTGAGACCATTGGGACTTACAATAATGTCATATTTATATTTTTACGAGTATTGGCTTTAGTTTAGTATGGAGTGCCTAAATTGCATATTTTGTTAAATATTCCCATACTCGGATCTGCTTAACGAAAACTGTTGCTGAATGTTTACTCGATTAATTTGATTTGTACAAGTTATGTTTAATATTTTAAGACCATTCAAACATTTTTTTGAAATATTAACAATTTGTTCGAATTTTTCGTATTAAGTGTGTATCAACTTTGATTCAAGTGTTTAAAAAAAGTACCAAAAAAATACCTCTCTAATTTTTTGTATACTAAGTACTTCTGGATACATTGTACTTTAAATAGCAGTTTATCATTTTCTTATATATTCATTTTGATTTTTCACGCATTTCCGAGAATCTGGCAAAAAATGTTTCTAACAAAAGTTAAGCGTTTATATATCTAAACAGAAAAAATGACAAAGAAATTTGTTTTTTAATAAAAAATAAGGATCAGCTTAATTTTTTAAACGTCATTGTCTACGTTTTACTACATATTTAATAGCAATACATAATAACATTAAGTCTTAAAATAATGCTAAAATAGTAACAATAATAATGAATATGACAATGCATAAAGTAGTAATAATAATGAATTCAAGTTTATATTTGTGTTCAAAATTGTACTACCATCGTCTCACCATTTGCTCATTTTAAATATTTTGGAACAACAACAATCAATTATCACTTATTCAAGAACAATCAATTATTCACAATTGGGTTTGTACAGCATACACTCAACCATTGATACATACATATAATAAATAATGAGAGCCCATAATTCACTCATATATGCAAATTCGATTATGTCGAGTACAGAATCTTGTATGGACATGTTAATTTATAAATGTCTGGCGTAGACATCGGAGCTGATAGATGATAGAATAATAACAAACTGATACTAGTAATGAAAATGTGCAAGCCGAGTAACAATTACTAAATTGTAGAATTATATGTATACTACTAAATATAAATTTGAAAAATGGAATTGAATGTTATTTCGAACACTGCCTAATATAGTTTCTACTTTTAATTGCACAAAAAATTACCACGTGTCGGATTGTGTTATCGCAGTTCACAACTTGCAAATATTTGCTAGTTTCATGAATACAAACATTAATACATTCATAACATCTATTTTAGTACACCGTATCCGGTATTATTCATAACTTGAAGTGTGCTAAAGTTCATTTTCGTATTAGTTCGGAACTTACGGCACTTGTTAAAATAAAATGTACAACAATCCATTCCATTTTTCATAATCATTTGCAAATCCGTCCAAATTATTGGTTGGTAGAAAAGATAAAATACTAAAAAACATAGATTAATGTTTTGACCGAATGTAAATAATTCATTCGGTTGAATGTAATGAAGCTTCAGAAAATAATTTATAACGTCAGTTACTTTTTCAAGACTTTGCATATTCTCTGTTCTCCAGCAACGCAAATTTATTTATTTTTTACTACACTGTTTCTACCCACGTATGCGTGCAAAATTTTCCGTTAACAACTTAATGCAAATCCGTTTAATTTATTTATTTTTCTGCTGAACTGTTTCTACTCAAGTCTATTCATATACAGCTTTTAGAATAGTTTTCAAAATAAATATTTGATGATAATTTCAATAGACATATTCATTTTCTAAAATACTGTGAAATATTTCTTCGTGATTTATTAGTAATGTAACTGATAACAATTTTAAAGAAAATAACTAGGCTGCAAATTTTACTGATTTATGTCAAAATGTGAAGTTCAAATGCAAAACAGGAAAAATATTTAAAGAACTTGAAAATGCTGAAATATTGTTCTTAACTGATTAAAATTGTCAAGAAAAAAAATAAATATCTATGTAACTCCTGTATCTTAAAATTAATACAGTAAATTTTTATTTTGCATTAAAAGCCACAGTCTAACAATAACTATTATAAAATGAATTTCAAATAATTTTCAAAACTGTTAGATGTTTGATTATACTTTGAAGCATAAATAGGCACCAGTCTAAACAAACGAGCAATTAAATCCCACACCTCCAAACTTTCCTGGATAATTAAAAAAAATACAATGTCATGACCTTCTGATTACAGTACTCTAATTTGCTAGAAAGTTAAAATATAGTCTAACGGTTACCTCTGTCAAATTACACGTTACAAGAAAAGAGCTCATCGCTTGAATCGCACTACAATTGACATAAACTTCGCACTCCACTCGTGTAAGACCTTGATTGTGTAATTGTTCCGGCCAGAAATAGGTGACACAACGATTTCTCTATTAAAAGTAATCAAAAGGGATGTCTTGAATTACTGGCATTGTTCGGAGCGTGTTCTCCAAGGCTTCACTATGAAATACCTTAAGTCTAGTTCACGTTAGTCGAGTTATAGTTTCCCTAGCGTCACATGTTTTCTCTTTAGCCAGTATTTCTCTCCCCACCATATCTTGGCGCGACCAATAGGAATCTCGTGACGTCACCTAAGTGCGAGTCAATAGAAAATTGGGTCTACTAGCACTCCTTGCACTACTATGTAGAATGAATTTTCACTATAATTCATAATTACGCTGTAGATTTTTATGAAAAATAAATTTAATTTCCGTAAAAAAAATTAAAAATTATAAAAGATTTCTCGCCTCCATATTCATCTTCAGCATTCTTAAAATCTTCTGATATTTTTACTATTTTGATCTACTCATTTGATCTAACAATATATAAAATCTATAGTCTATCCATTATAAACATCCACGTGTGTAAAGCATTTGCTCAAAGATTGAATACGCTGTTATTCGGAGTAAGCCGTAAAACATATTGATAAGGAAGTTCAGAAATCAATATTTCTATTTTTTTTTTAATTCAATGATGCATCTTATTTTGTCAAGATCATATTTTAAAAAACCAGTTTCATAATGAAGTCACTAAAATGAACAAACTTAAATATTTTTGACGAGACAAATTTTATAACAAATGTACCCTAGCACTTTAGTACACAAAAAAGTCATTATCCAATTTTCCCACAAAAAATTTATCACATCTTTTGAAAAATAAAGTTAACCTTTCATTAACCTCAACACATTATCACACAATATGCATTAAAATTGATTCTCACGTATAATATTTTGACGACAGCAAATTAGAAGGTGTAGATGACTGTATCGTGAAAATCATAGTCATTGTTTGACGAAGACTTTGCTTTTGAGTAAGACAAAATCGTGTGGGCAACTTTGTTGGATATAAAATAAAAATTGCAACGATAACAACGTTAATAAATTCGGAGGAAAGGTCAACTGTAAGACAATTTCTCTTATATAACTCCACAAAAATAGCACTAAAAGAAGACTGCAATAAAAGAATGCAGACGAATCTTGAATTATGTATTCCGCTATCTGCAAACGATGCGCAGTTCACGATTCAGTTACTGTTTTACATATTCCCGGCGCTTCGAAAACAAGTCATGATTTTCAGGTTTTGATGGTATTGATTCTAGCAAATACGTGCTTTTTTGCTAAAATAATATATCTCACATGTGGTAGCTACATAAACAACCTGCGCAACGCAACGTGCTGTGAGTAGGCAAAATAATAATGTTGTCTGAAGAACAAATCACTTTTAATTCGAAGGTTATATGATTATTTGGAGTAGATGCATCGATTACATAATAAACTTAAAAATTATTCTCCGAATATTAGGTACAATTTTCTTTAATAACTAAATTTTATGTATCTTTGGAAAAATTCAATATAATTTGGAACAATTAATATTAAAAACAAACAATCGCTTTATTTCTAGTATAATAAATCTTTTTAAACGCAAAGAAAATTTTTTTAAAGTGGAGCTTATAAGTGAATACCTGCAATGTAAGTAAACAAGAAAATTCACTAACATAAATAATAATATGTGCATACAGGAAATAGTGATATTCCTTGAGGTTCTATCAGCATCAGTATAGTGAAGATTAAGTAATTAAACTTTTTTTAAAATTCTTAAAAAATAAAGTATTATGTTATTACTATGTATGTTTATCCTGAGCAAACAAAGTTGAATCCAAAAAATTATTCACGTAAGTTTTTGGACGAAAAGTAACGAATGATTAAAAACATGTCAATATTGATGCGACCAGTTGAACATTAATTACAAACAATTAATCTCGAGAAACCCGTTCATTCATTCCGACCTCGTGGTTCGGAAAAAGTTGAAAACAACAGATATTCGCAGAGGCATTATGTACCGTATGAAAAATTCAAGAGTTTTACAAAAATATTGCACAACTTGTTTTTTCGTTATATGTTAAAATTTCTTTATCATGCAATGGTCTGTAAATCTATGCGTGTACACTCATGACTACAATTTATGGGATTTGAAACGCTTCGAAATAGTGAAGTATTATATAAATTATTTCTTCTTCAAGTTACCAAGCAACCCGGAGCAATCTTAATGTTCAAAAGTATAAGAAATAATCAACGTGATGTGGACATAATTATTTATGCAAGATGAGCGAACAACATTTGCTATCTAAGATGACGTTTTAATGACTTCAGCATTGTTTGCTTTATTTAATGCGATTTGTTTCTTTCTCGATTTTTATCTTGTTTATGCCTTAAAGTTTCCATGATACTGATTAAATGGCGAGAACGCGCCAACATTCATTTAGATATTATAACAACAATATAAGTTTATTATTATTGTTTTGAATTATTGGAATACTAATAATGGCGATTGTTTGGAAACGCCAAAATCGTATCTGTGGTTGTAAATCAAAAAACCACAAATGTCACAGATATTGTCATTTCAAATGTTTAACATCAATTACCTAGCGAACAAAGGAGTATATAAATGTAGGTCTTATCTAAATTCACATAATTTTTGACCACTGGACTTAGTCACCAACTAAAATAAACGTAGAATTTAAAAAGAATGTTCAGTCCTAAGCATTATTACTACGTTTGTATAATCACAATTACAAAGCTTAAATATTTTTACTGTTTCGTATTTAATATATCCATTGTTATCATAAATGCATAAAATCTGCAGTCTAGTCATAACAAAATATACTGTTATATGCAGTCTAGTCATAACAAAATATACTGTGTCAAATACATTCATATAGCTACTACCATTGAGCCAGAAAAAATGCATAAAGTTTAAAATGTGACACCATTTATTAAATTGCTGAATAACATTCAGGATAATGAAGAAAAATCTTCCATCTATCAAAATCGTCCATTGAATATGCACATACAAAATTGATGGTAAACACTGTCGTGAAACAGTGCTACAGTAAGGGGTTGTCTAAAAATGATTGACCAGTCATTTCTCTAATGGTTAGTATAATACGCTACAGTATAAGGGGGTGTCTAAAAATGGATCTCATTGTTCAGTAATTTTTCTAAAACTCAGTACAGCAAACTACAGTATAGGGGACTGTCTCAAAATGATTGACCAATCATTTTTCTAAAGGTCAGTATAATACGCTATAGTATAGGGGGGTGTCTAAAAATGGATCCCATTGTTCAGTAATTTTTCTAAAACTCAGTACAGTAAACTACAGTATAGGGGACTGTCTCAAAATGGGTCCCACTGATCAGTAATGTTTGAAAAAGGCAACATAACAAACCATACATTGAATACTGTATGCAGCATGGACACCGTAAAACACAAAGATTCAAGCGTTTTTCTACTTGCCGCAACACCGAGAATGCTTCGGTCTGTTACAGCTGCGACAGACATTTGTCAAGCGAGCGCGTGACTCATGTTGTTTTGCCTGTTACTCGGAGAGACACGCGAAACATCTACAAAGCGGGTGTATCATGGGATTTACCGGACACGTGATCCATAGGCTTCTCCAATCCGTGCATCGCGTAAGCCCAGCGATTGTTGTCGACCGGAGCTACAAGGAACATTCTCCAAAGGCAGAAGCGGAACAGCAGCGTGTTTGGCGTTCGGCGCCTACCGCCTCGCGTGAGGTAGATCTCAGAAACGAGCCTTTAGTTTTCCGAGGGTCGGTCTCCAGTGAGAGAAGTCGCCCGGAATCTTTTGGTGTGTACAGGAACTTGGAATCGGCACGGGCCGCCTCGAGACACGCACACAAGAAAAGATATTCACGGGTTCGCCGACGCTGCGAAAACTGACTGCTCGGACAATCGAAAGAGCCTATTCAAGACAGCAGAGACGACTGAACGCAGGCGCTCTTGTGCAACGGACTGCTGAACTATCTCCTCGTCTGTCTCTTTTCAGTTAGCACTTTCTGTCTCGCACCAGCTCGTTGGATAAGGCTACCAGACTGGCAGTACCAGCGCTACCACGGTCTCACCAATCCTCCATCTTTGTCGCTCTTTGAATGAGGCTACCGTGGTCTCACGATCCTCTATCTTCGTCGGTCTTTGCGCTACGTACAGCGCCCTCTCGCGCTGAAGATTCTCCGTCTTTCTCTTTCTATCCCCGGTTTCTTTCATTCATGTTTGCTAGCCTAATTTTATACTCTTATCATATTTTTGTATTTTCTTCCTACTGTGCTTCGAATTCGTAAATCTTTTTCTAGCTGGCGTGACGCGAGCGTTAGGTTGCGCGCATTCTGGAAACGAACATAACCTCGACAATAGACGTCTCTTGCATTTGGATGGCCTCTTATGAACGAATATACATATTTAGTTTCACTTTCTTGGTCTACAATCGATCGCACTTGGAGAGATGCATTATCGTATGGGAACATAGTGTACGTACTCTAAAGCGGTCTAAAATTATTCCTAATGATGAATCGACCGAACATATTGTTTTTTTATGAGAACACTGAAATCAAATTTGAGAAAGAAAATGCACTTGTATTCAGAGAATATTTACTCGGAACGAAACGAATATAAATAGAGCGAGGGAGAGAGAGAGAAAGCAAAGCAAAAGTCGATGACTAATGCTTATTTATCAGATTTGAAAAATGGCGTGGAAAGTTTATGTTGTTGTCCATGGAAAATCACGGAACACTGTGACGTAATATATTATGTTACTCATAAGAGGTTGTATGTCATATTCAGACTGCATTTATGCATTCGTAATATGTGCAATGTTTAAAAATGTATGAATTAACAGAAATTAACAAAGCCTCTATTTTATTTTTCGCGCAATACATCTATTAATGAAAGTAATTTGAAACATGATCGAAGTTTTCTATGAAAACATGTTGTTTTCTATGAAAACAAGAATTTGCATAAAGATACAGAGTCCAATAATATCACAAGTATGTTTATAGTATTAGAGCAAGCTCCAACTATCTTTTTTATCTTATCTTCCGGCTAATGCGTCTCTTTTTCTTTTATCACACTAGGTTTCATTTGTTTTTCACGGCCATTTCACGTACGTGGATTGTGTATTCATACACATGGAAACATCAGTATATTTGTCTCTCTCTTACGCCATTCTGTACTATCTTTTTATATCACTGTCGTATTTCTTCTTCCCATTCGTCATATCTTTACAGACTTTCTTTCATTCAAACGTTTGTTTCTTTTTTGTTTTGGTGTCATTGCATTTCTGTTACTTTCATTACTTGCATCGACGTCTCAGTAGCAGTCCTCCCTACTCCGATTTCTCTAGGTGCATAACATTGGTCGATTGGAGTGGGGTGGACAAATATTCTGACCATGAATGTACAGGGTGTTTCTGAAATCGCTGCAAAGCAGGACGATTTGTTGTTTTGATAAAATAAGTGGTAAATATAAAATTAAGTTTTTGCTTTTGCTAGCTACTACTTAAATCACACAGAATAACACATTCTATCAAGTTCAAATCTTCCATCATTACCTCTTCAAATATTTTCATCTAATTAAATTTTTTATTTTTAGTAACATTGTCATAATTTATATTTTCATAAACTATATTTTCCCTACCTATTCACCTGTTACATTTTTTAAATTTTTAATTCACGTTTAAAAATATATTATACCAATCTTCAATTACCTCTAATCCTTGTATCATATGTATGTATATTACAACTACCAAGACATTGTACTGAATGAGACTCAACTAGTATCATATCTCTTTGAAGCAATGTTCTGTATGAATAAATTTTTTCCCTGATTTTTAAACCAGGAATAAAATATAACACAACGTCCACATGCCTTACAATAGTTTTCATTTATAGGTGTGTAAAAAATAATTTTTAAAAAGTAATTTTAAATTTAACCGTCTACAAGTATCCAGGATATTTCAAGAAGCAATATACAAAAGTGGAACTTGACATGGATTGCAAAATTAGATTGTTGACCGTATCGGAATTTCGTAAACACCCGGTAAATTTCTGTTTTGCTTACACAATGTACACAACGTATACTCGTTCGTGTACCCCTTCCACTTTCTACTGCGGATATACATTTGCTCTTTCTGGAGGGACGATCTCGTTTCTCTGTTCTTCTAGTTCCCATTCCGACTCGCGCGAATTCTCCGTCTCGGTCGCTTGCTAGCGCCAGCAATTCTTCGGATTTTGCGCGTTACCAACACACTCACGGGGCCCCACTATCAGTAGGTAGGGTCACCTTACACAGCCAAGGAAAAAACGACATGCGATCATTCGGTGAGCACGTGCTCGTCCGGACCCCTTGCCCCTCGGGCCCCTTCTATATACACGCGAGCGAACCGTGTGCGTTCCAGGTTAACACCGGTCGACTCTTCGTCGCATGATTTTCCGTCTGCAACTCAACGGCGCAACAACGTCGAGCATTTCTAATCATTTCTCGTACGAGTCGAGATGAAGTTATTTTTCGAAAATTATTCTACTTGGATCTTGTACGTTTTATTTAATGGCATTTTTATCGGTATATACATATATTGAGAGTAAGGTGAATTTATGATCCTTTTTCCCAAAATTATTTATATAAAATTAATTATTTCTATGCAATTTTTATTTAATAAATTCCCCTACAAATTTATTAAAAATAAAATTATATAGAATTTACATTTAAAATAATTAATTCTATTTAATTTATATAAAATTAACTAGAATATATTGCAACCATCATAACAAAATATATGCAGCCATCAACTTCGAATTTTTTAAACATCTCGTACTAGAGATACATATTGATCGAAGACAATGTTGATACAGAAGGTAGAAAAAATTATGCAGCTGTGCCTAGTACATATTTCTTCTCGAGAAATTCTCGAAGACAGCAAAATATTTAAATTGTGCACTTCTCGAGAAATTATTATTAATTTTCTGATTTTTAATTCACGAATCTGATAAATCCAGGATAATATATAAATTAGCATATACTATTTATATTGATATTTCTCGAGAATTATCGAGAAATCAAAATTGTATCTCTCTTTCTCGAGAAACGAAAAATGTTGAGAATTCAGAAACACCAGCTGTACCAATACGTTCCAAGTTAACGCTGACCGATCACCATGACTTTTTGTTTGAAGACATTTTTATCGGTGTACATATTGAAAGAAAGGGAATTTCATGTTTCTTTTTCCCAAAATATACTGCAGCTATCGACTTCGAATTTTGGGTGGTCATTCTACGTGCAGAAACGAGTTAAAAAGAAAGTGTGACATTTTTTTGTTTCGCGCTTCATTTCCGAGAGATTCAAGTTTGAAAATCCAGCGAATACAGCTGTCATTCGATACGAATCTACTGACGCGTCTGTTCATGACCTATTTACTTACTGCAAACACTCGATCACGCGAATTAGACGGATCTTCGAATTCATTTTTCTCAAAAACGAGGCATCAGACAAAAAAATGTTTTTCTTTCTTTTCGAATTGTTTCAGCATGTAAAATCGTGAAGCAATATAAATATTTTTCATTCAATTATTTAGTATTGAATTGTGATACTTTTCTAAAAAATATTGTAATTTTTATCTCTAATTATTGATTTTACTTATATACGTATAGGTTGCCTCAAAACTCCTACAACATCCTGAAATGGGCCGTTCCTGACATTTTCCTTTTGCAAAACGTTCGCCGAGACTTCGTTTAGGAGTTATTAACGAAAAATACGGACTAATCAGAGCGCAACTATAGTGAACGGATTTCGACTGGTCCAACGACAACGCGGCGCTTAGCGGTTGATTGCGCTCTGATTGGTCCATGTTTTTCGTTAATAACTCCTAAACGAAGCCCCGGCGGACATTTTGTCAAAGGAAAATGTCGCTTCAAATGACCTCTGGAATCGCCCATTTCCGGATGTTGAAGAGTTTTGGGACACCCTATAAATCAGAGTATTATAATCAATTAATAAATATTATTATCTCCCTAATTTTTTTTATATTCTACGCATCTATTACAAGGCGTTTTTTTTTCAAATAAACGAAATTATTTTTCTTCTATATTGATTTCATGGTATAATATCTCAAATATTTCTTCATTTACTCTTGAAAGTATTAAAAATTAATAAAAAGTCGAAGTTACTTTTGTCTAATATTTTAAACTATTAAAAATGCCCCTCCACAGAAATATTATATTAAAAGAAAATACATTATACAGCACATAACAGAAAGTAATAAAACGTTGTAAAATATCTAAAAAAAGAAATTGGATGAACTTTCACCCTATGGAACATATGGAGTTCAAGAGCATGCTTACAGTAAACAATTAAATGGCAACGTTATAAATAATTTTCTACATTTGTCTTAAGGATTTTATTAATGCAACATTCACCCTGTTATTGACAATAAAAATGACCAATGTCACCGTTACACCCTTATTACTGCAAATATAATTTTTATTTGAAGAACAAATTCAATAAATGAAATTCTGATGTTTAATCTGTTCGAATCTATTTCGAATTTCACGTGCAAAGTTCAAAAGATACAGTTACTCACATAATTGATCATACACACTTCAGATTAGAATAACTTTTTATAAATGGACCAAACGACTTCAATTTCTCTGTAAGGCTAAAAGTTTAGTAAATAACGTCTAACAAACATGTTACAAAAATGCATTTGCTTGGAATTGTGAAAAAAAAAATAGTAAGAGTGAATCTTACAACTTATCTTATCTGTGTCAATAACGAAAATTTAAAAAACGTGTTTTGTAGACGAGATCTAGATCGAAATTAGTTAATTGGTTTACAAGTGATAAACGATCAAATGTGATAAAAATGGAAGTTATATGTCGAAAATCGTGAAAAGATGCACTTTTTACCACATTTAATCGTTTATAACTCGTAATCCAATTAACCAATTTCAATGAAATTTGTAGCATGCATATCCATACGAGTCTACAAAACACATTTTTTAAATATTTGTTATTGGCCCAAATGAAAATGTTGTAATAATCACTTTTACTATGAATTTTATCAATATGTTTGACGTCATTTACTAAACTAATTCTTCTAGCCTTACAGAGATATTGATAACGTTTGGTCAATTTATAAAAAAGTTATTCGGATCTAAAGTGTGTGATCAATTATGTGAGTGACTGTATTAAAACTATTTGCATTCCTCCACTTGCACCAGTGGCGTAGGGATAAAGGAAATTCTAGATTCTTCTATACCTCCCTCGAGACCCCTGGCGTTTCTACTAGTACCCTAGAGAAGGCTTAGTATACACGTAATAGCTTGTAATGCCCTTATAATATTCCTGTACTTTTCCACTGTTTTCACTTTGGTATTACAGTCCTGTACAAAACTGGAAACACCCAGATGCGCAAACTCTACGTTGAATCGATCTCGACAGACTAATTCTGTATAATAAATAATTCGATCGACGCGATCGATGCGAGTTGATATTTCGTACTCCGTCATTGATCGCGCTGTTCTACGGTAAACATTTTTATATTATCATAAAATATATTGTATATTTCACAAAAATAAACATTTACTTTAGTCACTTAAAATATTGAATAGTGCATTAAATATTAAATATTGCTGAATATTAATTGTTTCTAAATCAGTTTACGCTAGATCAATGATATTCCTTAAAAGATCATAATAAGATGAAATACAAAATTATTTAATTTAATAATATTAATGATATTTAATAATTTTTGAAATTACTGAATTTAAGAATATTCGCATATTATTTAATAAGGAATAAATTGTTACTACATTTCTGTTTGTTACTGTTGACTTGGAAAATTTTATTTTTGTTTAAAAATAAGCAGTCTTTTTATAAGCTATTTTAAACAATTTCAGTTTACTATTTACGTTTCATGGTTCAACATTACAGAAAATTTCATATAATGATAAAATGAGTTGCGCTTTAATATGCTGATTTGTTATGAAATATATTATTCATTTGAAATTTTAATAAACGCATTCATGAACAATTAGTGTTGACAAATTCTTTAAAAAATAATAGATTCTACAATAGTTACATTTTCTATTTGCATACAATTCAACAGTTAGGGAAAATAGCAGAATTATTTTGCAGAAATAAATTGTGGGCTAAGTGCTGGACGATAACATTCCAATTTCCGGTCGCTAAAAATAGAGAATCTGCTAAAGATTTCTTCGAAGACATAATCTCTGTGAATTTGGTTACATAAACGAACCACTTGAAATTTCTGTTTATTCTTTATGCAACGAATTAAGGATGTAGATCATGTCACTAACACAAACTAGCTCGTAACACAAGTGGAAATGTAGGCGAAGGGCTGCTGGATCAATTGAAGCTGTATTTAACAACAAGACTGAATAAAATCGATTAAATGGACGCTTCGTACACAAACTGCGTCGTCATTGACACTATGGCAGCCTTCGTGGCGCGAAATAAATAAGGACATCAGCACTGTTTGTATCAAAAACTATATTAAAAGGATGTACTACAGTTCATTGTAAATGAAATTGCTTTGGAAATATTACCGGACGCGTGCAATATTAATTTGTATAGTATGTAACTGAGAATTTTATCAATTTTTTATGCATTTTTATGAGATAACAGTTTCTCGTGATTATTGCTAATTAGTATTAACGTCAGTGTGTAAAATGCATATCAAAACATTTCAACAGGCCTGAAGGGGAGTGTCCTCGACTGAGCATTACATAACCATTGTAAATATTTACATTCTCGCTTTATTTGCAAAGACGTTACACTAATTTCCATCCTATTCACACAGCTGTTTTACTAATTTATTAGAATATGAACAAGACAACTGAAACGGAAAATAGTTCTACATAAATACTAAATATAATATCTAAAAATATTTTTTACAAGTATTAGTTCAAGTTAATTTGCTCACAAAGAAATTCATAAATTTTCATTTAATCTAGATTTTAAAAGTTCCACTGAATTCCTTAATGGATATTACCTAATATTTATAAAATTAGAACCTGTAACAACAAATTCTTCGTTTAAAAAATCAGAATTAATTGTAAATGTCTAGAAATATTGTTTATAAAAATTATTATACTGTTAATAAAAATGATTACACGCATTATTCAGAATTTATTATTGTTAGTTAATATGTAAAAAATATAACTAACATACGAGTAGATAAAACGTAGAATATATTAACTTTTTGGCACATATAAAAATATTTCTATACGATCAGACTATGATAACTAGACAGCGGATCATTATGCAAAATAAGAATTTTCTACCTGCAACAATCTGGAGTGAAATAGAAATTTATTTTCGCTCTTAATATGTTTAACAGGCTGAAAAAATATAACAGTATTATTAAATTCTTCTACTGTTTTTACTGTTTTAAATTACACCTACTCCTTTTTGTCATAAATGCATAAAATTCGCTGTGATAACGAGTTTAATGAAAGTCTCTTTCATGTGAAAGCAATCCCGACATAGAAAGCCCGAGTATTTTCTATGCATATTCTGATACTCTATAACTGCCAAGAAAATAGTCTCTATACTTCGTTAAAAGTTTCATAAAAATTGTATGAACTATTTAGTTTGAATAATACATATTTTACAAAGGTAACGATAAAAATAAGAAGTGCAGACATAAAAAATGATATTTTCTAATCGTTTGAACAATTTTGCGATTAGAAACTATGTATTTCAAGCCACACGAGACAAATATTTTTTTCAAAATTATCTAATCGTAATGTATTTCCGTTACACAAGGACTAAATAATAAACAACTGGAAAATCTATCAGTCACCGACGAGAAATTATTTCAATGACAGTGTCTGGACTATGTACTCATTGTCAGTCTGAAAAACTTGATTACAATAAACTAATCCAAGCGACAAAAATAAAACTCGCGTGAGGTTTTATTTTTGTTTATAAACATTTTTTAGTTTGTATAAGAGATAAGATTTAGTATCATTGTGTATGAACAGTGCCGGATTAGTACGTTCAGCGGCCCAAACCACTTGAAGATTTTGGGGCTGTCTTATATAGGGTGTCCCAAAAATGTCGCGCTTCCTTGACAGGAATGAATTTGAAGCAATTTGCAAAATAACTTATATTCAAGTTTAAAATAGAAAACGAAAAGTTAGAAAATGTTGTAGTTAACTTAATTATATGCGAAACATTGGCTTCATTCTACGGTATTACTATGTCTGACCTTCTCCTTGGTACAATGCATATTCAACGTCACGTTATCGATTCCGAAATGGGAGCAATGATAGATGCACCTGATAAATGCATCTGAGCATAACTACAAAAAATGTTAGCATAATTTATAGCTGTAATATACCTTATAATACTACTCAATCTATTTTGTTTCATACTTTGTGACCAAATAAAAATGTTTTTGTAATATTTTTATTAATTTAATAAATTATAATTAATTAATTGCATTAATATCGTGTAAATTTAATATTGACAATAACAAATGTAATTATATTATATTTAATTTATGTTATTGTTAAGATTATATTTGACTTGTTTTATTTTTAACATTTAATATTATATCCAACTTGTTTTATTGTTAACATTTAATATTACATTCAACTTGTTTCATTGTTGAGATTAGGTAACTATATTAAATTAATAAATTAACAATAATTTACTTTTTATTTAATCTACCATTGGTCCATTTAATAAATTCGTGTTTTCAACTGTACGATAATTTTCATTAACAGTAATGAGGCATATATGTATGCAGTCTAATCTATGTATTATAATTATTATCTGTGTAAACATATCATTATTTAACATATCATTATTTACATAGGCAGTATTCCTACATTTTCACTATTGCTTCGAGCTGGAAACATTATTTTTAATCCCATTGCCTTCAGTTAAAATTACCTGCACAAATTATTTATGAAAAACAGCAATGTAAATTATTTCCTCACTTCATTATTCTAATTTTGGTTTTTTTTTTACAAGAGTATTTCCTAATAAGTTCTAAAATATTACAGTTACAAATGTCCATTAAATAACCTGGCAGTATAATTAAGTAGAATTGTTGCAATAAAACTATTGCATTGTATACAATAAAATTATTTCATATTTTGTTCAGTTACATTTTCCCAACGAAACGCAATAGTGTTCGAAATCAGGGTTAGAACCGATACGCTTGCAGAGCGACGAAGGTGACATCTTTAGTACTATTATTTTCCTATACGAAAATAACAAAAAGGGTGTAAACAATCGCGGCATGTGTTGCAGTGAACGGGCGTAAGCGTACGCTGATATTTGTACATATATTAAAAATTACCCGACTACGTCATAGAAAGCCGGAAATAAGTGTGCGGCGTCTACGGCAATGGGTGAAAACTGTCTCTTACCTATGTACGATTTTTTGAAGCGCTCGATTCGCAGGTTGTCATTAAGAAAGGTGAATATGTTCACTCCCATTTTTCCTTCGGGGAAATCTCTGTGGTCCTACGCCAATGGGCGCGACCTTCCGGAAAAGTAGCAAACGAAAAGAGAACTGGCGGGATCGATAACGTTTTCTCAAGAATTTTTCAAGCACAAACGTTTTCTCGCAGCAAATTCTGATCAACCGAACCACCAGTAATTCGACGAGACAATTGATCGATGGTAAACGCCTGCCAAAACAACTTTGTAGAAGGGCAGATGAGTGAAACGACCACTCGCGAAGGAAATGTTTACTTCCTACACCATCAACCACCCGAATTCGACTCTTCTAGTGAAACCCTCGTCTTCCTCTCTACGGAATTGCTCCGGCGAAGCGCATGCGCGCATCCCCATTGAATCCGCGCCCATGCGTGCCCACAATCAAACACGTACGAATGTTATTTATTGAATGGTACGTAATAATTAATTTCTTATTGACATAGAACTCATTTATACGATATTATAAATAGATTTCTTGTTTCATATTTAGACGTCTATTTTTCCTTTGAATTTAAATAGTTGTGACTTAAATAATAAATACGTTGTCTCATTTTATGCAAATCCCCGACCATAGATGTTCACAATGAAACAAATACGAATACTAGACAAAATTTTATTTACATACTGAATAGGAAATAATGAATAAAAATAATAATTAATTTTTATTGAAATAGAACTCATTTATACGATGTTATAAATAAATTATTTCTTATTTCATATTTGGATGTCTATTTTTTCTTTGAATTTAAATAGTTGTGACTTAAATAATAAATACTTTTTTCTGTCTTATTTTATGCAAATACGCGCCTTTGCATGCCTACCATGGAACAAATACGAATATTAGGCAATATTTTATTTACATACTGAATAGTAAATAATGAATAAAAAGAATAATTAATTTTTATTGAAATAGAACTCATTTATACGATGTTACAAATAAATTATTTCTTGTTTCATATTTGGATGTCTATTTTTTCTTTGAATTTAAATAGTTGTGACTTAAATAATAAATACTTTTTCTGTCTTATTTTATGCAAATACGCGCCTTTGCATACCTACCATGGAACAAATACGAATATTAGGCAATATTTTATTTACCTACTGAATAGTAAATAATAAATAAAAAGAATACTTAGTGTTTTTGTTTAAATAATGCCAGTAATAAATAATTTATTGTTTCTTCTTTCTATTTGAATTTAACTTAGAATTAAATAATAAATTCTAGTTTGGTGGAAAATTAAAAATAATTTATTCATCTAAATTTTGATTTTCCTTAGAATTTTATTATACACATAGTCGGCGATTAAATTTGATTAATTGATTTTTAGTTTTATATATGTATTGTATTGAAAACTTTATATAAAATTGAGAGATTTTCCAAGACATCTATAAATAAAACAGTTTAACAAACTGCACGTGATCGACCGAGGATTACATAAATCTTGACTACATCAATGATCACATACACAGGTACAAGTCACAGGGCTTAAAATAGATCGTAATTGCCTGTCAATGGTATTTTAATTAACGACAAACAATTTCAAATTACTTCCTTATTCTGTGGATCTTATTAAACTAAGATCTTCGGAGTTCTTTAAAAATAAAATCAAAACGATCAAACTTTTAATTGTGATTAAACTACTTGTAATTCAACTTCGTTCAAATAATTTTTGAAAAATATTGAAAATCGGTAATTGGTCATTTTTATGTGTTATTACACATATTTACAACAAGTCGCACAAGTCAAATATTATTTAACATTAACAACATATATTACCAGTAATATCCCTAGTAGCATTTATGGTTGGCCAACGGTGGTCAACGTTGGGTGTTAGTTGAGATATGGTTAGTGGTTTTGCCTACAAATCCCCAAAATATGGCCCACGACGAAAAATTATGTCAATTTTCCAATCAATATCCAACGTTGGCCCTACGATTATTATAGTTGATTAATTAATAATAATTTACCAATATTTAAATATCGTACGTTTCACAAACATTAGGAACGTTGTTACAACTAAAAACTTGTTAATTAGTATGTTCTAAATTGATTTTTTTGTTTTCTTATTTATGGGTATATATTTGCAATTTGTCGCTGTCGCGTAATGGTTGGCGCACTAAAATTTTATTGTTTTTCATATAGTACAAGAAAACCTTTTCGGATTTCTACAGAATGGGCCTTCGTTCTTTAGATATTTCAATTTAAATTTGTTGACATATCTAGTAACCCAGATTATAGCATCAGTGCACAATACATCTCTATAGGTTCAGCGGTAGGTAGATTTATGTATATTTATTATAATAAATATTATTTTAGAAAAAAAAGTATAATATACACACGATTCAGGTTCAAATCGAACGTGGCTATAAAGTTTATAGTATAAACTAGTTTTTTTCTTTTTTTCCCAATTTTTACCGTGGAAATACATTGTTTATAACAATGTAAAAACAACCGTATAGGAGAAGATCAAAATATGTTAGCGGGCCCAGTTGGTCGTTCATATTATAGTGACGTTGGATTTACGTTGAGAATGAACGTTGGCTTTACGTTGGGCTTGATCGTTGGCCTACGTTGGCTCTACGTTAGCCATGGTCGCTCGCCCAACTGTAAAAAAGGCGACATTGCTAATATATAATGTAAATGATATCGGCGCAAGGTTCGATCATTTTAAAGAAAAAACAACAAATGTGCAATTATTTAAACATGTTTCTTACGTTTCGATCCCTATGTGTATCTTTTTCAAAGAATCATTTTTGAGTCTGAAAATATTAAAATATTGTGTTTAGCGTAACTCAATAATTTGTAATTTTGTCCTCTTCATGTTTTTGATACAGCAAGTATGTATTTTATTTTTTTTCCGATATCTTCATAGGAAATTACATAGCTGTTGTTTATAAAAAATTTATTTCGTTATTAATTTTTCTTTTGCATATTTTCAGACGCAAAAATGATTCTTTGAAAAAGATCCACATAGGGATCGAAACGTAAGAAACATGTTTAAATAATTGCACATTTGTTGTTTTTTCTTTTAAATGATCGAACCTTGCGCCGATATCATTTACATTATACAGTAAATGCTCGATCCCTGTCTAAATGCTGTTTGGCACGGACAAGGAACGTATAGGGACATGCTTTTTGATTTATGACTGCGCTCAGATATCTATCGCGCCGACCGCGCCGAGCGATGCTTCAATAGAGAGCCGAACATACGGATCGCATGACCGAAGCGTGTCGCCGTCGCCAGCACAGTTTAAAGGCCCGCGTGTTCTCACAATGCAATGCCAATTAAAAATGCTTTATTTTTCATTATTTTTTATGGGACTTTCACTGGCTTGTTTCTGGCATTTTTCTGATTAGAACAAGACCAAACACGATATAATTTGGCCCATAT
>CM052211.1:10000038-10038980 GCA_028454225.1 Lasioglossum leucozonium | reverse complement strand
AGGCCCGCGTGTTCTCACAATGCAATGCCAATTAAAAAATGCTTTATTTTTCATTATTTTTTATGGGACTTTCACTGGCTTGTTTCTGGCATTTTTCTGATTAGAACAAGACCAAACACGATATAATTTGGCCCATATTTACTCTACATGTGAACGGTGCCGGCGACGTCGACTGTTCGCGTCTCCTTCTTTCCAATACGCTGTTCGTCGTTGCCTTCGAAACTTTCATCGTCGATAAAACCACTTAATACAGTTGAAATTATATCGTGTTTGGTGTCATTTTAATCAGAAAAATGCCAGAAATAAGATAGTGAAAGTCCCATAAAAAAATAATGAAAATTAAGAGATTTGTAAAATCGATTGATGGTGTCAATGTAGTGGTGTTTACTCCGATATACCCGAGCCGACATCAATCGTCGTCGCCCTGCGAAGCGGCGCGGCGTTGACAGCCGGTGGAGTGAGTAGGCACTGGACAGGGATCGCACGATTACTGTATACTTAAATTTCGATCAAGAAGAATTTTTCTACTATTGACATTGCTAACGATTGTCCAACCAATCTTCCAACAAAGGCCCTTAGACCATATACATATACTAATAGACCCGGCATAGGTATAGTATGTGTATAAGAAAACCGAGAATTCAATGTCCGAAAGATGATCGGACACCATGACGTCACATGATAATTCTTAAGATAATTTCAAAATGGCTGACACGGCAGATCGACGCCGACACAACGTTGGACCAGCACTGAAATACGCAGTAGATTGACGAAAACGATTTTATTTAGTAATCAATAAGTGTAACAAATAACTTTATTCAAAATAAAAATTGTCTACATTGATTGCAAAAAATATATTGACATTTCCAATCTTTGAAATTATACAACAATTTTGAATTTCATCTACTCAATTATTTTATAAATACATAAAGATCCGCAGTTTAATAATAACTAATCACAAGCGAGATAAATGTAAATTATGTAAAAATAGCAGTAACAAGAAATTAAAATAGATAATATATAATACTATTGTTACTTCATACTTTTCATTGTAATACCTTAATGAAACATAAAGAATAAACATTTGTATCTCAAATATAGTTTATATATTGATTATGTCATGATAAAATGCGAAATTCTTTGAAATTATCCTGTTCATTCTTTCCATGTATTGTGTACATGTAACCCAAGCGTAGGCACTGTCGATGAGCATAGCTTGTACATCTTTTAAAATTTTGACTTCATAGCGTACTTCAGCTGATTTCATCTTTCGGACAGGGAAAATTATCTACGCCGGGTCTATAGATATATGGTCTAAGTCTAAGCGAAGGCCCAACTAAATGCCAACCATAAATGCTACTAGGGGTATTTGTCGCTATCTTGACAAAATTTGCATGGTTTTATACAAAAATTCATTGTTAAGCTTACATAAATGACAAGTAAAATAATAAATTGTACATCACATCGAATTCCATTTCACTAATAGATAGTGATATGTTTTTTTCGTTTCAATAAATTCTGTTAGTTATAATTTTTTTTCTTTGTGACGTTTGATAAATAGCATTCGCTAATGAGATTGCAGAGCGGTTAACATATTTTATGGATCAAAGTTCATTGATTGTATAAAAAATTGGGTTTTATTTCACCTTAAAATACCGAAATTTTTTTGTTGCCAACCCAATAATTTGCCATTTCAAGTATTATTTAACATTAACAACAGATATTAGCAGTAATATGTCTGTTAATAACATGTCTGTGTTAAATTTATACAAAAATTCATTGCTAAGCTTACATAAATGATAAGTTAAATAATAAATTGTACATCACATTAAGTTCCATTTAATTTATATGTATGTCAAGGAGTTAATATCGTATGAAAATTGTATTTTGCATAAAAGTCCTTAAATTACTTACAAACATGAAAATTTAGATAAACAGCTGTAGTCTAGTCATAACAAAAACGTATTGCCTATAAAAACAATAATTTGAGTAGAGATTAACAGTCTAGCGATAACGAAAGAAATTTATAGCTGTACTTGATCCTCGAAAGCAGTTACGAAATACAGCAAAAATTCGATAGAGTTTGAAACGTAGTGGCCATGTCATGAGCCTGTCTTCTAGCAGTGGGGAAAGAAACCGAAGGAAGATTGTATACGGAATGCTTATTCATCACGCGCGAATCACGTGCTTGCTCGACCGGCCGGCATTTTACCGTTTCTTACGTTAGAACGGGAAAGATTGCACTTCTTTCTCAATTAAACAGTACGTTTTGAAATTTGTGCGATCAAACATTTCAATTTAAACATCAACACCAATATACTCAAACAATTCTGTAAAATATATATTCAATAAATTCATATATCAATATTATTATTATCCCATCTAATTGACTGCCTCATTTTTTATTCTATAATTATTGAAATTGTAAAAATATTTTCACGGGAGGTAATTGAATAAATTTGTTCAAGTAGAGGATTAAAATCATTAAAGGCACTTGTAAAAATTGCTTTCTTTAAATTAAAGAAATTTTTAAATAAAACTCTAGTAACACCTTGTATTTTTTTGTGAAATATTCACGTTCACAAATTGCAAATGTGCATTTCGTAACATTGTAGGCGATATTATCTGTGACATTGAAAGTAAATACATTTTGCATACTGTGACTCTATTAATTTGATCACCAAGTATGTATATTCGAGCAACATTTGAATTAACTAAATTTTGGCATTTTTATAAGACATTTTAGTGTTAATAATTCATTGACTCATTTATATAGCTTGATACTGAAACAAAGAGTATGAAAATATGCTATTATTAGATTTTTCTTCATATGTTGTGTTAAAAGTATAAATAGTAGAATACATTTTAACTAATCGATTAATTATATCACGTACTCTTGCGCAATTTATTAGAAATATATGTATAACGTTACTTTGATATATACATGATACATGGTATTGCGTAAAAGCGGCCGTAAATAACCTGAGTGATTATTATAAAATAAACTAAATAAGAAAATGCGTATGTAAATTTCGATTTTTTTATTTTGACAGTGATAATAGGAAAATGAATGTACGCGTTGCTTTGGTAAATTCGATTTCTTTATTTGAAGCGAGTTTATAAAAATTTTAAATGGAGGAAAGAAAAAATAGTAAAATTTAGAAATTATCAGAAATCTGCTCCATATAGTCAGGGGAAAGCTAAGAATGCAGTCTTCCAGTCACGAAAGTAATAGCAAATTTCCGAGAGATAATTATAAAATTCACTAGATCGAATAAAATTTCTTCATCCACAAAAATGAAACACCGGAAGTCCTCAGGAGCACGTGATTCTTATTGTAAACAAATTAATAATAACGATATTTGAAAAATTAATTTTACATTTCAAAAATTGAATTTCGAAAATTGCCTATCATTTTAGAAAAGCTTTTACAATTTCGACCGAAAGATCTGATGAAAAATAGAAATAATTTATATTATATGCTTCAGTTACAAACATATTCGTGTTGTACCAATACGCCATCTATCGCAAACAACAGAACACTGCTGAGAATGTTGCTCGCTGGGTAACAGCGAATTTGTAGCGGGAAAATTTGATTTGAATTGATTTGAACTACATCGCAGATAAAAATAAACTAGAACTTAAATAATTAAAATCAAAATTATTGTGTTAAATTCATAAGAAAAGTTTCTGCCATTCTTCCTATCGGAATTCGTAACAAATAAAAATCTGCATACCATACATCAATACCGAATTATAATTGTTGATAAATATATTATTGTTTCTTTTTTTACTGTATTGTTAAGAGACTCAGTTACGTTATTGAACCGTTTCAACAGTAGTAAATAAATAAAATAATTTAATATGAAGAAATTTTTGAGTTATTATTAATAAAACATTTTTTTCTTATCAATAATAATAATTGAAAGTATAGTATGTATTTATGAATTCACGAGGCATACGTTCGAGTGACACAATGAATTTTTCATAATATTCTGAAGTCATTCGGAATTATTCAAAACCATCAGGATTTAAAAATAATTAGCGTTTTTTTTAAATAATGTAAAAAAACACATGTTCCTATACAGTAGTCAACAAACACAAGTTATACATCGAAAAACTGAAGAAAACCGAAGAAAACAATGGAATTTTCAAACGACACGTGACTCATGTGCATTTGCAAAGCTCTGAATGTCGCCGATAAGTAACGATCACATTACGGACCGATAAAAAGCGATGTTTCATTAATTTAAAAGTACCTAATTACAATTCACGTACGCGGCATCTCGCGAGCCGATAAACGTTTCATTCATAAAAATGTCACGCTACGGTATCTGTGTTATCAACGTTGACAGTTACTTTGGCGCCTTTTAAACATAACTATTCAAACTGGGTCACCTTAATACACAATCTATAGTTGCAGTCTCATTGTCGTTTCCCCATTCTGCTCGTGTCCGTCGCACAATACACAACAGAAACTCAAATTCGAATAAACAAACAAGACACGGTGTTCGAGAACTCCTACAGAAAACTCTAGAAAAATGTTATTGTGTCTCAACCAGGCCAGGTTATGCAACACAAAAAGCAATTTTCACATACCTTGGTGAACAAAATTTGATTCGCTATGACACATTCACTTCTTTGTTTCTCATATGGAAAAGTGATTTGAATGGGACCCGAGCTAAACTAATATTCTGTCTCTTCGAGACACAGGTGCGCCGCGAGACGGACACGTAAATGTACGTGATCTGTGTCCACATAGAGTTTCATTTGTGTCTAAATGTTTTCACGGAACAAAGAGGAAGACTATAACAAAGTATTAATTTCAATTTCTCGGAACATACAAAATTCGAATTTTAAAAACGATCACTCATGTGTGAACCTGTAGTTGCTGATCTCTGTGAGGTTGATGCAACTTAAAAAATAAATAAATAAATAAAAAGTACTGGTCTACTCAACAATAAAACTGCAATTCCATCAAAGGAAAAAAACTATAATAAAGTATTAGTTTCAATTTCTCAGAAAATACAAAATTCGAATCTTAAAAACGATCACTCATGTGTGAACCTGTAGTTGCTGACCCCTGTGAGGTTGATGCAACTTAAAAAATAAATAAATAAAAAGTACTGGTCTACTCAACAGTAAAACTGCAATTCCATCAAAAGAGAAAAACTATAACAAAGTATTAGTTTCAATTTCTTGGAACATAGAAAATTAATTAATCGAATCTAAAAAACGTCCACTCGTGTATGAACCTGTAGTTGCTGACCCTTGTGAGATTGATGCAACTTAAAAAATAACTACAAAAGTACTGGTACTACTTAACAATAAAACAGCAATTCCATCAAAACAACCGAAAGTTTTCGAGTCATTCTAGGTCGAACCAGCCGCGACCTTTCGGTTTCAATTTAGGGGACCACTTTTTGAAGAATATGTGTATGATTTTAGAGGAACGCCAGGACAAATCAGGTGGAAAAATGCAGTAATTCCAGGAATGAGGTAGAGATGAGAGATAGAGGGTACTCACGGTTACGTGTCCGCTGCGATGAGGTTGATTCTTGTGTGAACGCGTTGAACTGGTCACACCGATTTAAGACACCTTGGCCAGTTTATATTCGACTACAGCTCGTATTCGTGCCACTTCGTCTGTGTCTCTGGCTGATCCCCGCTTTTCAACTGCAACTATATACGAAGCCGAGGTCTATCGGTTACAAGTGATTCTAGATAGCGAGACCCTGCCTGACACTCTTACTGATGACTCGATCATGTGCTCGTCTTTCTGTGCGATCGGCTGAGGTCGTTCCGGGTCGATCTGCGCCGCGGATAACGAGTTCATCTCGCCGGGGAACACGTTGCTCGCCAATACCACCGCCACTATTTACTTCTGAACGCCTTTGTGTTCCATTTCACCAGGGAGCATCACCCCTTTCGCGTTTATTGTAACCAATTCCGCAAGGTGACCGAGTAACCGTATCAATTTGTGACGCAAACCAGGGAATCGAGTCTTACTCCTTGATGCATGAGCAGTTTCGAGTACCTCTAAATTGCAGAATGTTCCATAGGAAATTAGTGTTTATTTAAAAATAAATTTCTATATTTGAATTGAAATTGAAGATAGGACACGAAGGATCAGCTTTATATGTGATGGTGATTAGTAAAGTGACAAAATAAAAAGTTTGTTCATCAATTTCAAGACACAGGAGCTAAATGTAAATTTACATTCATCATTAATAATTTTAATATAGTGGAAATAATATATAGTATTAAATCGATAAATGACCAAACCACGGCTTTGTCCGGCCAGGGACAATTATCCGGAAGGGATACTATTCTTTGACTTTTGCCGAACGTAGAAAAGAACAGCGATTACACTGTCTTCGCGGCCTCTCACGGGGTATACCCCTCAGTGAAATGGGTAGTCATGTCCCTGGGAAGGGACAATTATCGTTCAGATATTTGGGACATTTATCGATTTTATACTGTATCAATATATTTCTTTAAAATGTAACGCTACGAACGAAGCTACGATATTTGGTCCCCTCAGGGTTTCAAATCCATTCCACCACTTCTCCCTTTACCAATCCTTAACTATCGCCTAATTTCCAATTTCAGCGGGACCTACTTTTTATTAAGGTGGGTTCCGAAGCACCTATTTTGCCAACAACACGTGAAACGCACCCAAAGGGCCACTTCCCGGCTTTTTACCGAGCGGTCACCCATCTTAGTGCGTCCCCCGCCCTACGCCGCTTTACTTCGGCGATCGAACGAGAACCGGTGTTTTCAGCGAGGCAATGGTCGTTGATTACGAATGAAGCATAATTTGTTGATTTAAAAAGTAGTAGAGAATTATTATACTACAATCTTTTAGGCAGCTAACGGATCGTGTCTTTCTCTTTGATGCACGAGCAGTTCTGAGTGCATCCAAGTTGCAGAATGTTATATATAGGAAATTAGTTTATTCATTAGCAAGAAAGAAACACGTTTGTAATGATCGCCATGTAATACTGCAGGTTATTTTGCATGTCTAATAACTTGACGATCTATTTGTGAATTTTACGCCGGACTTAAAAAGTTACGCGGTGTTATCAGCGGTTACCTATCGTGTTATGCAAAATTAATTGTGCATACTGGCGAAATACAGGGTGTCCCGAAAATGTCGGAAAACTTTGACAGGGGTAGTACCTCAGGTTATTTGAAGTAACTCTTTCCTTAGCGAAAATATCCGCATTGGCTTTGTTAAGGAGTTATTAATGAAAATTAGACGGACCAATCAGAGCGCGGCTGCGACAGGCCCCGTGAAGCGTGACATTGTCATTGGCCGCGACGGAGTCCATCCGCTCAACGGGGCCTGTCGTAGTCACACTCTAATTTTCCGTCCGTCATTGGTCCGTCTAATTTTCGTCAATAACTCCTAAACAAAACCGAGGCGGAAATTTTTGCAAAGGAAGAAGTTACTTCAAATTACTTTTAGGACGCCCTGTACAACGTTTACACACGAATGATATTTTTGAAGACTGACGACAGTGTTTTTTAATTTTTTGATGTCTTTATAATCAGACTGCGGATTTTTATGCAGAATAAAAACAGTCTGCGTTAATTGGAAGACACAGTAGCTACACAGACTTAATTTCCATTTTTATTAATTGTAATTGAAAATGATACAACAACATTTCTTAATTGTTTAAATGTTTTTCCTATTTTGCATTTCATATATTTTTATCATAAATGCATAAATCTGAAGTCTATTTATAACGTGTAAGGTGCAAAATGATTTGATTAACAAATGATTATCTCTTATTTCAGATTTACTTGTTTGCGTTGTGTTTTAATTTGCATGATTTTATCTAGATTTTTTTTTAAATAAGGCAGGTTTTGTGTTTTTTAATGTTCGATTTCTGAATGAAACTGCTATCTAATCTATGATTCGTGGTAGGAGACAAATGCGACTGTCTCCATCTTTTGAACTTATACATAAATAGAAGTTTAAAGGTTCTATTAGCTTTAGATAGCTACTTACTCCAGTGAACTTGTGTTTTTGCAGAACATATTTTTAGTTCCTGAAGAGATATGATGTCAGATACTACTGAAATAAGAATACAGCTTGTTTTCGAGACAAGTTTCCACTTCCTAGATTGATAAACACACTTCTTAACAATCAACAATAAGCGTTGAATTTAATTGAAAATTGATCTACTTTTATTGACTTTCTCGTTCATTCTAATTAGGATCAGAAAGTAAGATATTGACTAAATATGTACATCGTTTGTGGAGTCATGCAAATATAAAATTCTATTGTTCATAAACATTCCTGAAACTAAAAATATGAAAATATGTTTCTATGGTAGTCTTTTTAGTTCTCTATAGTTTGTTAATAGTTTTTGTCTCCGTTATTGAAATTATTTAACAATTTGTTATATTTGTGTATTTAGAGATAAGAGACACGATATGAAATATTAATTGTTTATTAACTAGTACATCCAAATAATGTGCACCAATAATCAATTTCAATACAACATTTGATTATTTAATCTTTTCCTATAAACGTGAACACATCTATCAATGTATATTTAATGCTCATTTTCTTTTCCGTGAATGAAAATGTGTTTAATTCGTAGAAATTTGTAAAATAAAAATGTGTTTCGTCTAATAAACAATTTTCTACTACGCTTAATTTCATAGACCGATAACGAAGAACTTTTTTTCTTGACAGTCTTATCGCAACTATTATTAATATCCGATGTTCATGAACTCTGCGATAGAGAATGTGTAGTACCTAAATCACTATTCACAGAGAATGTCGGAGAATTAATTTGATTTGAATTGTTCGATTGATAGTTCGTGCCAACTTCGCGTCTTGCCAATATTTCGTCCAATTACATTGCCTGATTGGCAATAGATATTATATCCTGTACATAGAACTGTATCTACCGTTATATGTTGATCGTATGTGTCAATCGCTTGGAATTTGTCATGTGATGGTGTTACTTAAACAGATTGCACAGAAATACTGTTGCCACTTGATTACAGTGGGCGTGTACTAATCGGAAGTGAATAATAATATTAATTCTACAGAATTTTCTCGTGGTCACGCCAATTTTTCCACGCAAGTATAGCCTGTAGAGTAGACCTGGGCAACCAGTGCTCCGAGAGTCGTAGAATACTATGACGTAGAATCGGTTACCCCCACCACTGCGTTCCGATCGCCCGACGGTCCTATCGCGACAGGCCAACTCGCGCTGGCCGGCTGGGTGGGGATAGGACATCCGCGTCATCGACTCTCGGAGCACTGGTTACCCAGGCCTGATCTATGTATTAGTTGTAGCTGATGAACATTAACAAAGGATGAAAGAAATTTGTATTTAGCTATCGTATGTTGCAGGTGATGCAATTTTTATTTTGCATGAAGATCCGCAGTCTAACAAAGGTGTACAAAGGGAAACAAGAAACGAAATAAGTTCTGTTTCTTGCCTCTCGCAAGAATTGATCTGTGCTTGTAGTCACGTAGTTATGTAGTTATTCGATGCTCGTACGATACAGTTAAATTGCTTGCTAAATCTTCGAAAACGTTTAGCATCGATAACAAAGATGCGTAGTTGTGTCACGTAAAGCAATCGAGACGTTGTGCAGAACGTGACACCATTGTGCAATTGAGCTTACTCACATGCCACATATAGATTAGAAATTAATCGAATAATAACAGCAATGTATTTCCGGTTCAATTTATATTGCAGTCGCTGCATACTGCATCGTGCTCTAGATAGACTGTATATAGTATATGTATAATGGACATTTTCAATTTTGTTAATTTGTTCGAACTAGCTACATATTTTAACATACTAGCAACAAGGAAATTAAAGAAAAATATAAATGATTGATATTTATCATAACATTGTTATATGTTTGTTTAATCTTCCTGTTCCATCAGAGCGTTTTAAATTATAATATTTGTATAATAATATAGAATCAATATTTAAGTTTATGTTTAAGTTGTAGCGTGTTTGTAAATGTAAATGATATAAAGTTTTCATGGTGGTAAAAGGAATTATTAATTTTCTGTATTTATAAATGAATAGCTGTTAAACTTCATGAATAAAAGAAGCATTCACAATCTAATAATGTGAGCATTTCGAAACGATGAATATTTATAGTAGATATGGGTACCTATAATACATTTTTGTACTTAAAAATATTGTAATGGAGATATTTAAAAAAAAAACACTTATTATCTACTGAAAAATAAAAAAGTTTAATCAATTGTTTATTTTACTTTCGATTCGATAAAATTCTCTGTAAAAACAAACTGTTCGATTCTTACTTTTATCATCAATAAGTTAAACCTTGGATTTTTGTAAAAATGTCAACAATAACCTTCGATTAAATTCCCTGTGATAACAAACTGTTTGATTCTTACATTTGTGAATGAAATTTCGAAACTGTATTTTTGTAAAAACGTCAACATTAAATTAAACTTATGTATATTAAATTTTTGAATTTCTTTTAATGTCCACACACGTTCTTGCACGCGTTTTATTATTGTTCTTATATCATTCATTATGCATCTTTTAAATTAATACATAGATAAATTAGTCACAATCGCAGACTGTTCCTGAACTTTATGGAAGTATACTAACCCCTGTTACTGCGTTCATTCTTTAAACATTAATTTCGGCTGTTGCTTCAGTATCGTGAGGTCGACAAAGGGAGCATACTTTTTACTACGACTCTCCGCAATGTGTTTTCTTCATCGATTTATCTCATTGGTTCTACGGAAAACGCGTCATTTGTTTTCAGACTGTCAGCGATATCGATAATTTTCTGGGGTGTTATGGTCGCGCAATGGAGATATCGCGACTGCTTTTCCGTCTCTTTTCAAATCGCGGAAAGAGAGATCAGTGTGTATCTACTATGCACTTCTGTGAATACGTTCTCTAATGAATGGGGGAAATGAAAAATACGTAATTAACTGTATAGAGTACTTCGTTCAACTTACACTCCGCTGATACTTCTCTTGCTGTCAAATTTCTTTATTGTAGCTCGTTCGGAGTGACAACGTGTCGGACATGTGTCAATTAGATCTCTCATTAGTTTTTAGGAATTACTTTTTTACGAATAACACTTTTTTAAAGTAATTAGGCATTTTATACTTCATTTCGAAAGATAAATTTGTGTTCGAATCATAATTGTTGTTACTGCTATTGATTGAATTTTTAAATTAAATTGTTAAATTAATAAACAACATATAAATTAATAAATAGTAAATAACAATTTCAAAGTTTTTGATTTACACATTTTGAGTATTACCTCGTTATAGACAAATTATGTATAGTTTAAATATGTTTCAAAAATTTTTTTCATTATCCATGTATTAACAATATAACATTAACCAAATAACTTTTGATTCTGTGACAAAAATTATGCTTTTCATATTTCAGATATCAATATAATTTATTTAATTGACTAAAATTGTTCTTCCGAATGATTTAAGAAGAATAACGGCAGTGCTATTATGCACGTTTGTGTGCTTGGTGTCGGCGTTGTTTATTCCCATAACCAGAAAGCGTTGAATAATTCAGTGATGTTATTTAAGTAACAATTTCCAAGTGTCGAGCGTAGAAAATGTTAAATGTATTTAAATCACATGATAACTGCGTCGGTACCAATAGAAAAATGACCAATGATTGCATGATTCATGACATTTATGTGAATGTATGGTATTCGTTCGATTGCCAAAGCTTTGTTGATACGCAGAAATCGACCATACTTCTCCAAGTGGTAGAACGACTATGAGTTCTCCTAGTTTACAAACTGTACAGATCCCTATAGTTATCGTGGTTCAATCGCAAGTTAAACTTGAATAGTTTGACCTACTTGGCGAGTTGCCTGTGAAACGAATCCCTGTCATGCCAACTGTGCTATGCTAACATCCACCCGGTTCTATTCGTAGAAATTAATTGTTTTTTACGGAATTGCTATGGCTGCCAATGGGAGCAAATTCCTGTCACTGTTATAGTTTCTATACATACAACCCTTATGCCAATCAGCGGCAGAGGAAGAACAGAAAATGAAAAATTTGAGTTTGAACAGAATTTATAAAATATGAAAATAAAAATTTTTTTATAATAGAAACAAATATTTTGTTTCACAAAAACACTAGTTTATGTTATAAGAATTTAAAGTACAATTTATTTTCTTATGTTAGGGTAGTCTTCAGAGCTTAGAATATATCATGCTGCTTCAAAAAACAAATAAGTAGTGCAACTGTAACTATTGTTCATACAATGTGAGCAACAAGCGCATCAAAACAATTTTCAAATATAATTTTCACGAAAATGACACATTCTAACTGGACACCCGGCGGCATCCACGACTCCCGGTGTCTTCGTGCTCCGCTCGGAGCGGATGACCCGAAGGTCCCCACGTCGCACTATGGGGTACAGTAATTCATCCATAATTGTCTAAAATATCTAAACGATAATTGTCTAGTCGCCTACCCATTCCACTGAGGAGCATACCCCGTGAGGGGCCATGAAACTCAGTAGGCCTCGGCCGCCAAGCAATGTAACCCGATACCGGATCGGGTATATCGGTGTGAGAGCAGGAGACCACTTCTAATCCAATGACAAAACTTCTTTATTTTTTATTATTTTTTTATGGAACTTGCACCAATATATTTGTGGCATTTTTGTAATGAAAATTATACCAACTATGAAATAATTCCGATGATATTTACCCGTGTAATGGACGATGAAAGTTTTGGATGCAAGGAAGGACAGTGTATGGGAAAGAAAGAGACGCGGATAGTCGCAGGAAGTAATGCCAATAAAAAAACTTTTTTATTATTACTTATTTTTTTACGAGACTTTCACCAATATATTTGTGGATATTTTCTGATTAAAATGATACCAAACACGACAGAATTCGGATCATATACAGATATGTATATGGTCCTTTATAATTCAAGTCAGTTCTCTTGACCGGGACAATTCGCGAATCTTACACGGGTAAATATCATCGGAATTATATCATATTTGGTACCATTTTCATTAGAAAAATGCCACGAATATATTGGTGAAAGTTCCATAAAAAAATAATAAAAAATAAAGAAGTTTTGTCATTGGACACACCGATACACCCGACCCTGTATCGGATTTCACTGCTCGGCGGCCGAGGACTCTCGAGCTTCGGTGTCCTGTTCTACGTTCGGCAAAAGTCAAAGAATAGTATCCCTTTTCGATAATTGTCTTTGGCCAGTCCCGTGGTATAGACAATTATGGCTGAATTACTGTATTTGGCCGATCTAGCTGGCCAAAAGTCGATTTTTCAAACTCATCCCAAAGTTAAATAGTGGGGGGTTAATAAACCGTCGGTTTTTTCCCGATTTGGCATTTCCGTACGGAGGTATGGTCACTTGAAGTTTAGTCTTTTAGTACTGTGTTTGTGTCCTTTGCCGTGTCTCCCGCATTAGCAACGTTTGAAGTGTAATATTTTTTCTCACGAAAGCTGTTTTAAAAAAACCAATGATGGATAGTGTTGAAGCAGGTAAGTGTATGTATTTCACACAATTTTCATCAGATATGAGTTTATTTAAATAAAATAACAGTAACTGAAAGAAAGCCAATTTGAAGGCAGTTTTAATGTCAATGTACATACAATCGGAAGGAATTACTTGTACTTCCCCGTCAGTCCCCGCAATGTTTTTGGTACCATTGTAAAGGGGAAGGTTTCAGCTTTATTTCAGTGCAAAAAGAACTTGCGGAAATTTGCGGATTCATAAGTTATCGTTAAAATAAGATTTTGAAGACGTGAATGATATTTTTTAAAGTTACCTGATTTAAAAGCTTTATTTATTATTGTAGGGCCATCTACTATTAAAATATTTACACGGAGGCAAATATGGCACATTATGCAGCAACTACGAAATGAAAATATGAAGGAAAAGTTGATGTACGCTGAGAACTACTTGTGTAGTCAGGAGGAGTACACTAATGAAGAAAAAGAAGAAATCCGAAGAAAATTTTCACGTGTGAAGTCAAAAATAATGCATAGATGGATAGCAGTATCGAGAAAAGAAAAGGTCTTTTAAAAAAAAAATCGCACATGGCTTGACGGAACGTTTGAACTACCACGCATTGTAGTGAGACCGGGTCGGTCATCGAAGCAGTCCTTCGATGAATTGATAATTAAGCGAACGAAGCAAAAGAAGAAAAACGGAAAATTTACGAAGTCAAGAAGGAATGTGTAATTTTTGCCACAAAAATGAAATTGCAAGCTGAGGGGATGCGAGATGCTAAGTTGTATTATATTGTGTATATATCATATTATATTATATGGTAAAATAGCAAATTTATATTATATTATATATAATTCGTATTGTTAAATTAGTCGAAAATAATATTTTAAATTTTGTATTAACAATTTTTATTTGTTGTTATATGGTTAAATAGGAAATTTATATTATATTATTTATATTTTAATAATCCATATTGTTGAATTAGTAAAAAAAATATTTTCAATGCTGTATCAACAATTTTTATTTATTTATAATTTTTTTTTTTAAGAAAAAATACTATAATTAAGTTAGTAGGTACATTTTAAACACGTTAAGCGAAAAAAATAATTTGGCCAGCTAGATCGGTCAAATACCCCATAGTGCGCCGGCCGGAGCAAGAAGACGCCGTACAGTGGGCCAGATTGGGGTAAAGTGTGACATAGCCTCGTAACTTTTAATTCGTAAAAGGTATGGACGCGAAACTTAGACTGGACAATGTACTAATGTCAGATTAAGGATTAGTTAAGAAAAAATACATCAATGTTATTACTATTATTATTATTATCGCCATTAGTGTTATAATTATTATTAGTATTATCTTTATTATCAATATTATTATATTTCCTGTTATTTAATTATTAATTCTAGGGCTTCTGGGTCTAATTCCTTAAGTTTTTTAGTAACTCTTATTATAGTTATTTAGACGAAGGTGTCCGGAAAATATTCCAATTTGTTAGAAAGCGGGATTCTTTGGGACTTGGAAGATACCCCTTACCGATTATAAAGAATTTTTTCCATTTAGTTCAGCATTGAGTTTTGACATATTCTGCAGATTAATTAATAATGTAAGATACGATTCCTTATCGCAAAAATCTGCTCTTTAATTTTAAAAAAAAGCGAGGGAAAATATTAAATAGTAACATCAGGGCATCGCATGAAAGAGAAGCAACTCAAAATGTCCAATTTTCAACGTTTATTACAACTATAACATTAATTAAATTATACTAATTTCTTCATTTCCCAGGTCCACGGACATTTAGGAAGCAATGTTCATTGATTAGATATCAATACAAGGAAGTTCATTTTTGGGGATGAAGTCACACCTTACCCCAATCCGGCCCACTGTGCGCCGCCACCGGTATGGGAGGGTCGACGGAGGCGTGATCCAGCATCCCACCCCCACGCGTCACCGAAAGACCCGATGGTCTTAGGCTGCGATTACAGTGGTCCCGACTTCGTGTGACGTCCGACTTCGGCGCACACGCACGAGCGTTTCCAGGCATGTGTTGGTGCTATTAGCCAAGAACTAAGGAGAAGTAAGCGTCCGATACAGCAACAGGACAGGTGAAATACGAAAAGTGGGCCCCTGTCCTCGAGCGGGCTGAAAGTTGAGGAAAGAGAGGGTTAATAAGGCTCTAGACGTGTTGTTTTTTTAGTGGGTATGGGGTTCCCGACCACCTTTTTTTTTGCAGGAGGAGGGGGAATGCATTTACGCACACCCGGCCTAAGATGACAGTTGGCCGGGTAGTGTGGGACTCAGTCGGTCAGAAGGACCGATAATACCCACTAAACTCCCTCCTCCGGGGCTTTTATGTAGCCCGTCTCCGCTGAGCCCGACATACACAACACTCGGGGACCTACTATTCGCATTACGCCCGGTGTTGGTCGACGCATCTTGTCGGGTCTCCTCTGATCTCGCGGGACTTATTCTATACCTGTATGGGGTTCCCGACCACCTGGAACTCGAGTCCCACACTACCTCCATCTGAGGTGTACATAAATGTATTTTTCCACACGTCTTTAATCTAAAAAAAAAAAAAATGTTGGTGCTAGTGGCCCGATATCGGAAACCCGAAGGGTCTCACAGACAGGCCTAACCACATATTTGAAATGTCAGACGTTGGACGAAGTCGGGTCCACTGTGATCGCGGCCTTAAAAGGACGGGCCGACTGATTGATGTCGGTCCGAGAGGGTGATGTCGTCCGTCCCGAGGGGAGCCATGCTCCCCACCCGGGACCAGGGTTAGTTAGTTAGTTAGTTAGTCATGTTATCCTCGGAGACGGGATTCGAACACCCATCTTTTGCTTAAGGCACTCCATATCAACGTCAACGGATTCACAGCGGCGCTACCGAGGCTCGGCCCAGTTTCTCGGGTTGCAATTATCCGTCGCTTTTCCGCCTATGACCTGTTTTCTATAGCCCGGGCCTAATTCAGGACCATCGACTTACTAAGCGGGTCGGTCATCATTGATGAGATGGCCATGCTACCTAATAATTTGATTTTTGAGCTGTTTTACGGCTCGGTGCGGACGTCGGGCCATCTCACCTTCAGACCTGCAGGGTGTCTCGCCTGCTCGTATTTTGACTCCCTCCTCTTCACTATACATATTTCCATATCATATGGGGACCAGGGTTAGCTCATACCCCGGTCCCCCACATTCGCCGCCTCCCTCCGGTGCAATCGTCGACGCTGGATTTCGGCCATCATGTTGAAAAATGCTATTATACGCTCATTAATATTATGTTGACGTCGGAATAAAAACTCAGCTATGTATCCCCCTATGTATCCCATAATGAGGAGTGCCATAACGAGAAATATTAGCTCTCGTATCTCGCCATGCACGCTCTACAAGGTGTTCCAAAATGACTTCAACTCCCGAAAATGGGATGTTCCTGAGGTGATTTGAAGCAACATTTTCCTTTGAAAAAATGGCCGCCGCGGCTTCGTTTGGGAGTTATTAACGAAAAACACGGACCAATCAGAGCGCAGCTATAGAGAACGGATTTCGGCTCGGCGACAGGTTGCGCTGGCGTCGCGTTGGCGTTGAACGAGCCACAGTCCGTTCGCTGTAGTCGCGCTCTGATTGGTCCGTGTTTTTTGTTAATAACTTCCAAACGAAGACGCGGAGACCATTTTTGCAAAGGAAAATGTTGCTTCAAATCACCCCAGGAATCTTCCATTTTCGGGAGTTGAAGGAATTTTGGGCACACCTGTATATTCAAAAACATAACATTTGCAAGAAGCAGAATACGTTTCGAACGCCTATGCTAAAATGAAATGTACTCGTAATCTAAATTTGGTTAAAGATTTTTGTAGGGGCTTGCGCGGAGCGATGGTTTATGGCGGGGCATCGCTATTGTGCAGCAGGCCGATACGTGACTTTTTGTAGTTTGGCTACGGCGTTGGGCCTGTTATCGCCACTTTACTTAATTACGGTCTGTATCCGGGTACAGTAAAAGCTCTTTCGTTGTCCAAAATCTAGTCTACGTTCGTTGTCCAGTGCCTACCCACTCCACCACCTGTCAACGCCGAGTCGCTCCGCAGGGCGGCGGCGATTGATCTCGGCTCGGGTATATCGGTGTGAACACCACTACATTGACTCGAGGAAACGATTTTACAAATCTCTTAATTTTCATTATTTCTTTATGGAACTTTCACTACCATATTTTTAAAAACACAATATGATTTCAACTGTATTAAGTGGTTTTATCTACGTTGAAAGTTTTGAAGGCAACGCCGAACAGCGTATTGGAAAGAAAGAGACGCGAACAGTCGCCGTCGCCGGCACAGTTCACATGTAGAGTAAATATGGGCCAAATTATATCGTGTTTGGTCTTGCTCTAATCAGAAAAATTCCAGAAATAAGTTAGTGAAAGTCCCATAAAAAAATAATGAAAAATAAAGCATTTTTAATCGGCATTACATTGTGAGAACACGCGGGCCTTTAACTGTGCCGGCGACGGCGACACGCTTCGGTAATGCGATCCGTATTTCTTCTGTCCTTCTCTATGTTCGGCTCTCTATTGAAGTTTCGCTCGGCGCGGTCAGCGCGGTGTAGATAACACGCAATCATACATAAATCAAAAAGCGTGTCCCTCCACGCTCGTTGTCCATTCTGCGCCCCGGCCTTTGGACAACGAAAGAGCACTTATTGTACCTTCGCTGCCATAAACCACTTGAAAAACGTTCGTCTCCTGAGCGCGCCTGGGTACTTGAAACTGCAGCGCTGATGGTTTCCAGATGCCTGTAAGGTCTAGTCGCCGGACTCGCATGGCCTTGGCGAAACTCTTGGGACCGTTTACAGCACCAGCCCCTAGATCCTCCCACCAAGTCTCCGAAGAAGGGATGAAATCCTGGAGTAGTGGGGAGAGCCGAGCCGTTTCTCGGTGTAACTCGTGCTCTGCTAAGCAGATAGTTTTGGTGTTCAGTTAGGCTCACTTAGGAGTACTATCCTACTTTTGTATATATATTGCTTGAATATAGTTTTTATACACTTCAACTTGTGTTTAGTTCCTTCCAATAGTTAGAAGGTGGTCCTTCAAATAGAAAACAGACTAGTTCGGCACCCTACGTGCAAACACATTCAAGGTCTGAACGATTATTACGAATCGAACACGGACAAGAAACAATTTTTGTAAATATCTTAATATCTAGAGCCGAGCAGCAGAAACGTGTATAGGGAAAAGTTGTTCAGAATGATAACCTCGACAACATATTTCAAAGTCATCAAAATCGCTGAAGAGGGCAAACTTCTAAATATGTGACACGGTCCAACTTTTTTTGGAGATTTCGATTCTAACTATGCAATTCTTTTTTTGCACTGATTCCGAATGTGTCTTTAATTATTCTCCTAGACGCACAGTTTTTGAGAAATTTGAGTTTGAAAAAAAGACATATTTTTCAATTTTGAACAAATATTGTGATGTTATTATAAAAGATATTGAATTGATCTTCACAGCAAAAGATTCCTTAGACTTTTCCGAATACAGTGATATCCAATATTAATACATTATGATTGTTTAAACATGTTTAAACTTCACTTTTGCAGCAATTTTTGACGATATTTTTGAATTTATTTCAAAAAATAAGGGTCCAGCGGAAAATCAAACTTTACCACGCGGTAGAGCAGACTTTTATCTTGAGAAACCCCCCTTTGAAGTTTGGAACGTCGACGTTTTTACCGAACCAGAAAGCAAAATATCTTCGCCCGACATGAGCTGCCGCCAGCGGTGCTCTTCCACTAGGGCGGTCGTTCGACGGAATACGGCGCGGCGCGGCATAACGACGATGCAGGCGTGCAATTATGTTAGCTTATTTAAATGTTTATTTATTATTTTTATTACTCTATTCCCATTCTATTAACATATTTATTATTTTATAGTAAAAATAGGAATTTATTTGACTGACGTTTATACCATGTTTCCGCTTCTGTTATTAAATTCCAGCAATAGTCTGCATGCATGGTTGTACTATCTTTTCCCAAGTATTTTGTTTCCATAACCAAAATGTCATAATGGAATCTTTCACCGTGTTATATTTTTATTTTTTCCGTTATATTTCGTCGCGTTTTCTTACCAACTATTTCACCACAGACGCAACAAAACGAATTTGGATTGTTTGGCTGTGTTTAAAATGTATGGGTTAACTAAATGATTTCTATTGGTGAGTGGGTGGTGTATTTAATAACAGAAGAGGAAACAATATAACACGGTGAAAGGTTCCATCAAGACATTTTGGTTATGGAGACAAAATACTTGGGAAAAGATAGTACAACCATGTTTGCAGACTATTGTTCGAATTTAATAACAGAAGCGGAAACATGTTATAAACGTCAGTCAAGAAGAAAGAAGTATTAGATATGTTTTCTATCTTGTAAATTCCTATTTTTACTGTAAAATAATAAATAAAGAATAAATATGTTAATAGAATGGGAATAGAGTAATACAAATAATAAATAACAATAATAAATAAACATTTAAATAAGCTAACATAATTGCACGCCTGCATTCCGTCGAACGACCGCGCTAGTGGAAGAGTACCATTGGCGGCAGCTCATGTTGGGCGAAGATATTTTGCTTTCTGGTTCGGTAAAAACGTCGACATTCCAAACTTCAAAGGGAGGTTTCTCAAGATAAAAGTCTGCTTTACCGCGTGGTATAGTTCGATTTTCCGCTGGACCCTTATTTTTTGAGATAAATTCAAAAATATCGTCAAAAATTGCTGCAAAAGTGGTGTCTCTCCGTCTTTAATGATCTTTTAAACATGTTTAAACAATCATAATGTATTAATATTGGATATCACTGTATTCGGGAAAGTCTAAGGAATCTTCTGCGGTGAAGATCAATTCAATATCTATTATAATAACATCACAATATTTGTCCAAAATTGAAAAATATGTCTTTTTTTCTGTGCGGCAAAAAACTCTATAAGAATTGAATAGTGAGAATCGAAAAATTTTTTGGCTGTTGGACAGTGTAACTGTCCAAAGTTATCTTTGTACCAAACAGTTTAAATTGTTGCATTATTAATTACGGAAAAACCTAAACGCTTCTAATGCTCTGTTTCCGTAAATAACACTTTTACATAATTAATTTCACAACATGTATTGCAAAAAGTGATCTAAATAGATGTATCTAAGTTTTGCGTCAAAGTAGGTCGAGTCATGGGTAATACCCCTTTTAGTATATCAATTTTGTTTATCAGCAACAAAGCTAATACCCGAATGCCATTCAGGCTTGTTAATTATTGATAAATGCTTCGTTACAATTTGTTCCTAGAGTTGAAAATAATTTGTGTCTCAACTTGAGACTTAATGGTACTCACAAATAAACAATATCGAAATACGAGACACGTATTTTACCCACAGTGTTATACACCATGATTTTCCGTATAGTCATACAATTAGTAATGTAACTTAATTTCATCTGAAGCCATAACCAACTCCTTGGAAAAAAATATTATTTAATTGGCAAATCTTTAATTTATACATTTCTTTAATTGTTCTTTTTCTGTTCATAAAACATATCAATACACCATGTCTGTTTGATAGAAGTGAAGTTAGAATCTACTATGAATTTAATAATAATAACTATTGTGACTTATTTTTACGTTAAAGAGTGTCACTATAATTGAATAATGTAATGTTTCGAAATGCACTTTCTACACGGTTATCAAATGTAAGTTACCTTGAGAATTTGCATTCTTAACAAGTGCAGTTGTAGCCGGTATTATTTTTCAAACTACATGCATCTTCTTACAGTTTTTTGCTACAGCTTTTTTTTTAGAACAGGAAATCGCCATTCGGTAACGTAGTTGCTGCAAACAGTAGAAAATATTACATCAGATTTGCAAGCTTTATTGTATATAGCACCAGACAAACGATATTCGAACTAAGAAGTTTAGGACGTATTCGTGACGTATAGATACTCTCATCCGAAATACGACGAGAACCAATCGTGAGCCATCGTCTTATATCGGAATAAAACTGTATTAGTGAAATATCCTTGTGAGTCAGAAATCACTCCGGCATACGCCTAGAACGCGCAAAAGTCCGAGGGTTAATACAATAGAGATTTAACTTTTTCGCTGGTCACACGTTTATTCTGACACATGTCATTTTTCTCCGTCACGCAATACTGCAAACCTGAACTAGTTATAGTTATAGAACAGCGACAACGCGCGTGACTCAATCGTATGAATGTGTGTGTCTGACTCACATTTCTTCCGAATCTCTTCTCGTGAGACGCGAGTAAACGAAAATAATTGCTGCTTTTAATCGCGTGAGAATACTCTATTTTAGTTTCAATTTTAACATGTAGAAGGAAACTCAAGAGATTGTTTAACATAATTCAGAATTATGTATTACTTATTTCAGTCATCAATTTTTCTTTCTTTACCGGAGTGTGACTTGATAACGCTGTATAACATTCTAGGAACTCCCTAACTGAAGCAGTAACAATTTTTAATGTTTACAAAATATTCTTCTGACGACGTGAATCAATTGTTAATATAACACGTTCTTTTCTCACGTGACCATACTCTTGTCACATTGTCATTGTCAGAGACACAAATACTATGACTTTTAATATAGAATTAGCAATAATTCTCGGCGCAAGGTTCGATCAATATTAATTTAAAGCAAATTCGCGATTTTGCTAATTACACTATGACTTTTATTTTATGAAAATGCTCGACATAATATAGCGAAAGGTTTCCCAAGTGATCCGACAATACCCATACAGATAAACTTAATTCTAAAAGGTAACCACACTTATTTATCCATTGTGGTTCACACTACGCGTTACTTCACAATTATTACTGTGTGTCACTTGACAAAGGAAGTTCCCCAGATGAGTCGTCTGAAAAATAAATTGTTAAAAGTCATAGTACTCTACCTCCTAATAATTCAAAATTCTAAAAGCGAACGTAATTTCCTACAATATCATTTATACCAATTTTCGACCCCATATCAGATTTTCCGAACGAATGGCACTCGCTTCGTTTATTAGGAGGTAAAGCACTATACCATCCAACCACTCATTTTTTAAAACTGTTTACTCATCTAGAAAACTTTTCTTATCAGTGTAATAAACTTTTTACTATTGCATAAAACTGTGTTTTGGCAAAAATAGTCGTAGAATCACTCTGCATAACATACGTTATGACATCATGCTAACCTTAGAAGTAATATAATTTTTATATTACACACTGTCACACATTTCCCATTTCAAACTAATTTTATTGTAAATTGTGTTATAAGTAGACAGAGGATTTTATACATTTATGGCGAAAATGAATAGGCGTAATTTAACACTGTAAAACCATTAAAGAATTTAAAAATACTATTATTTTCAACTCATTAAACATATTAAGAAAGGAAATTTTCTGTTTTACTTGAGTTTGTTGTAATTCATGTGGAACACTTTCATTTTGCATTCGCTGTGTAGTCATAAGTTACTAGTGCAATTTATAAGTAGATATAATGATAGATACCAATAAACACTATAGTAACGAATATAATATTATATATTATATGTATGTATAAGTACAACATTTTTGGAACACCCTGTATACATATTTTATTTCAAATCTTGAAGTGCAGAGATCATTGGTTTGAACATAACATTATTTATTACGTAAAATATAAATAATAGATTATAATATATAAATATCTCGGTAAGTATATGTTATAAATATTTACTCTAATCAAAACTACAACTAATTTGTTTTGTTTTGTTCAGAGCATAAATCATTGATTAACCTATATAATGTAACTAACAAATTGTTTATGCAAAATAAAAATTTTCCACCTAAATTGCAACAGCAACTGTTATAATTTTAAGGGTAGTTTTAGTTTTAAATTCGCATATGTTTATTTACTATTTTGTATCCACTTCTGCACTTTTTTCATACAAGCATAAAATCCTCAGTACAGTAATTAACTGTTAGTAGGAGGTACGAACAAACGCATGGATTTAATGAACTTCTACATTAATTCGTCATGTTTTTTTAAGACATGAATGAACAACCGGTCTAGTCATGTCGTCATTTTATGTAAATGACAAAATCACCCATAAATTCTAGCACGCACACTTCGGATCGGTTTTTACTTGTTTTCTTTGGTTCTTATATATTGATAGTTTTTTAGTGTGTCTGCACACCAGATGCGATAATTTAGCATGCTAATTCATTCAGCATTTCAATCGACCCGCATTAGCTGCACTACTTCCGGTTACTGTTCACGTTATCGAGGTAATTTTATTTCAAATAGATCATTCTGTACCCTAGCTAAATTGAAACCATAAAGCAGGAAATTGACTATAGCTGTACCGCATTTCCATCCCTTAGATGTTTAGTTTCATAATTGGCAGATTTTTATAATAAAAATTGTTTGCATTCATTTCAAAAGAATTGAGCCACCGGAGTCGCTAGTTGAGGGGAAAAAGTTACCCTCTCTCTGCCAATACCGGACTGGTCACGTGACATTGCGACGCATGCACGACAGAGACGAAACGCGTCACGTGACTGAGCCAGGGCGGAAGCGTGGGGGAATAGCGTCGTAGAAGGGGAAGGTAGAGTGGGGAGACAAATGTTAATCTGGCCACTCTGTGAGCCACATAGTTTTTTCTATTAACCCTTAGCACTCGAGTGATGACTCAGGGTCACCACTATAAATTGCTGTACCATTATTCACATTATTCTTTACATTATTAACATTTCCTCTGTGTACTACTATTCTAATATTAATCGTGTACAAAGGTGTAATGGTACATTGTTGCAGCAAAATGTGAAGAAAAAATTTGTTTGTATAAATATTTGTGGAATTTTATTAATTTTTCAAAGTTAAGCATTCAGTACTTAAAAAATTCGAAACATATCTCTGATAGCATTCCTAGAAAATCTTTGGAAATTTTCCATTCGTCAACTTTTTATTTCCGCTTTTATTAGCTTGGGGTGTATTTGCACCCTATGCACAGAAAGAAGGTTAAATATGGTGGTATCAATTAGTAAAGATTTAAGCATTGCGTGAAGTATTGTATCAATTTCATATCCACATATGCTAAGTCGGAAGAAATAGTTCGAGTTGAAATAGCTCCGACTGAGAAGGGTTAAGAATTTTATCAAGTTGCAACTAACATTTCGACATCTTTAAGTTCTTTGAATACTATTTGATATTTTGTAATTTATCTCACTGTGTAACTCGTTACTAGATTGTGAGTCTTCACGCAAAAAAAAAATCGTTTGCATTAATTAAAAAAAATATTAATAATAATTCCGACATTTTTTAATTCATTGCACAATTCATTATTAATCTGCAGACTTTTATGCAAAATGCAATAAAATGTTTGAAGGGTTTCGATAAATATTGACTTCTCTTTCAATAATTGTAGTTGTTTATAAATAACATGATCTTACATTGAAATTGACGTCGTTTCTCAATAATTTTAGTTGTTTGTACATAACATGTTCTTACATAAAAATTGATTTCTTCTCTCAATAATTTTAGTTGTTGCTAAATAACATGTTTTTACATAAAAATTAACTTTTTCTCTCAATAATTTTAGTTGTTTGTAAATAACATTCTTCTAACGTCACATGTTCTCACTGATTTATGTTCCACCCACTCACCATAAATGTTTAAAATCCGCAACCTGTTCCTTACATAAGTTAGTATTATCTTTACCTGAAATATTAAAAATGAAATATGAAAAATGGATAGATATAAAATTGTATTATTTTCAAAAATTTTCACCACTTGTGTTGCTTTTTGTAACTAAGTGACAATAGGAAATAGAAGCGATGAATAATTATGCAATGATCTCTTGAGATCAGCGTAAACTGGTTGAGTACAAAACAGGAACTGATCTCGTTAATGGATTTTTATTTGTTAGTAAATTTCTAGGATATGTTTCGTAATCCTTGGCATATTTCTAGAGAACGTGGAGTGTCGATTGAACAATAATGTTTCAGTTACATTTGTTAAAACTTTATTAATATACGTAATGATTATAAATATTCAATTTGCTCATGAAAATTATTATTGTTCGGATATGCTAGGATAGATTAGGAATTGTTCGGATAATCGAATAATTTTAAAATTAATTATTAAATACAAAAGTACTACTGCTGCAATTAGAAATGTAATATAATATATTACTGAATATATATCTATGTACATATACATATGTATGCATAATAATTATGCATATACAGTTAATGTCAACAAAACTTATTTGTTAAAGTAATGTTTAATTTTTTTTCGAACCATCTGAGACTGTCTTTTCGAGATCTGTCATTCACTGGTTTGAATAATCGAGGTTCGGATAATTGACGTTCTACTGTACATCAATCACTGATATCGCGTTCCGATAGTTAAACGATTACTATTGCTCCATTAATTCACGCAACAGGATCACATATTCAGTGAGTCTTCAACAAGTGGTTGTTGAGTTATTATCTCACTATACAGGGTGTTCGCGAAATTGACAACCAGCGTTTCATTTATATACGTTTATGTTAAGTTGTACTATTTTTATAAACATAGTAACACAAAATATTTGAACCACTTTTTCATCTTCTATTCCCGTCTTAGTGGACCTTTTTGCAATCATACAATTTCCGATGCTTAAGAGCATTCAAAACTTTATTTACTAACCTTTTAGAAATTTTTACCTTGAATGTTTAGTTATTCGCAATGATAAAAGAAAATGCTACAAAGAAAGTTGCATGTCATAAAAGTAGACATAATGTGATCTAAGCATTAGTAGTTATAATTAGACTGTGGATCTCCATGCACTTATGGTACGTGCAAATTTTCGACCATAAAACCTATGTGTTAATAAAAACGAATAATTGTTATTTTATCTTTACTGTAAAAAATCTTCCAATCCATCAAAAAAATTCATTTTTATTTCATTTTTTATAAGATTAAGTATGAAAATGAGTATGAAAATGAGTGTAGACTAATGTCTAGTTATAACATTTAAACAATTCTTGTCTGGATAGAAGAGTAGAGGGGATCCTAAAATGGTTATTATTTTTTTTTTTAACGAGATGATGTATTTTATTATCGCTGAGTGATAGTCAGTTCTGAAGCAATTTCAGCAAGCTATCGTTAAAGGTCGTTCAAGGTCAAATATATATAACTCACATTAAAGGAATTACTTGAAATGTGTATAAGATGGAATAACTGATGATAGAACCATCAGAAAAAGTTTAAATCTAAATGTATTCTATTTAACTATGGAATTATTACCTCAATTTAACAATATAATTTCCCATTGCATTACAGAAACTGTTTCACCCCATTGTAGTAAATATTAATGCAATACAGAATAAGTGACAAACTTTTTTAAGCTTGTATATCTTTCATGATTACAGACTCGTATACAGGGTGTACGATTTTATTTAGAAACGTGCTGGTATCTAAATATTGGTTCTGATAGAAAATTAACAGTTTCAGAAGAGTAATGATCTGGTACAATTAACATTTTTGTATGTGTGTGCATTGAGGTCACATCAAGATTTTCCTACATAATAAATAAAAATCCGACATAAAAATTTGCACTTCATTGTTTCCTACAATAACGCTTCCTACGTTTCCTACAATAACACTTCCTGCAATTAAGCTATTTATGTCGAACAGTCATTATTTTGTGTAATTATAATATTGTAAGTAGTGATAATATGGATACTTACTGTTCTGTAATTTAAAAACATACATTTGTAATACATACTACTTAGCACCATTTGCAATATTATTTTTAATATAAATAACTTGATACAATTTTGTAAGAAATAATGAGTTGTCTCGATTCGTGAATTATTTATACGACTAAGAAAAAGTATTATTATTGGACAACTGATTACACCATGATCCCTAAAAAATAATTTCTTATCTGAATCAAATTTTTCATATGAACGGTTAGTTTACTAATAATACACCTTGTATAAATGTTACAAATGATAACAAAAACTACACAATTATTCATATAAACTAGCATTTTCGAAATGTGATGGCTTGGTACATGTATTCGAATTTTCTATTTACAAAATAGAGACAAAATACGTAACACTATGAAACTGTTACACTGTAATTGAGACAGAGAAAGTTGACTTGCCAAGATTGCTTCCTCAACTGTAAATTACGTTAAACACAACTATCGCTTTTACGACGTCTACTTTTACCCAGTGCACATATTAGCACGTGTTCGACACACACACATAGTTTATATTTGTTCTTCGTTCCTTCAAAATGCCTGGCGAATGCAATAAACTGATAGTGAATTCGAAAGTGGTGGGGATAACCTTGACTATGGTCTTGTCAAATAATTGATCACAGTGTTCCCGTACTCAAACATATTGCTTAAATAATACTCCTCACAATCATTATTATTATCATCATTTACAAATTATAACTATGTTCTGAGATTTAATAATTTCTTCATAAACATGAACAATAAAACTTTTCAGTTTAAAACAGAATTGATCCTCACAATATTGGAAATCTTGAAATGTCTGTAGAAAGTTACATCACTTTTCTTGTCACATCAAAGTACTGTAAGTAGAAAATCATTTATATTAAGTTCGTAACAATATACAACAACTTAAACATTTTTGTAATATTTTTAGTATTTTAAATAATATTTTCGAAGATTATTCTTCTATAAATGAAATGTTCATCGAACAAATATTTTATTTGTATAACACACTTGAATTTTACTTTGATATTTCTTTCTTTCTAGCAAACTGAATCAGTTGTTATGATAGTAAAAATTTTAGTCTTATCAGTAATTTTATGCGTGCTAATATTTCTGTCATTATGCAATTTTTATTATGGTTTACAATCCAACTTGCTCAGGAAAGCATTCAGCTTTCGAATTATACTGAAACCTTAATCATACAGACTGGTCAAGCGAAACAGTATTGCAGCTATCACTTTTTTCGAATAACGAACACACAGTATTTTTATGCAAGAATGTGTAATTTAGATTTGCAATTATATATCCATTATCGATAATAAAAATTGAGTTGCCTTTCTTAGCTTTCATTCTCTGCCTTAATATTCCTTTTCATACGAGATGCTTTCCAGAAGTTTGTTTTTCTTTCTTGCCAATTATTTCGCGTAACATATAGTTTTATTTTATTATAGCTAGTTGCTTGTATAGACAAGCTGGTGACTCACATTTCTAGTAATTCGTACTAAATAACTTTAAAAATTGTTAAGTTGACTTGATCAACAAATTGGATTGTTGATTCTGCTTTTTTAAACTATAATATTATAGTTAAATATATAATTCACTATGGTTAATATAGCTTATAATTAAAAACGAACAGAATCCACAATCCAGATATCACGCATCACATTAATAACTCATTACCAGTATCACACATCACATTAATAACTCATTACCAATATCACACATTATATTCACATTAACTTTTACACATCTCATACTTTCATTTAAAACAAAAACAAGAGTCACATCAAAATTCCTATAAGGTCTGCAATATTTATGTTAATCTACATTTGATTTTACTATTTATGACTATTTTGAGATTTTTTATATGAGATAATAAAATACAGTGGTTCTTTAAAATATTGGCACACGAAATTTCGGATTTTCGGAAAACACTCGATATTTAAAGAACTATAATTTCATAAAAAAGCTCATTCTAAAACTTGAAATATCTACTTTGGCATTTCATTGTTCATTTTCTTCTAATTGTCAAACGACTTTGCACATTTTCATTTAGAAATCTGAAGATCTTTATAAATAAATAAAAAAGAGAATTCCAACATTAAAAGACAAAAACTAATGTCTGCATCCACGTTTCTAAAACTCCATAAAACAGTCATACTAGAGTACCTAGAAATTGTTTTACATTATAACGTTGTCTCTTAGATTATTTTCTATGACAAGAAAAAATTCAATTTCGACGGTCGATTTAATTCATATTGTGGAGGAACACTTGGACTGCATTTTGCAGTAGTGGTAAGCAGAGTCGCAAGATTATCTCCCCACTCTGCTTTCCCCTTCTACAACGCCATTCCCCAAGCTCCCGCCCATCCAGGTCACGTGATGCGTTTCCTCTCGGTCGTGCACGTGTCACAATTAGTAATAGTCGTGAAAAAATCTGAAAAAATTCATACAGTATCTTTAAACATTCTGAATTGAGATTCTCGCAATGATTTCGACGAATAACTTGTTGAAATATTTTATATTGTTAAATTTACAGTGTAATTCCTACCACCACTGGTCAAAATTTTGTATTTTACAATTCTTACTACTGTAAAAATATGATCGATGCTCTTTTTCAATTTCTATAAAAAACCTGCATTTCTGGAATTTTTTCGTGCTTTTCATTTTTTGTAAATAAGATTTTGAACCGAAAAATCAGGAAAAAGTGTCAAATATTAATGTCAATAACCCCGATTCGTCAGATTTTTTCAATGCTTTTACATTTTGGGAAAAATTGGCCGAAAATCGAATAACGCAACGGCTATGTAAAGGTAATTTGGTCAGTTCTTAACATTTGGATATTATTGTAGAAATATTCAAAACTTTCGAAAATTTATGTCATGCTATATTCATGTTGTGGCTTTATAGTATTCGGGGTTTCTCGAAAAATTTGCAGGGTCCAAGAACGTAATACATTAAAAACAAAGCTTCTTAAAGGCAAGTATATACTGTTTTCCCCTCTGTATTAGTTCCTTCTTAGGTAAACCTGATATAGAAGGTCTGAAAATAATTTATAATTGTCTCAAACAATGTTCTGTAAGAATAGAAACAATGTAATACCTATGTAATGTAAGATACATGTAATAATATTGTACTTGCTATATAAACCATTTGGTTTGAAGCAATAATAAATAAATAAAATGTGCGGAAGTGAACGAAACAATCGCGGTTTACATAAAACAATCGCGACGTGGGTGGAGGTAAGTTTTTCGCGTATCAGAGCCGCGATTTACTTCAACAACCTGTTTCGCCCCCACCAAGGGCGAGATTTACATAGACGGCAGAGGTGGCTTTTGCGTCCGCGTGTGATTTCAACGTGAATTGTAGTATCGCGACGGGCATGTGCGACGGTTGAAGTATATAATCTGCGCTCGTTTTGTCGTTGTTTCACGGTACAGGTTGCATTTTAACCACCGCGCAAAACTGCCTCGGCTTTTTTTCGTTGCGTTTTCGGTCGACGTTTTTGATTTCGTTCGCATTTTCCTGCTGTGCTCTTCAACTCGTGGGACCCGTTTTCGACCGATTGGTGACACCAAGTCAGCGCAGAGGATATTTAATGAATTCGTTAGTCAACGGAACAGGCAAGTTTTTTTTTGTGCGGTGTAACCGGATTATCATGTTGTGGCCAGCGCGCGATTTGGTCTCGAAGAATTGTGTGCCTCCGTCCGTAAACTGGTGAAATGTAGCTTTTCACGTTCCATTTTGAATCGCTGGTTTCAAGGGTGAGCGTGGTTCATCACATTCCAGCGATTTTTCTTGGTATTATAGAAGTAAAGTAATAAAATGCAGCGTATAGATAGTACTATGAAACACAATTCTATAGTAATGTACTATTATATGTATACGTGATATACATATTTGTACTGTGAAATATCGGTTAGTAACAGAGTAACAACCAACAGAAAAATGGTTCTTAGTGAAAAAGTTAGTGACACATGCTGAATTGAAATATGTATAAGTGGAACGGTGAGCAATTATCACATTATCCACAAGTTTTATATCCACAAAAAGCTTCAAAATGACCTTTTAAATACTAATCCCGGAAGAGATTACTGAACAAAGATATTTACAAAACCATCCCTTGTTGTAGATCATAGATCTGTAAACTATTAGACAGCTACACATAAAAATAATGTTAGTATAAAAAATTTTAAATTCAATTTTATTAATCATAGAACACTATAGATGTCAGACGGTTATGTACTAAAATTTTATTTTCGCTAAATTCATTGGGAAAAATTGAAATTAAGAAACAACTTACTCTGTCGTTTCCAAACATTTTTTGAATCTGATATGAGGATAAAACACGAAAGAAACATATGAGAGTTATTATAATATAGCAATATGTAAACTATCGTCTTTTAAAATTGTTTAAATCAAGTTGCGAAAATAAAATTTGTAAGAACTATATGAGATTTATAATAATTTGATTATGACAACGAAGTGCATGTGACCTTAAACACGTAATAAAAATTAAAAAAAAAAAATGTAACCTAATATCTTCTAAAATTTTTCAAACGAAGAAACAAAAATAAAATATTGTAATGACACACATTATGGTGTTCCATGACGAAGACTTATTTTCATACAGTCTTAATTTTGTATGACATTGTTCTTATTAGAGTGTACACGCGGTACAAGGTTTTTACAAAACGTCGTGACTGTAAAAAACGATTTCACAAAAATTATCAGTTTCGACAAATCATAAAATTGTAGTAAAACTTAACATTGGATGTGTGGAACGTCAATGTGCACAGAATTTCAAGTCCGAAAATTCAACCTATACACAGGTTGTCGCCACTAAAGATAACGTGGTATGGAATATTATTGTTGAATATTATTATTATTTCCTGGCGTTTATCTGTCCCGCTACAACGAAATCGAATAATCGAAAAATCACGTACTGCGCGCGACTCGAATTCTTTCAAGCGTCACGTAAAATAATGCATTTCTTTTCTCGACACGGTTTGTGCTTTGCAATGCACTTTCTTGGATTGTTTGTAAGCAAAGACTGCCGAGCAATGCTGGAAACAGTGAGCCATGAAATTTTGGATGTTGAAACGAAACCTCGATTATATCAACTTGTTAGGTCAGACAATGCTCGAATAATCGAATTTCGAAGCACTTTGCTTACTGGAAATTTTCTAATAGTTTTTCCAAACCGAAGATTAACAATTTTGAATTGATTATTAAATTGTTCGAAAGCGATAGCAATTTCGTTAATGATTCAACAAATTCTTAAAATATAATGTAACAACTTCTTCTGAAATTATTATTTAGAAGAAAATTATTATTTTACATTATTATTGAAAAGCTTATTAATAGGCTTCCAGTAAGTAAAGTGTTAAGATAATCGTACTATAAAAACAAACTAAACAATTATAATTATTATACTGCGTTTTTATGCAAAATAAAAATTTTCGAATTCTCTTTTAAGAAACCGAAAGTTCGTAAAAATATATTTTTAAACTCTGAAAAAGTCGAAAATAATATATTAGTATCTTTAAATTGTTGTAATACCATTTCAGTATTGTAGTTGATCTACCCATTTTTGTTAGGAATGCATAACATCCGCAGTCTAATTAACTTGTGCAACATTTTGTATAGAGTGTGTCAGCAGATAAACATATTTTGCAGAATAAAATGCATTCGTACGTTTTTTGAGATTTTCTGTTTTTTTTTTAAATGGAAAATATCATTTTTTAAATACATTTTATAGAAAGCATACGAAATTAATTGATCTACAATTTTGCACATAATTATAGTCTAATAAATTCTTCATTTGTTCTTGTTTTCTATAGATCTTATATTTATAAACAGCAATTTTTATATAAAATATAGGCAATATTTCAATGAAAATTATCAAATCAGTATAATTTTATAAATTCATGTGTATAAACTCTTAATTCTGAAAGAAACAGAAGCTCACTCATCTTAATAATTAACTTATTATTAACAAATTAACAAATTCTAAGATTTAATAGTAACAACGTACTTTTTAATTTAAATAATTTTGAATTATTTAATACTTTTATCCAGTAATTTTCGAGAACGGTAATAAGTCATGTTTTATTGTATATGTCAACTTAGTAATTGCCAATTAATCATGTGTTTACGTTACACGGTAGTCGACTAATCGTGACATAATAATATATAAATAATAATTGTAATTCTTAGTTATCTAATTAACTGTAACAATGCAAAGTGTCACGTCTAACACCCGATAACACATTGCAACTGTTTCTTTGACCATAACTGTGGAGACTGTTCCAATAAAGTGAATAATTTGTTTTTTAAGACCAAAAATAACAGTCATTTTAGAAATTTCTTCAAAAAAGATCATTAACATATACTACATTATTTTCCCAGATATTTGTGGAAAAGTCTATTAGGACCGTTACAATAAATTCCGCCATTCAAAACGAATTTCGGTTAGGTTCTTTGGACGGGGACGCGGGGGTTGGGGTAGGATTCTTTCCCCGTCTTAAACGTAAGTTTGGTTATTCAAAAAGACACAAGTGTATAAAATACACACAGTCTATCTGATAAATGCATCAAGCAAATGAAAACATTAATGCACATTGTGTCGACAAGCGAACTAAACACCAAAATATTAACATTTTACAATGCACTCATCCACTTTTTGTGGACTGATAATGTAACACACTATTTTCCAACACAACAGAAATAAATTCTAATGGATTTCCAATAAAACTTGATTATCGGAACATCGTGTAACGTAACGTTTAATTATCCAATCAATACGATATAATTACAATTACGTAAATCTCAAGGAACACAGTGCATCAAATGGTGGGCACTTTTCTTCTCAATGTAGCAATTAGATCAAAGATGAATTGTCATAAAAACGTTAACAGTTCGTGAATGATATTAAAATACCAGGAAACAAACATTCAAGATATTAGGAATGTTTCCTGAATTGTGCATTTATGCGTTTATACGAACACATAATGCTGCATATTTACGCATTCTTAAAATTTCGAAAAATTTCCCAACATTTACCCATAAACTTTATATTAATTTTAATATAAAGAAACCGGAACGATTTGTTTAATGTATGTGATAGATGACTAAACAGCTGATTTTATGCATTTATGACAAAAATAAGTAGGTGTAATTTAAAACAGTAAAAACATTAGAAGAATTTAATAACACTATCATATTATTTTCGATCTATTAAACATTTTAAGAATGAAAATAAATTTCTGTTTCACTCCAGATTGATGCAATTCAGGTAAAAAATTTTTATTTTGCATAAAGATCCGCTGTGTACAAATAACTAATGCCTGCCGCGACAGGACAATTCGCACCAACGCGAGAGGGGAATAAGGGTTCCCCATAGAGGTGAGATCTGCTAAGTGCATCTGGACGCGGCGTTTTGCGATCCATACTCCATTCGTCATAACTTCTTGCTGTGCGTCTGGACGTACAAGTTTGCGTTCCTGACGAATGGAGTATAGGATGCCTCAGGATCGCTTAGGACAGTAAGCGGTGAAGTTTCGACGAAAGTTCGCGGAACCGGAAAATCTGTGAAATAATATCTTAGGAGTTCAAAGTAAAATAAGAGTGTAAAATTAGTGTAAAAAGATAGAGGTGCAAATTACAAGTGAAATCACCCAGTGCGTTTCATTTGAAATTTGCAAAGATTTCAGATGAAAATTGCAGGGGCATTTCACTTGAAATGCGCTTGATAAATAAATTAAAATTGTTAGTTAAATAGATTAGTTGAAAATATAGATGAAATATAAACTGTTTAAATATTAAAAAATAAATTTAAATTTTATAATCATTAAGGGACGATAAGACCCTATAGAATTTTATAATTTTATTAAGGTTAATAATTATATAAATTTATTAATTAACTAATTTAAATTATTTTATTGGGGTGATATTTAAATTGAATAAACTTTAAATTTTATAATCATAGATTAATGTAAATTAAAAATGAGATTTAAATAAAAATTAATAGATAAATTACCTTAGGTATAACAGCATTATATCTTTAAGAAGACCTTATTTATAAAGATGTTTGTGATTTAATGTTAAATGGGATTTTTGGATAATTTGGAAAACAAATATAGTGTAAATACTGAGTAAAAAAATAAGAAAAGTGTCCGAGCAGTGTCCGAGCAGCGATTACCTTGCCCTGGGCACAAGGCTGCATGTACAATACTGTGCAAAAGGAAGAAGCACCCGGCCATATTTAATAGAAAAGCGTAAAAGATCAAATAAGAACATAGTATAATAATATAATAATAGCATAAGTTCCGCTGTTTAATTGAATAGTTCTGAGAGTATTTGATTGCGGATTATCTAACACTTTGAATGCAATAAATCAATCATTGTACAAATACAATTTCTACATAAAGATATTGTTTGTCATTATATCTTATAATTATACTGTGTGATTCTTCCCTTTGCAAAGTAGTGTATTTATCTCACGCATTGTTGCAACTGACTGAAGACGGTGACAGAGATCCACTGCAGGCAGAGTTGGACAAAATGTTTATCTAAATTGAAAAATATCGAAGAACGAATAAAAGATAAAAAAATTTCTATTCGTTATTCGAAGGTTTGAATAAAAAAAGTATCGAGTATCGAATAAATAATTTTAATCGACCAGAATTTATCCGACGAATAAAGATTATTTTTTTTATTCGAAACGGAGTTATTCAACTTCGAATAATTTTTTCATCTTTTATTCGAAGGCTTCGAATAACTTTTGCCAGCTCGAACAAACGCGTGACGGAGCGTCGAGCTCCGGACGTCGAAGACCCAGCGACTGATGTAAGGATAAATGGACAATCACGCATGAGTGACAGTTTAAACTTTTATAGTTTAATAGTATAAAAATATAATAATATAATATAATAATATTATAATATAAAGTTTGAACTTTTATATATTTACTTAATATAGAATTATTACGAATGAAGAGAGATGCTTTTCCAGATAAAAATGAATCCAAATTCGAGTGTAATCGAACAATTTTTATTGATACGTAGTTTTATGATAAAAATCATAATTTTATTGAAGATACTGCAAATGATGTCGTGTTTGGACCCATTTTCATCGGGGTAATTTCTAAAACTCGTTCATATTAAAAACATAAAAGTTTAAATAGTCTCGATCTGGTTAGATTGTACGCTGTTGGTAGGTCGCTAGTCTTTGAAGTTCGGGGCTTGACGCTCAGCAACGCGTTAATTCGAGCTGGAAAAAGTTATTCGAAGATTTATTCGAAATCTCCGAATAAACGATAAAGATAAAACATAAAAAAATGATTCAGAGTTCAAATAACTCCGCTTCGAATAAAAAGAATTACCTTTATTCGTAGGACAGATTATAATACTCGTCGAATAAAGATACTTTTTTATTCAAACCTTCGAATAACAAACAAAGATAAAGTATTGGGGGGACCGGTAAGTAATGTCGTTTTTTCACATTAAATTTAAACAAATAATTTTTTAACAAGTTTTTATTTTTAATCAATGATATAATCATCCTCGTTATCAACAACCTTTTGATAACGAATAAAATAAAAATAAAATATGAAATATTTACATGCGCTGAAACAACATTACTTTCCAGTCCCCCTAATATCTTTTATTCGAATCGTTATTCCTATAATTTTTTATGTATTATAAATCAACTCTGACTGTAGGTTACGTTGATATTGAGTGAAATAGAAAGAGGCCTGCCCCCACTCCGTCAAATTACTTGCCCGTGACTTTGCCCATAGCTGTACCCACGGGCATCGACGCACAGTGGGGGCCGGATTGGGGTAAGGTGTGACTTCATCCCCAAAAACGAACTTTCTTGTATTGATATCTAATCAATGAACATTGCTTCCTAAATGTCCGTGGACCTCGGAAATAAAGAAATTAGTATAATTTAATAAATGTTATAGTTGTAATAAACGTTGAAAATTGGACATTTTGAGTTGCTTCTCTTTCATGCGATGCCCTGATGTTCCTATTTAATATTTTCCCTCGCTTTTTTTTTAAATTAAAGAGCAGATTTTTGCGATAAGGAATGGTATCTTACATTATTAATTAATCTGCAGAATATGTCAAAACTCAATGCTGAACTAAATGGAAAAAATTTTAAAAATTCTTTATAATCGGTAAAAGGTATCTTCCAAGTCCCAAAAAATCCCGCTTTCTAACAAATTGGAATATTTTCCGAACACCTTCTTCTAAATAACTATAAAAAAATCGATTCCCTCAAACCACTGTTCAGACTATTATTGTTTGAAGTTACTAAAAAAATTAAGGAATTAGATCCAGAAGCCCTAGAATTAATAATTAAATAACAGGAAATATTATAATATTGATAATAATGATAATACTAATAATAATTATAACACTAATGGCGATAATAATAGTAATAACATTGATGTATTTTTTTCTCAACTAATACTTAATCTGAAATTAGTACATTGTCCAGTCTAAGTTTCGCGTCCATACTTTTTACGAATTAAAAGTTACGAGGCTATGTCACACTTTACCCTAATCCGGCCCACGGGCATCGGCGGGCGCCTTTGCCCGCTAACGGACATGTTGAGCAGCTCTGACTTAGGCTAAGATCACACTGGACCCGACTTCGTCCGACGCTCGGCGTTTTGACCGACTTCTTCAGCCGATGTTCTCGAAGTGGCCCGATGTCGGATTCTACTATAGAACGTGTACGCGTCCGACGCGTCGGACGAAAAACAAAATGATGCGATTTTCCTCCGACCATCGTCCGACGTCGGTTGTCCCGTGGGTTGGGTCCTATTGTGACCTCTCTCGAAGCACTTGAAAAGGTTCGGCTACCGTAGACCCCGACTGTTTCGTCCGATTTCAGGCCACTGCGGCACCAACACATGCCTCCCGAGGCATTCAAAACGCTCGTGCGTGTGCGCCGAAGTCGGACGTCGGACGAAGTCGGGTCCACTGTGATCATGGCCTTAGGAGATCCCACTTTCAGACAAAGCGGGGTGAACTGGAGGGCCATGGGTCGCACACTATTTCTTTCTCCTATCATCAGTGCTTACCAGCGTCCTCCACTATTCGACTAGTATCCTATGAAAGGAATAGCCTGTTCCCTGGAAATGAAGTTGTTCGGTACGGAAAATTCACGAACAACGCACAGATATGTTTTACTAGACGCGAGCACGTTATTTCCCGGTTTGCCGAATTCTGCTCGCCAACTTAATTTTGAGCAGATAATTCAAACGTTATTCAGATCAGTAAGTTTATCGAGGAATCGCGTTTCGTCCCGGACCCGTTAGAGCAGGGCCAGGATTTAGTTACTCGCGACGGCCAGTTTTCGAGGGCTACGCCTCCTTTACCCGGTCGCGCGTCTCGCTCCCCGCGGCGGCCGTAGTTCTCGAGGCAGCTCAGGCTCGTACCATGCAGCATAGACGATATTCGTGACGCATTAGGGCGACACCCGTACCAATAGGTTTCCACATTACCGTTGAGGTACTATTGTCGATGCGTTTTTTTTATCAGTGGCATCCCCAGTAGGCCTATTCCACTATATCGCACAATAATTTCGGACAACAGCTGTAGAAAATCAATCAGTAAGGCTAAGCTAGCGGGACCTGCCTTAAACGCGACGGATCTTGACTGATGCGATCCGTTT
>CM052211.1:9976515-9999938 GCA_028454225.1 Lasioglossum leucozonium | reverse complement strand
GGTCATATTGTGTTACATGCATGAATTCATTATTTTGTCAGCTACAACATTACGTTAACGAAAATATATCATTCCATTTAAAAAAAACATCGATAACCTTGAAATCTCATAAAAATGACCTTGCAATTTTTTTTCCCTTACACCGTTATATGTGGCCCTTCAAACAGTGTAACTTTGTCCTACGAAGTTTTTTGTAGAACGAAAAGTAACGGAGATATTTAGGTGTCCTGCTTTATCGAATTCATCCTATCTATGGTCTAAGGAGAGAACAGAAAACTAATGATGGGAGTCGCACAGGGGCGGGGAAGATGTTCCCCTGCTCTGCCGTGAGGCGAGCTCGTGTTCCCCTCTCGCGCTGGCCGGCCGGGTAGGGGTAGCTGAACCTACGTTATCGACTCTAATTGCCCAGGACTGGTATAAATAGTGTAAGCAGCTCCGATAGTATAATCGAAGCAATTATCGATTAGTCGGTGACATGTAATCACTCGAATGTGATAAACAGGCAGGAGAGCGGCAGTGGATTATCGGTTTATTAATATTTATTTCCTTCGATCCTTGAACACGCCTGCTGTTCCGTAGTGTATTATGTAAGTTTCCCTTGCTATCGATGATGTAATTTATTATCTACGAATAATGTATCTCTGACAATTAAATTACTTTCACTGTTTTGTTGATGGTTTATCACAATTTACCTGTACATTATAGACGCGTGCACAATTGCAGAGATTCACCTGTTGATCAACAGAGCCGTCCTAAGATATTTGGCGTCCGTGGGCTACTAACGGTAATGCGCCCCTCTTCCTAAAAAAGTACACGGCAGGGGGAACGGGATGCGGGTGATCGGTGAATTTTTACAAAAGATTCAGAACTAGTAAAAGTCAGTATATTAACAAATAAAAATATAAAAATACAAAAAATATAAATACAAAATTGCCGCCCCAAAAGGCTGGCCCAGTGGTGGAAGTGCAAATTTTGCCCCCCCCTGCCCCCGAAAAATATAATATTGGGCCCCCTTTTTTCTTTCGATATTTTTATAGGATTGAGATTTTTTAAAATTTATTAGAAAGGAGAATTGTAAAAATTCAATAAACGCAAAAAGTACGTCTTTTTGTCAGGGTACTTTTAATCTAATTTAAATTAGGGATAATTTTAGTAAAATTAGAAAATAATAAAAGCAAAAATTTTAGGCTGACGCCCGGAGCTACAGCCCATTTATAGCCCTGTGATTAGGGTGGCACTGTTAATCAAAGAAGATGAGCTACTTTATCGTTCATGTTCGCTACCACCTTTCAGTCGATAAAGCAAATGAAGAACGACTAGAAATGCGGTAGCAAAGAATGATAAAGTTACCCACCATCTTTGATTGGCACGTGAATCTCTGCAGCTCACTAGCACCGTTACATGTATGCAACGTTTACACTCTCACAGCTTAATTAAGTCCTCCAAAGTTTTCTTAAAGATAGCCAAATTAATTTTATTCAATTCCTTGTTCCTAGACATAGTGCACAGCACAATATTCAAAGAGCACGCGATCTTCTTCTGCTAAATTGTTTCAATATTTCGTAGGTAGACCAGTCCAAATCATGATACGAAAATCAAATAACCAAATACAGATTAAATTCTTCCGTAAAGAAAGTCATTAAATTCTTCCGTGATGAAAGTCATTAAATCCGAGTTATTCGAACTTCATTGAATGAATTGACGCTTTCACTTTGCATCGCGATTTTACAATAAAACACTGGTATAACTGGTAATGGAACATGTGACAAGTATTTCTATGAGACACTTTCATCTTTACATTTATCGAATCCTATCACATAAATAATAATTTTAACGAGATATTATATTTATTCGTTGATTTTTCTAACTTCATTTAGTTGTTACGATAGCTAACGAAACAAAGTATATTATTTCTTATCTTTGTATAAAATTATGAAATATCTGCAAATACAAGTGTTTCTATTTCTTATTATGATAAAAATCAACTGTAGTCATCCGAGACCCTGTAATTCTTATAAAACAATTGAAGAATAGAAAATAATTGAATTCTACTACACAAGTAAATACATAAAACACCCCTAATTTCTATAAAATAGGCCCTAATTTCGAGCTCAGTTTTCCAAAATGAAATTAGAATACTTCTACAGATAATATTAAATTTTATGTACGTGGAATATAACTTATACTAGTTATACACAAAAGTGAGCAATAAATACAATATTTATCATAATTGAGTAAATGTTTCGTCTCAGTTCAGGAGTTTAGAAAAATAATAATTGCTATAATATAATCTTGTATTTTCTATTCTTCTATTATTAAGTGAATCAATTAAATGAAAATTAGTAAACAAGTTTTTAACTAATGATAAATACTATTGTATTGTAACGTAACTTGTAAGCTTGCTATAGAAAATATTTTTCAATTATAATATTATATTTCAGTTTGGAAATGATTAACAACGTTCGAATTAATAGTACCTATTAGAATCAGTAGTCAATATTAGCAAACTTGAAATAATTCAAACATAGTTTCACGGAAACATTGAAATCCATTTAGGCACTCTATATTGAAGATACGTTTACAGATAAGCCAAAACAATCAAGCATGAGCCACAAATGTAAACACCTGTTCAGCTTCGAATTCTGTCGCATAGTCGCTCGTCAGTTAAGCTTCGATCACCACCATTACTTCATTCGAATTAATCACAGTTGAAATCGTTACTTCGATACGTGATTGTTTAAAATGCAACCGTAAACGATCTTAAACTAAATCAAAAACTGCTTATATACTATCAGTTCCATTATCCATATCTTAAGCCGGAAATCGAGATATATTTATTATTAATATAACGAAATAATCGAATAATATAAAAATTAGTAAAAATATTTGAAAAGATTGTTACGTATACGTAATTATTGTTGGCAAAAATTTTTTAAACCTTTACCAATACATAAATGATACGTCAGTGAAAATTGTAGAAATTTTAACTTAATTTAATTTCACAATTTCCTTTCTTTAATTAATAGTAGAAAAAATAATAACAAATATAAATATTAAATAAACTGTAGGTGTTCAAAGCAACTGTGACACGAATTAAGAAAATTGTCAGTGAAACGTGTGTATTAGAAAGTTCTACATCCCTAAAAATTATGAGTTTATAATTAAATAAATATTACACTAATTTTATAAATAAGATTTTATGAATTTCTTATTCGGTGTGCATAATTTAAAATTTTCTCGGATTGAGACTAATTTTTTTTGAAGATTCAAATATTGACAAATACACAAATGCTGACAAAACTTAAAAATTTAATTTGAAGCATACTTTTACATCAGATGAACGAAATAAACGACCGAATTAAACAAATATTTGCCAAATTGTGCGTCGCAAGGTGTACACGCACAGTCTATAAAAGTAATAAAACTGGAAAGTTGAAGTGAATTTTTAAAACATACATGTCAAAAATAAAGGTGGAGTCAGTTTTCTAATAATAGCTTAATTTTGAACAATCTTAATAACCTTGTTTGTGTATAGTGTGTGGAGAATGTTTCAAAGAATCATCGACATCATTTCGATGATGAGCTACAGTCGTCTTCAGTGTATGTTACTTAGAAATTCTTCTATTTTATTTTATGTTAACGTAATACTATTATTTATTAATAATTCGTGTATTTATCTTCGTACCGTATTTTTTCGTACGTTGAAGGGACGCTTTAATATAACAATCTCTGCTAAAATTCGTAAGTATCAAATTATTTATTTCCATAATTTTCTTCAATTATAGGTAAAGACGTAACGTCTGAAGATCCTGGTCCAGCAAATTTTGAACGGGCAATAATAAACTCTGGTAAGTGATTGTCCAATAATTTTTCCATATTATAGAATTGTTATAGGCTTTATTTTACAAAGTTTGCGCGCAGACCTAATTGAAATTCTGTTAATTTCCCTCAGGTTATGGAAAATTCAACTACTTGTTACTGCTGGCTCTGTTGCCCGCGAGTTTCTCCAGCATCTTTTCATCATCGGCGATATCGTATGTGTTACCGTCAGCACAATGCGACTTGGGCCTCACTATGTTCGACAAGGGTCTTCTCAACTCGATGACATTCGCAGGTGATATTCATTTATTGGCAATCGAGCCTCAACCTGTCAAGAGAGTCAATTAAAGCACAGTCGGAACGTTTCGAATTTGATTAGAACACGGTGTATAGCAGGCCTGGACAACTACTGCTGCGAGAGTCGATGACGTAGAATCGGCTACCCCCACTATCGTATTCCAGTCGCCCTGCCGCAACAGGCCGGCTCGCACCAGCACGAGAGGGGAATACGAGCTCCCCTCTCTTATTGTTCTCCTCTCCTACTACTCCTCTCTCTCTTACTATTCCCCTCTCTTACTACTCCCCTCTCTAACTATTCCTCCTTCTTACTACTCTCCGCTCTTACTATTCCCCTCTCTTACTACTCCTCTCTCTTACTACTCCCCTCTCTTACTACTCCCCTCTCTTACTATTCCCCTCTCTTACTACTCCCCTTTCTTACTACAGTAATTCATCCATAACTGTCTAAAATGTCTAAACGATAACTGTCTAGTCGCCTACCCATTCCACTGAGGGGCATACCCCGTGAGGGGCCTAGAAACTCAGTAGGCCTCGGCCGCCGAGCAATGTAACCCGATACCGGATCGGGTATATCGGTGTGAGACCAAGAGACCACTAATAATCCAATGACAAAACTTCCTTACTTTTCATTATTTTCTTATGAAACTTTCACCAATATATTCGTGGCATTTTTCTAATGAAAATGATACCAACTATGAAATAATTCCGATGATATTTACCCGTGTAATGGACGATGAAAGTTTCGGATGCAAGGAAGGACAGCGTATGGGAAAGAAAGATACGCGGATAGTCGCAGTCGCCGGCATAGTTCAAAGGCCCGCGGGTCCTCACAAAGTAATGCTAATAAAAAACTTTTTTATTATTATTTATTTTTTTACGAGACTTTCACCAATATATTTGTGGCATTTTTCTGATTAAAATGATACCGAACACGATATAATTCGGATCATATACAGATATGTATATGGTCATTTATTATTCAAGTCAGTTCTCTTGACCGGGACAATTCGCGAATCTTACACGAGTAAATATCATCGGAATTATATCATATTTGGTATCATTTTCATTAGAAAAATGCCACGAATATATTGGTGAAAGTTCCATAAAAAAATAATAAAAAATAAAGAAGTTTTGTCAATGGATTAGTGGTGATTCACACCGATACACCCGACCGGTATCGGATTTCACTGCTCGGCGGCCGAGGCCTCTCGAGCTTCGGTGTCCTGTTCTACATTCGGCAAAAGTCAAAGAATAGTATCCCTTCACGATAATTGTCTTTGGCCAGACCCGTGGTATAGACAATTATGGATGAATTACTGTATTCCCCTCTCTCATTATTTACCTCTCTTATTATTCCCCTCTCACGCTGGTTGGCCGGGTGGGGTAACCAATTCTACGTCATCGACTTTCGAAGTATTCGTTGCCCAAGCCTGGTGTATATTATGGGGTCATTAGGGAATGTATTTGTAGAGGTACAAACGTGGTAAATAAAGCCAAGTTTCTGTAAATCTTCACGTTCCGCGAAAATCTAAAATAATTCGATTTCGATGAAACATTATGTTCACCTAGAAATGATATAATTGTAAGAATACATGGAAAATTCGTAGACTTTATTATTTAAATAAACGTTGTTTTGGTATGAAGTCTACCTTCATTTTAAATTCGTCAAATTGATCTACAGTGACAGGAAAATTTATTGCCTTGGACGTAACGAAAATGAGTCTATAACCGGTAACATAATGATTCTTCGCACAAAAAAATGTAGACACATTATTCCAGTAGACTGAGGAAAAGGAAAGAGAGGAATGCATTGAAATTTAATAAATAGTAATGAAACTTTGTGCAGTAATTTTGCAACATAATATTCATATATTATTCTTGCATTACAGTAGAGAATACGAGGTGTACCCAGAAAATAAGTTGTAGTTGATTATACAAAAGAAAACGAAATTTAATTTTCATTAGATTTTTGTAGATATGAATTTTTATAAATTTTTTATGTAAAAATTATACAATGCTAATTATAGTATGCTACTATACACCTTAGAGAGTAGCAAGCGTTTCTTTCTTAAAAAATACGGTACCCACATCTTTTTAAAGAAATATTTGTTAAAGCTTACTTTCTAGTTACAAATGATAAATACAAGTAATTTGACATTATACACCTGTTACCGTCAGTTTTACTACTAGTATTTTTGCCTTGCAATTATCATAAATTAAACAGGAACTGTTGCATTTTGCAACTGTAATGACGAATACATTTTCAAAGCGTAGCAAATCGCGACGATAAAATATTCCATAATTCATGTTCACGAACATAAGCGAGACTAATTGACTGGGACATAAACAACGTTTTGAATCTTGAAAGAGAAAATTATTTCTCTCTCCACGTTTTTACCATTGTATAATGATTGATAATTCAACAGTTGTTACTGACGATACGATTGATTTCAGGAATGATCAGCACCTCGTTTTTCTGGGGATTCATGACCGACACTTATGGTCGTAAGAAGATCATGTTTTACGGTTATATGGTCACTGGAGTCTTGAGTCTGGCATCATGTTTTTCGCACAAATCTTGGCTTTTAATTTTTTTCAAATTTCTCGACGGCGTGACGTAAGTTGATACGATGGTTTGTTGGATAGTGAGAATGATATAGATAGATAGTATGTAACAACGATTCAGTAGTTTTTACGACAGATGTCAAAAATAGTTATAATATTAATTGCTGATTTTAAGTAAATATAAGAACCTATATTTATATAAATCTAAAATTATTATAAATCTATATTGGTTTTTTAGTATTAACCCTCGTTCACTAATCATACTTTTTATATAAAAAAATTTAGAAAATATGTTCTCGTGTTTTTCGTCCTTCAGTGTTTGTAAATAGCGCTTCGTACTGTTACTGTGATCTCAAATTTGTAAATTATTAATGAGGATTTATCTTGAAAAAATGTGGGCTGCTGCAATGTGGGTTGTTATCAGAGACACAAAATGTGCCAAGAAACGTAATTAACATTCATTGTTTTGAGGTCAATAACCTTTGTTAACGCTATATTAAATAGTCATCAGTAAGCGATGTGTTATGACAAAATTCACTTTACTTAATAATGATTTTAAAAACACATTGTACCGGGTGGGGCGCGATAAACAGGCCACCTGAATAACTCGTTTGCTTTTGAAGATAGAAGGAAATGCATCAGACCAAACATACTTGGCATCGAGACGCTCGTAATCTAATGTTACTAATTTTTTCTTAAGTTGAGGCGTCAAGGAGACATGAAGGTCAGAACTCTGTTTTTTAAATAGAATGACATGGCTTTTTATTTACATTCTAATAATGAGTCTCAAGACGAATACAATTACCTATTATGAAGGCCATTCAAGGTCACGCAAGGTCAACTGCAATAGAAACTAAAGTGCCTGAAAGCACTCTTCGAACACTTCGACGTTTTACATGTAACATGTTATTTACATACTCACAGCTAATATAAGTGTTCAAAATGACGATCTTGAACGTGAAAAGACGTGGTTATTGGGTTTTCGCAGTACAAATAGAAATTTTGGAGATGTCAGAATATTACAAAACCGTACTCTAATCAGTCGTCAAACTACTAATAACATTCATGGATACAGATAAACGTAGAATGTGATTGAATGTTTATGTTCTGTCACCCTTATCAATAATTACAAATCGTTATGCCAACAGAGAAGACGCAAAACTATATGAAGAGTGCTTTGAGACCATTTATTTTCTATTGATGTTGACCTTGAGTGACTATGAATGACTTTCATAGTAGGTCATTGTATTCGTCTTGAAACACACTATCAGAATGTAAATAAAAAACTTTACCGTTCCATTAAAAAAAATAAAAAACAGAGTTCTGACCTTCACGTCTCCTTGACACCTCCACCTATGAAAAAATTAGTAACATCAGATTACGAGCGTCTCGATATCAAGTAAGTTTGGTCTGATCCATTTTTTCTATCTTCAGAAGAAAGCGAGTTATTCAGTGATCTGTTTATACCGTCCCACCCTGTATAAAACAGGGGTGACGAGGCACACGGGTTAGGTCGAAAGGTGGGGGAACCGTCGTATTTGTTGTGGGAGTTCTCTGGCTGCCAGCGGAGAAGTTCGTCACCCCTTATATGTATAAAACAATAAACTGTAGAAATTATTTTACGAAAATAAAGTGATAATATTTGTCGACTTCACATGAGAAATAAAAAGAAGGAACGAATTTCTATTTTGAAGAAATTGTTCGAAATAAAAGTTTTGTACAAATATTGATTTCTTACGTTTCTTAAACATATAAAATTGATGTTATATGTATATATTTGGATAGAATATTTCAAATTTTCAGCATATCCGGCCCGTATGCTGCCCTAATGTCATATTTAGCGGAAGTGCACAACGAAACACATCGATCTCGAACGTATATGTGGCTTGGTGTATTTTTCTCACTTGGAAACATTTCTTTACCGTGTAAGTGTGTCTCTTTATATTTTACGTATAATTCGCGACGTCCGTTTTATTTTCATAAAAAACACAACTGAAATCTAAAAATAATATTAATATTTGCAAGCCGAGTCGAGTGAATATTATTTTTACAATTTCCTTTCTGAATATATTATCGATCCAATTTCGCGGTTCTTGGATATGTCACAGTATTGCAAAAGTATGAAATTGATTTCTGCAGGTATCGCGTGGCTGATCATACCCCAGAAATGGAACATGAATCTACTGGGAAAAACAGTAGAGATCGGTTCCTGGAGAGTGTTTCTGGCAATTTGTTCGTTGCCAGAATTCCTCGCCTGTATAGCAATGTTCGCATTTCCCGAAAGTCCACGTTTCCTTCTTTTGAAAGGACGGAGGGAAGAGGCTCTCGAGGTTTTCAAGAAAATATACGCGGTCAACACCGGCAAAGATCCGGACACATATCCGGTAGGAAATACTAAACAATGTTTCATCAGATTTACTCTATTCAATCAAGTCGTTGCAAATATCATCTGTTATTTATTTATTAACTCCTTCCCGTACAATAACGGGACGGTCTCGGGATGAAGGTTTCGAGAGGGGCAAAACTACAATATCGCGCGAGGGGCCCACAATTTTTCCAGTTATTATCTTGTAATTTTACTAAAATTATCCCTTATTTAAATTAAAAGTACACTGACAAAAAAAACATACTTTTTGTGTTTATTGAATTTTTACAATTCTCTTTTCTAAAAAAGTTTTTTTCTGGAGGATCAAAATTATATTTTGTGGAGGGCCGAATATTTGTAGTTCCGCCACTGGGTTCGAACACAATCTACTAAACATCACTTCCTACATTTCAAGCAGAAGCTACTACATTAATATCTCCGTAACTGTCGCAAAGGTCTCTACCGCAACTGTCAGAATTTTATCCCCACCACTGAGAGACAGTCCTTCTACTTTTTTCAATCGCTATCCTTCTCTACGTTCGGCACACTACAAAGAATGTAGCATCTCTAACAGAACTGTCGCTCGGCAGACTCGATAATACCACAGTTACGGAGATATTGCTGTAATATGAATTTTATTCTCGTCTTTAAGTTGAAATATAATTGTATTCTGTTGCAAACAATGTCTAAGTATTAAAGTTTTCGTAGATATAGAATTAATATAACTATTCCCATTTTTAAGTAAATTATTAACGACAAAATGTCAATTGCATATTTTAGAAAAGTGCACCTCTTATTTTCGTTTTGGAGTGAACAAAGCATTTATAAACTATGCACAGGGATAGCAGAAAATTAGTAATCACATGTTAAATTAATAATAATATTCGTTTACAGATAAAGGATCTCGAAGAAGAGTTCGACTCTTCTGAAGCGACCGCCAATAACATGAAAGACAAATTACGTTCGTGCTTGCACCAGATTAAACCTCTTTTCGTGCCACCAAATATTTATAAACTCATTGCTATAGGTCTAATTCAGCTTGGTGCCACAATTGGGTTAGAGTCAATTAATCTTTCTACCGAAATAGTAATTTCACTACCTTTGACTCTTGAACTACACATAGATGCTTTCCTTGTGCAATATTGTGCATGATTTAACATCAAATTTGGTTTATAAAAGTGAGGAGACTGCATTTATTTAGATTTTCTCTGGTTTGTTTTTTTTTTAATTATTATTATACGTGATTTCCATGGAAGCAAGCTGGTCATTTGACCGTGGTAGATTTAATGTTTTGCAATCTTACATTACATTTCTCTGAACTTTTTATTCTAATCAAGTTTTCTAAAAATATTAAGCAACACTCAACCACGAATTAAGATGCGTAGAGGTCTCGAGGAATCAGTGTCGCCAAATCCAGATTTGTGTCCCCACTCTACCTTTCCCCTTCTACGACGCTATTCCCCCACGCTTCCACCGCGACCCAGTCTCGTGACTAGTCCGGTACTGGCAGAGAAAAGGTAACTTCTTCCCCTCGATTTTCTGGTGACACTGCAAGGAATATACTCATACTAACTTTAATCCAATAATTTTTGTAACATAATTTGTTACAGTGTCTTTGAAAAGCAATGTTTCGCAAGGAAAACAAGATTTCGTCTTTTAAGTTGCACTAATTGTTCCTTAATAGTTCAGACGTATTTAAACAGTCAATGGTGGTGAATAGTGTGAATCGTCGAAGAGCATGCAAACAACCAAACAATTCTTAATTTATAGATCGAACTCGATCAGACTGTGGATGCCTCAGTTGTTTTCAATGATGGAACATTTTAAGAATAATCACGCGAAACTCAATTATACGAGCTCACAACCACGATTTTGCTACATGCTGGGACAGCAGCCTGCGAATAGTAATTCCTCGGCGAGTTTCGCAAGTGAGACATTAGACTCTGCTGCGTCACTAGTGTGCATACCGGTATTATATTTCAAATTGTAATATTTTTCTTCATTTTCGTTAGTTAAACATTTGGGATAAGTCATATTTCCATTCTGATCATTGTTGGAAAAATAACGAAAGATCGGCTTGTACGATTAACAATTACAATACATATTTATTCTATTAGAGATTCTATGACTTGACTATTGAAAAAATACTACTTGCTTATTCTATCAAGAATTTTACTGGTCATTAAATAGTGTGAAAGGTGCATTCAATTTTACTAATTCTTACGGTGCACTCAGTTTTAACCTTTTAGATACGTTATGACGATTTTCCACTACGTCATTACGTTCGGAATAGTGCTAAATGTGTTCTAAATGAAAAACTTTATTAATTAATCTTTCTATTATACAAAATAGCTCTGTCACGCAAAAATTCCAAACGAAGTGACAGTGTATATGTTTCATTCAGAGAGAGAGAGAGAGAGAGAGAGAGAGAGAAAGAGAGAGAGAGAAAGAGAGAGAGAGAAAGAGAGAGAGAGAAGTGGTGTTTGAGCGACGCCTCCTAGTTAATTGTAATTATATGCTACTTTTTAAACGTATAATACCGTCCAAACTCATGATATTCACTAAAGCCACTATAGTGGCGTACCGATGTATTCGATGGTCTCCGCGGAAAGCCACTATAGTGACGTACCAAAGCTAAAAGGTTAAAGAACTGTGTACGTCAGTGCTGAGCAAGGTTGGGGCCCTTCAAACGCTTGCTTCCCCCACTACTTCCATGGTAGCAGCGTTACTGGAAGGAGACAATAAGTGCTATGGTGGGAACAAAGGGCGTTATGGTGGGGACGATTTCGCCTCAATTGAGTCAAATGAATCAATCAGCATTGATGTACATACGTTTTGAATTTTTAGATCTCAATTAAATGTTTTCTAAAATGACAGTCGATGCAAGAAAATACTAACTGCAGTTTATCTTTTATGTGAAATTTTTCGTTGACGCGTTTTAGTACGATTTTATGAAGTACTTAATAGAAAAATATAATATATGCATCCGAATACATACATTATAGTTAAAATTTTTCAAATTCGTGGAATGCAAGTATATTCATTGGTATTTTCAAATAAACAGTCAAGAATTGACATTAAGAAATACAGTTGGCAGACAAATATAATTGAAAAGAAGGAAAAGTTACTCACAGCCAAAAAGGTAATATGACTTATCCCGATTTCTGCAATTACCTTTTACATCTCTTATTAAAATCTCTACAGGAAATTGGCATAAACGCAGGTTGAAATCAAACCTTTCGAGACTCCACAATAAATGAGTGATTTTACATGTCTGAGCCCTTATTTGTATCTGATTTCAGGCAGTCTTGAACGCGAGAGTCTTCATTAATTCCATCGTAATCGCTACAACGGGAGTTGTAGGGTATACTTTGGCTGGCTCGTTGATTACAGTTGTAGGGAAAAAGAAACTCATAGGTAAACTTACTGAATCACAAAACACTTGGTTAAAAAAAATTAACGTATGCTAATCATAAGATGAATCGTGATTTGAATTTAATGTTGTGCATGTTGCAAACATCTGCACATTCTATGATTCAGACTTGGCATTATTTAAATTATACATTAGCAAAATGGAAATTTATATAATATTAATCTTATTTAGCTGGATGTTGTTTTGCAATAATCGTGCATCAGTTTATTTGCATATGAAAATGATTTTTCTCTAGATTATGTCGTTGTTTGACTATCAACTAAATGAAATAATATCTTATTCTTTATTTTATATTTGCATACATTTTTAGTGAAATAATTCGTACTTTAATAATTTTTCTTATTTTCGAACGACAATTTTCCTTACGTAACACTACTGCCATCATGGCTATCTGATGAAATGTTAAAATTAAGAACAATTGTTAGGGCAAATATGATTGCATTACAAAAATTCAAAAACTATGTTTAAGTATCTCTTGTGGATAAATATAAATCAATTCATTCAAATAAAATAATATATAATATATTTAGTTATACAGTATGATATACATATAACTCTTACGTCAGATTGTTTGTTATTTAATTTAGACTACGTCTAAAAAAAAATTATTTAAATCATATGCAAAGTAAAATTACTGTCTCTATATTATTTCTAAAATATATAAAATAAATTAGATGAAATAATGCATTATTTGATATTATTATTTTTTATTTTATTCCAAATAAAATGTGTTCATGTCTGATATTTTTACAGTCACTGCAAACAGAATCGCATTTTATCATGTGCACGTGCTCAGTATACTAATTTTAAAATCTTCTAATTGTTATTAATCATGACCAATTTTTTACTTTCAGCCACCTGTTTCATGGTAGCCGCAGCTTGTTGTGGTTCCTTGTATTGGGCACAGAGTACCGACAGTATTCTTGGATTAAGTTCAGTTTTCGTAGCTATGTCGAGTATAGGTGGTGCTTGCGTACTCAACATCATCGTCGACAATTTTCCAACGTGTTTAAGGTAAATTATTAAAAAGAAAAAATTAGTTCTCTTCACCTCAATGCGTGATTTTCTTTCAGAACTATGGCTGTTAGTTTGACTATGATGGTTGGCAGAGTGGGAGCTGTTATAGGCAATCTACTGTTTCCAATTCTGTTCAAACTCTCTTGTATAGGTCCCTTCGTTCTCATTGGCTCCGCTTCTCTAGGTAAAGTATTATTATCGCAGTTTTATTAACGTAATTTACTGTTACTTCATTGTTTGTTGATTATCGTAAAGTTTGAAGGATGAAAACGTCGTGTCGCATATTTGTGAGAAATGAATTACACTAGTGTCTCCGTAACTGTCGTATCTTCGCTTGCATTAGTGTGAGTCTCATCGATATTCGACCTCTCGCTGACTGGTTCCAAGAGAATTCCCCGAGTGGTGGGGATAAAAATTTGGCGCAATTAAGGTAGAGACTTTTGTGACAGTTACGGAGGTAATACTGTAGTATACACAATTGAGCGCGATTCTATTGAAAATCATTTTATATGCTATATGACCATTTTTTTATAATCATCTTAATATGCTATTGAAGATCATTTTTCTCCACTACCTTCAGTTTGTGAGAAATATAATTTAACAAAAAATGTCAGATTCCCAATTTTAACACTAAACCTACCGAGCACTAAAAGCGATTAAAATGTTTTGACTTATATACTCTATTTATATCTTGTGCAATTTTTATTTCAATATGTGCCGGGATAAAAAATGTATCGAATCATTTTATAATTTCAATAATTGCAGTGGTAGATTTAATGTTAAGAATTTTTGCTTAATATTAACTTTCAGCGTTAGAACAGAAATAATTTTTAAAATTGAAAGACTGAAATTTCCTTTTTTATTATACTTCTCTTCTCATAAATTGATGGTAATGGGGACAAAGGATCTTCAAATTGACATTTACACCCCGCTAAAATTCGTATATTTTTCTTCGGCTTTGCAGTATCGGCCTTACTGGTGAGTCTCTTGCCCAGAAAGTACTCGGAAACGGATAAATCGAAGAACGTCATTTGACGACAATATCTTTCGGGCGTTCAACCCGGTTGAAGCCTTAGGATTGAGCTACTTGTAACAAAGTATACCACATGTAAATACATTGCTTCCTTGTTTGTTCATCAACGTGTAATTCAGGTGCATGATTTCCCATCATGTAAATATGTAAATACGGTACAGTTACACTCATATAGCGTAAGATCTTTACACCTTTTATATGTATGCATAGAATTATAAAATACGCGAATCGTAAAACGACTGCGTGTCGTAAGTGAGATATTATTTTAAATAAATCTCGTGACTGCATCGCGTGAAATAATCTTAGAGCAATTATACTGTTCTATATTGTTTCTAATAATTTGGTCGACGAGTGAATTGCCGGGTAATAGATTAAGTGAGTGTTAGCAAATGATGCAGTGAAAAGAATGCAACAGTTTTGTTGCATAATAAATCTGTTTTATTGTTTTGAAATAAGTAAGACCTTCTTTCCATCCCTTCTCTTGAAAAGCGTAACAGATTTTTTTATTTGGAAACTAATTAGTGTTATATTGTCAGCGGTGGGTTAAAATTCGATCATTGTTCTCTAAGCTATTGGTCTCGATTTAATAATTTTTTTTATACGATCTTCATTTTTCTACATTTCTACATTATCATACAGGACAAGTACTGTTCCCATCGTTTAGATATTTGGATATTTAAATATTTAGATGTTTGGATGTGTGGATGTTTGAATGTTTGGATGTTTAGATATTTAGATATTTACGACTAGTTTAGTCAGGTTATGATTGGGCACTAATAAATTCCGGTACTTCACCGACAAAGTTTCTCTTTTCAGAACACAACCAGAATCGACAGAAAACAGAAAATCATGGCCCCCGTCGGCGAGTGAGCCGTATAAATATTTACAAGAGGAACTTGTGAAAGTTCAGAAGCAAATTTCAATTCGAGAAATAAAAACTACTATGATGAAGATGCGATGAGATGCAACTATAATCTTTGTACTCGAGTATGGCCTACGTATCTTGCACACAAGTGAAATGAAGCAAGTTTTAATTAGAAATAAAAGCTGTCCTGTTCATTGAATGAACAGATATTCCGAAAGGAGTTGTAGAAAGTGAGCCAAGGGTAAACAAAGAAACTATCCTAATAAAATTCAATTAAATACACATGTTTTCATATTTAGCAAGTCTTAAATTCTACTATACAATGTTATCAAAAATTGTAGATATGCAGCTATTAGCTCGATATTATTCGCTATTCATAAGAAGTATCTTCTAGTAAGAAATTCTTACAAATAGAGGATAATACTGATTGCCTATGTCTCACCACGAGGAGGTTGTTGCACAAGAGTTCCGGAAAGAGAGTCAGAACGAATTCAGTATTACTTCTGACTCCCTTTCTTACAACAACTCACAAACTAAGGTACGCAGATATTCAGAGTAATTATTGCGGAGCAAAAGGTGTGAATCGGAGAAGAAGTCTCCGATCCACGGAGGAACAAAGGTGAATCAGACAGAAGGCTCTGGTTCTTTTAAAGAGAGAAACAAGAGCGAACCTCGGAGTAGAAGGCTCTGGTTCTTTCAAAGAGAGAAACAAGAGCGAACCTCAGAGCAGAAGGGTCTGGTTTTTTGAAAAAGAGAAACAAGAGCGAACCTCAGAGCAGAAGGCTCTGGTCCGAAGGTGACGCGACGCGTACAATGCTTGCAGCCCAACTCCAGCCAGCACCGGTATTCGACGTGTCCGCACTAAGAGCGATGGCCAAGGGAAGTGTTCAAACAATACCCCATTTCTCCGTCAACCACCTGTCACCTGAGGAGACGTGGGTAAGATTACAAAAGATAAGACTTTACACTTAACAGTGTTACACGATGAACACGTCTACCAACCACCCACTCTTAATGTATCCACGCCGAATACCAGTGCAACCGGTCTGGTAGATACAAGCAAAGTCCGACACAGCAAAAGGCTGTGTCGAAGTCAAAAAAAAACGAGCCGAGCAAAGCAGAGTTATGGCAGTAACATATTTACACCGACTATTGGATTAATAGATTGAAATAAGTTAGAACTCGGTTTATTTTTAAACAAGTATTTATTAAAACGGCTCGGAACTAACTGAAAAAACTGAAGCTGAGACAATAATTGCTCGGTAAATAAAACTAACTTAAGAATACGCCGTAGTCTTTGTTGATGTGGCCTCTTCGTCTGATGTGTCCTTTTCGTTTGATGTATCCTCTTCGTTTGATCTGTCCTCTTTATTCGATGTGTTTCTTCGTTAGCTGTTGTACTCTAACTGAAACAGACTACGAAAGGTTAGACACAATACAATAGAATACAAAACTAAATCCCGCACGCGAGTACAAACCTAACCCTGCACACGTGTGGATCTTACCTGCTCACGAGAGTCAAACTAACTCCGCACGCGAGTGCGACGCTTCGGGTACCCCGGGAACGCAACACCCCGTACTCGCTCACGATTCCCACCCGTGAGTGAGCCCCTAAAGTACCTCCGATCGCAGGAATGCCAATTTTAAATCACAAATATAAATTTTTAGAAGTCCCATGACTGAAAGTTCCGATAGAAATTCCAAATATTGTAGACTATCGGGAATAGTAAACGATGGTGTTCGTTGAATGAACAGTTGAAGGACAGAATTGTTGAAGGTGAGTCAAGGGTAAACAAATAAAGCATTGAAGAGCCCATCTCGAGCTATAAAACGGATTACCCTGAAACCAAAAAAAATGGTTTACCTTAAGATTGTTGAAGGTAGGCCAGGGTAGCTCTGAACGACCCCTGGTCAGCCTCTAGTCAGCCTCTGGTCGGTTCGTAGTCCCGGAGTCCTTCCGCTCCTGCCGGAATTCTCGGCCATACTGATTGAGCACGCACAGAGTTGAGGAGACGCATGCCCAGTGGTGTGAAACTCTCCCCATCCTGTCTAATTTCGGTTGATTTCGATCGCCGTAATAGTAATTATTGATAAATTTATTATTCCTAACTGTTCAATGTTTATAACACTTCGTTTTGCCAACGATATCGACAAGCACTCCTTTAACCATCTTGCCATCTAATTTCTTAGTAAAAGTGGCTACAGAGATACAGAATAACTTTTAAACCATGAACATTCGCACGCATTCATTTATACAACTCAATACACTGATAAATTTATTCTCTACTTGTTTAACGATTATAAGATTTCCTTTTGCCAGCGATGCTGTCGAGTACCCCCTTAGCTATCTTACCACTTGATTCTTTTTAGTAAAAGTTGTTGATAGTATTCGAGATACAGAGTAACTTTGAAAGCATATCCTGAACACGTCTTACAGCATGTCACAGTAACTTTTGTGCATGATTATTTGGAGTATATACTATGATACTCGATTCTTACTAATATTCTCGTTTCAGACTGGTTTTCTTGGTGAATTTAAGTAAGTCATTTATCTTTCCTATTGCTAAGACTGTCTTTGAGTGTAAATTTAATCGAGAAGGAATATAAATAGAAATAATAAATCATGTATACCTCGTCTGTAATAACTCTAGAGCCCTATTAACAATTTCGTGTCGCATTCGACCTTACCGATAACTCATGAATCTGGGCATATACTAGTGAGAATCGAGTATCTTGTATACTCCATTGTTACTACGAATGTTTAAAATCATTTAGAGTAGTATACACCTTTTTCTGTTTCTACACGATAGATACGTTCCCGAAGAATACGTGTAAAAAAAAATTCGTGTAAAAAAATATATTGCATCTATGGAAAAATAGAAAATTGGTTCGAGTCCTAAGAAATCAGCAAAAATAATACAATAAACCATAAGTTTTCATGTTAGGATGTTAAATATTGTATTTCATAAAGATTGCACGTGTATCATACAAAGTAAATTATCATTTGAAAAGGAAAAAAACATGTCACTAATTCATGATCACAAAAATTAGGCAAATTAATATGAATTACACATAAAAAGATTTTATTCGTTGTCTTGGCTAACAACGCCTCTGAGACAATATTTCAGGCTATGGGGTTAATAAAACAAAGGTTTTAAAACTATAAGTTACCATTTATTGACTTTTACGCAAAATTAATTCCTCGTATCCAATGTCGCAGTTATAGAAGTAAAAGTAAGGCAACATTTTCTTCTTAGAATTTGGGTCGATCGTGTTAAATCAAAATAAGTCGCGTAAAAAGAGACTTACATTTTTTCTAATTCGTGTTAAATCAAAATCGTGTAAAAGAAGTTAGTGTAAAAACAGAATTGGGTGAATACTCCATAGAGGCACTTATTGTTAGTTTTAGAAAGAAATATTAAATAGTGTGTAAAAAATATATTATATATTAAAGGGAGAGAGACTGTAACCCGTAAATATATATATATCTCTTGGATAGGATGATCGGAGCGGGTGTAAAGTAATACTCGTATTGACGGTGAAGCCGTCCGCCAAAGGGTGCGATTTATTATAAAAAAGACAAAGGTCGTTACAGACTGAGCGTCACCTGAAGAGTGCCCGCTCAGCTAGCTTCTAGTCGTGAGGACCCCCTGTTGCCAGTATCCTTTTTACCTGGCGGTACACCCCCATGGGTTTTCCCCGCGAAGGGTACGCGTCGCGCTCTCGAACCGCACGCTGCTCATTCTCAACATTCCTTAATTCGATATTTCTCACAAGTGTTAGTTTATCAAAACTGAATCAACGTTCTCAGATAGAGACTACAAAATATCGATGGAATGTTCTCAGAATTGTTTCTAAACAGAGATTTCGAGGTAACTCATTCTTTGTATACTTTGTATCAAGAGCCGGACTGTGGGGGGCTAACCTAAACAGTCTGGGGATATGGGGGGACCCTGTTCCACACTTGGGGTTCCAAATGGTTTTCTTCTAAGAGTCAGTCGAAGCTGAGATTCCTTTTGGTAAAAAGCTTCCTCCCGCGCCGTGAAATAAAGACATTTATTTAAAAATAAAGTACCAGTGTGCCTTTTATTTAACACCCATTTCGAATAGATAGGATTCATTTTTACATTCTATCTGAGAATATTGAAATTCATTCGAACTATGTAACTATTAGCTGAATACAAGATGTCTCAAAATTCCTTCAACATCCGAAAATGGGGGGTTCCTGAGGTCATTTGAAGTAACATTTTCTTTTTGCAAAATGTCCGCCGGGTTTAGGAGTTATTACCAAAAAACATGGACCAATCAGAGGGCGAGCTTAGAGCACGTTGGTAGAGATGGTCTGGCGCGGCACGAGGCTCTACTGATGACAGCGTTAGGCCATGATCACAGTGGACCCGACTTCGTCCGACGTCCGACTTCGGCGCACACGCACGAGCGTTTTCAGGCATGTGTTGGTGCTAGTGGCCCGATATCGGAAACCAGAAGGGTCTCACAGACGGGCCTACCCACACATTTGAAACGTCGGACGTCGGACGAAGTCGGGTCTACTGTGACCGCGGCCTTAGCGGTGCGCGCCGCGCGACGCGACGAAGTGAACAAGAGAAGGAGTATAAACTGATTCAATTATTGTAAAAACTCACTTATTCAGCCAAGTCAACGAACTGCACAGTTGGTGGTGAATAGTAGGTATACGACAATCTAAGTGGCCCAAGTGTAAGATGCCCCTAAGCACGCGCATCCATAAGGTGCCGCGACGGTGCAGTTAGAGTGGGAAGGGAAGGCTACGAGGGGACCTTCCTCCCCCAAGACTTCTCCCCCGCACGCTGACCTGGGTTTTTGGGGACCTACCCCCAGCGAAGGGGAAGGACACCACAGTCTGGACTTGACTACACCCGTGGACTTGACTCGTGCTTATCTTTGTATATGTATTGATTGATATTCTATTAATAAAGCGCACTTTTGGCGGACGGCTTCACCGTCGATGCGTGTTTCACTTAGAACAGGGCCAGGATTTAAACACTCGCGACGGCCAGTTTTCGAGGGCTACGCCTCCTTTACCCGGCCGCGCGTCTCGCTCCCCGCGGCGGCCGTAGTTCTCGAAGCAGCTCAGGCTCGTACCATGCAGCATAGACGATATTCGTGGCGCATTAGGGCGACACCCATACCAATAGGTTTCCACATTACCGTTGAGGTACTATTGTCAATGCGTTTTTTTTATCAGTGGTATCCCCAGTAGGCCTATTCCACTATATCGCACAATAATTTCGGACAACAGCTGTAGAAAATCAATTAAAAAAATTAATTTAGGTAAACTTTTAAAAAGTTTTTACTTGTACTGTCAAAATTTTATTAAAGGCTGGAAGAACTTGATTTTCGCGCACGTTTAGACGTGCCTGGCAAATTGTTAAGATCTACGGGAAGTTTAGACGTAACTGTTCGCATCGCAGATGCGAGCGAAGAATCACTTAAGGATGAGCGGTGTTCTGATTTAATGTAGCGCATTTTGGAAAATGAGCATTCGCACAAATAAGTTGATCCGAACATTGAGAATATTCGGATCGCGAAATTTGTTATTTTTTTAATTGATTTTCTACAGCTGTTGTCCGAAATTATTGTGCGACATAGTGGAATAGGCCTACTAGGGATACCACTGATAAAAAAAAACGCATTGACATTAATACCTCAACGGTAATGGAAACCTGTTGATACGGGTGTCGCCCTAATGCGCCACGAATATTGTCTATGCGGTACGAGCCTGAGCTGCCTTGAGAACTACCGCCGCCGCGGGGCGCGAGACGCGCGGCCGGGTAAAGGAGGCGTAGCCCTCGAAAACTGGCCGTCGCGAGTGTTTAAATCCTGGCCCTGATTTAGAATACCCGCTCCATACATCCTGAGCGAGCGATAAATACATATATAGTACGGGCTTTTTCGGTTAATCTAACACAAGGGATACGCGGTAATGTCAATCATCCGGACATCACTTCACTGTTCAAACGATAAATAAACCGTATGTTTCTTTCACACATAGATGCCATGGAATTTTTCTACAGTGCTGCAATACAAGTGATATTGGAATTGTTATTAGTGTATACCTATGTGTCTACAAATATGTTTTGCGTTGCCGTGCTTTTTTGAGGAACACTCGCGGGTGGCGCGCAGATGAATCTCCACTTAAGGTTGTAAGGCTTGAGCCCGGTAAGACCGCGAACGCGTCGACTCGCGAATGTCCTCGCACGATCGCTACTGCCCGCCAAATTAATCTTGGGCAGCCAGTTCAATGACTTTACGTGATTACAGAAGACAACGGTTGATCGATCTAAAAGGGATGACGTTAAGAAAGCGTTTCGTCCCGGACCTGCTAGGGGACTCATCAGTAAGGCTGATCTAGCAGGTCCTGCCTTATACGCTATCGCATGCGAGGGATATCGAATTATGCAACGCAGAGTTTAGCGCGAATGTCCTAATCGATGGACAACAAACACTGAACGCACAGACTGGTATGCAAACTCGTATTGAATTTTAGTAAGACAAGACCCGTGCGTTGTCTTGTCTACCCGAGGACTGGAGAGTGTCACGACTTCCAGTCCTAACTCGATGACTAAGAAAATGCGCTGATTGGTTCCTGCCGAAAGTTGCATTTCCCAATCAGCGCCCTTTGACTTTGTAGGCCTCCTTCAGAGTTGGGCGTTATTCGAATGAAATTTCATTCGAATAACCAGCGAATAAAAATTGCGAATAAATTTTTATTTGGAATAACGAATAAGGAATAACGAATAAAGTCCCTGGATTTATTCGAGAATAACGAATAAGGATATCATTCGCCGAGAATTATTCGTAGCTTGCGAATAACGAATAAATCGTTATTCGTTATTCACGAATAAATCCCGGGACTTTCATTCGTTATTCGTTATTCTAAATGACGAGAATAAATGCTGCGAATAAGCGCAGCCGCTAGCCGGCACCGACAGCGGCAACCTTTATGGTTACGGGTAGGAACCCGACGTCGACACTCGAGTGACTCGAGGCCGGGGCGCGAGGCTTCTCGAGACGAGATCTCGGTTGACGATTGATGACATATACAATAGATAACTAACAGTGATTCTTTTAACACAGGCAGTACAATACCATCGATATTTTTTTTATGAGTAAAAAATATTCCATATGGATTTCTTGTAATAGCTGAGCTAGTCTCTCGTAACTATGGGTACCTAAATAAATATTAATAGAATGTTGTTAATAATTCTATAGTTTCTAACGTAATGTACATTATTACACAATTATATAATTATTACCTCCAAATTTTCGGCGACTTAAATTTCTTCTGTTTATGACGCTTAATCCGTAATTTGTAATGTAATCAGTTTGTTAAAATATTAATAATTATTTATGTATTTTAAAATAATTTTTGTGATAGGAAAAAACCTGCAATCTTCAGATGATCAATAATTTCTCGAAAATAAGAATCATCGACCGTCCGCAATTATTCAGTAGTAAATTATTCCAAATAACGCCTGACGTCTAGTAGTGGTTAGTAGTTAGTAGTGGTGACCGATCCTATGTAGGTCCGGGATTGGGACCTTCGTTATCTTTACACACACATTTGTTGCCACGATTCTTCACTTCACTCTCTAGACTGTACTCACACATTTATTCATACACATACACGTCGCTGGTGCGTGCCGCGTGTGATGTCGATGACGCGATGTCATTCGACACCATTATTCGCTGGGCTATTCGAATAAATTTTTATTCGCTGGGCTATTCGAATAAATTTTTATTCGCTGGACTATTCGAATAAATTTTTATTCGCTGGGATTTTCGAATAAATTTTTATTCGCTGGGTTATTCGAATAAAAATTCATTCGAATAAAAATTTATTCGAATAAAAATTCATTCGAATAAAAATTCATTCGAATAAAAATTTATTCGAATAAAAATTCATTCGAATAAAAATTTATTCGAATAACCCAGCGAATAAAAATTTATTCGCAATTTTTATTCGCTGGTTATTCGAATGAAATTT
>CM052211.1:9910640-9972852 GCA_028454225.1 Lasioglossum leucozonium | reverse complement strand
CTTCAGCAAGTAAACATAAAAGTTTATGTGAACATAAGAGTTTATGTTGTCACGTCCGGTGGTCCACCCAATAGTAATAATTAACGATTTCAATGTATCATTTTTATAAGTATTATCAAACCGCTGATTGTTAAATCCTCGAACGATGTATTGGGTTGCGAGCGATAGAATAAGGAGAAAGATGAGTTACATTTCGCAGCTAACTTATACGGTTATCAACTCATGTTATTTTTAATTTTTGTTTCAAACAAAACTCCACTGTAGGTTCGGAGGAGCTCTATCTATCAAGTCGAGGCGCTGCGAAATCTATTTTGTTTTTATTAGAATTAATACTGATTCATTTTCATATAAATTATAAAACCTAAGATTATTATTGTATGAATCGTTTGTAAGATGAATTCTTCGGTGGAAAGTGTGAGGAATGGTTCCAAAAGATCGATAATCAAATAAACTGCGATGGATCGGATCGTCGCAGTGGAAGCATTAACGTAGACACAATAAATAAATACATAGAGGATGAAGAAGGGATCAATGAGTAATGTTATTGTTGATAAGAGGATTGGCGAACGAAAGATGATCCAGCCAGGGAGTTGGGTTGAAGTCGTATAACGCACATCCTGTCTAATTGCTGATGGAGAATTAATAGGAAAATCGATTAGAGCGAACTGAAGACGACAATGGAACAATGGATCGAACAATCTATAAAAGAAGGCAGCCCTTCATCAATAGTCAGTCATCATCGTCACCTCTAGTAATCATCAGTATTCAGTCTTCAGTCAGTTCGGTCAGTCATCAGTCATCAGTCATCAGTTAATTGCTGTCGAGTGTGTGTGTGTGTCTGTGTGTGAGTGAAGAATTTCCGAAGTTCAAATTTGGATTACGGTGAACGCTGCACCACTACCACCACCCATCGCCACAAAAGGGGCGCTGAGGCCATCATCAGCATCTACCACCATCATCAACCACTACCACCACCTTCAACCACTACCACCATCATCAGCATCAACCACCATCTAACCAAAAGAACCAATTGCGAATCATCTCAACGGTAAAATTAAGGCTTTTTTGTTACTTTTAATAACAATAGTGTATCCGAATTCTGTTTAAAATATATTTGTTCAAATCAATAGACAAAGGTTTAGTAATTACTTTAAAACCGATTTCAAAACTAACCAAAGATCCTCAATTGCCCGAACCGTAGCCGGTGTATGCAGGTAGGTTCGAAACCGCGTTCTATCTCGTAATTTAATCATTATTATATAAAAGAGTCCACTTCGGACGTAACAATGTAAACACAAATAGAATTATTCATACAACGTTCGTACGCTGTGTCGACGAAATGCCAGTTCATAGTCATTTTGTATTATTAGTTATAACTCCTTAATAAAACATTTAAGAGCATATGCTCATATAACATTTTTTCTTACTTTTGTGTGTAGAACACGCTGGCAAAGTTTGGCCGGAAAAAACTCGGACACCCTGTATATTTTTGCTAATATACAATTATGACTTTTACATTCATTGAAGGGTGGTCGGAAATCATAGTACAATCGGGCAGGGGATGATTCTTCATTTAAAAATAACTCGAAAAAAATGAGACATTTTTTTCGTTTGACGCCTCGTTTTCGAGAAAATTTGGTTTAAAGATACGTTGGGTTCACGTGCTTTGGTACAGTATTATCTCTGTAACTGTCGCAAAGGTCTCTACCGCAACTGTCAACGTTTTATGCCCACCACTGAGAGACAGCCTCCCTTTCTTTTTCTATCCTTCTCTACGTTCGACACGCTACAAAGAATGTAGCACCTCTACTATAACTGTCGGTAGAAACGACAATACGACAGTTATGGAGATATTATCGTATATGCAGGAAGTATAATATAAGATGTACCCACCCAATTTCCGAAAATGAACGACAATGTATAAGGGTTTATCTTCCTGGAGTCGGGACGACGTGCCTGAGGAAACAGCAATTTTCCTTGTTCATCGAACTTTTGCATAGGTATGGCAAAGTCATTATTTAAACGAACTGATCCTAATTCTTGATTTCTGTCGCTGGTGGTTTCCTCGTTGTCCGGAAACGCGTTATCTCGTATATGTGGATCGAACCTCTTGCCATGACCGCCGAAACAGGAGTGACCAAATGCGGAACAACCACCTTAAAAAAAAATGTGAAATACAATAATTACATCCAAATTCAACAATTGAATATTTAGGAAGCACCATTATAATATTCGACTGCGAGTTTCTATGCAAAATAAGAAATTTGTACATCGACTGCAAGAAACAGGAGCTAAATAATAAACAATTATTAAACAATTATTCCTCTCCATAGTAGATTTTATTAAATTGAAAATAATATATCAGAAATTCTCTTGATGTTTTTACTGTTTTCTATTTCGTCGACTCATTTTTGTCATGATTGCATAAATTATTTAAAAATGTGTTAAACTTGCTAAAAATAAATTGGTATGTGTAAAGTCGCGTTGAAAGATCAATGTCTCCGAGTGATTCGCGAAGACAACAGCGCTTATCTGACAATGTTTACCTAACAAACTACTGCTGATATCTCATTAACTATTAGGTTTAGGACGTATAAAGGTCAACACTTTTATACTCAGAATTGGATACTCTATCGATCTATGATATAAAAAATAGGACATTCCATTTAAAAAAACAGAGTTGACCTTCAAACTACCTTGAAAACGCTACCCAAATAAAAAACTGATACTGCCCTCCTCTTTCCTCCTCGAAATCCTTGGACACGTATTTTACACTTTTTTTGATATCTTTCATATTTTTTGAGATATTAGGCTGGAAAGTTTTTAAATATACTACATCAGGTCGCGTTGTCGAAAAGTATTAATATTTAACATATCAAAGATCGTGCTGCGTTTGATTAGGGAATTCCCACAATGCTAACGCATTATCAAGCCACTGTACAACCGACGAAAAAGAAGAAAATAGAATAGTTTTGTTCGGGACGTAACAATCTCGTGTTCAAAAATTCTTGAACAAAGCGTTTTAATGAAAAGATACGTAATTTATGACATCGTTGCATCCTTTGAGATGTTATGTTTGAAAATCCTCCCATATGTGATTGCAAACACATAGCTTAAAAATGTCAATTAAGCAAAGTATGCTTAATATGAAAAACAATTTCGTTAAAGAAACAATTCCATTATTGGAATTTATAAATAAAGTCTTGTTTTGTTTCTATGATAAGTTAACCACAATATGGATGTTTTTGGGAAAATATGTTTGAAAGTAAGAATTCTGAATTTGATTCAAATAAAATAACAGGAAATTTCATTGTAGTCTATTACGTCACATTACTTACTAATTTATTTAAATGACTTACTTATTTGAGTTTATTTAACTATATTCAGTCAACTAGAACTTGTTTAACTAAAATAACAGTAACGAAATAAATAAAACTTATGTAATAACTTATTTAATTAAAATAAAAATAGTAATTTAGTTGAAACAATTCATTACTTCAAATTATTATTCTATTATTAATGATATACGTCTCTTAATATAATCTAATGAAAGTAACAAAGCGAATAAAAGTAACAGAGCTCATTGAAAAGTTAAATCAACGGACTTTCTTATATTCGATCATTTCATTAATATTTCGAAGCACCTGAAGAGCTTAATTACGGAACGCAATGAAGTTTGTAACAATAAATTTTCAATTAGTGTTCCGCTTTTGCGAGGTTAGCTTTAATGCATTTCGCTGCCGGACCAACCAAATGGCACGAGAAGAACGTGGATCATTTTTCTACGTCATCTACGTTGTATCCAGACGACATCCTTTGTATGTAGGAAAACTCGCATCATGGAAAGACTCTCCCACAATCGGGTTTCTTCAGAGAGCTTTCGAAGCTTTTAAAACGCACGAACAGGCACGTTTGAGCATTGACGGAAAGAAACTCGAAACGAACGATCGATTAAGCCCCGGCTTCGTTTGCGATAATAATTGAGTGAATAAATTCGCGCGCGGCGCCCTCGTCCCTTTTTCCCTTTTTTCTTTTATTTTGCCACGGGTCACGTGCAACGTGCAACGAATCACGTTTTCCATCCGAGGCTCTTTTTACTTTAATTTTCAGTTTATCCGTCCACTTGAAACGCCTAAGCTGATTCATTATTCCGTCGCGAATGCTCGGCTCGCTTTATGTTACGCGTTAACAATTATATTCCATGTCCATTCTTATGGAAAATTCTCTTTCCATAACATTGAGAAAACATTGGCCACTCTTATTTTTCATATCCTTCAGTCTTCCTTAATAAAATGTTATTTTATTCTTACTGTTCACTTGCAAGGAGAGGTCACATCTGCAAGGTTGCCGATTTCAACGAAACCTTTTATGGTGATTTTACAGACAAAGTAAGCAGACACTGTTTTTAAATTTTGAACGACTCTGTATACGGGGTGGTTCATTTAAACAAGGCTACCTAAATTTCTCTTCTGAGAATTGTGATGCAAAAACTATTTCTTACGTAACGTGCATAGTGTCAATAAACCAATATCTGGCAAGAACATTTTTCCCCCAAGGTAATTTTTTTCGAAGGTATCAAGGTCACGTATGTTTTTTTATATATAACTACTTTTTTTATTGCATCGTGTAGCTAAGCGAAAAATAACATGACCTTCAAATGACCTTGATTTTTGAAAATTAAAGTGAACAATCCGGAAAAAATAATCTTGAGAAAAAAATAACATTTACAAAGTATTCATCTTGCGATACTTTTTATATTGCATTAAAAACATTTGTTATGTCATCACTAGACTGCGGATCTTTATGCAAAATAAAAATTGTCTGCAACGATCATAAGCCTCAGGATCAAAATAAAAAGTTCTTTATTCTTTTAATTATCTTATTAAACTGAAACTAATACACCGATGTCCTTAAATCTTTTTAATGTGTCCACTCTGTATATCGAGTGATTCGCAAGAAACAGAACAAATGAATAGCTTCGTTAGGCTTGAAAATAGAAGAAAATGTTACAGAGAAAAGTCGTGCTATTAAGGCAGGCAAATATGGTGGTATAAAAAAGTGTTCTGATTGTTGTTGTTTTCAAGGTCTTCTGAAGATCATCGATGATCTTTACATTGCATCATATATTCTTAACTTCATAGTGTTGTAGCTGATGTCAAAACGAGTTCAATGATGTGGTACACTATGACCTTCAAATAACCTTGGACCAGAACATTTACGATGAAGCAGTTATAACTTCAAAATGTGCAATCATTTTATTTGAATTAAATTAAATGTTCGAAAGTATGACCTTGCAGTAACGCAAACATTTAAACGTTTTGCAAGGTAATCAATTGCACTTTTGATTGTTTCTGTTGAACTTGATCTACAAAATCTAATTATTTTTTCTCTGATGTAGTCGATTGATCACGATATACATTTGGGTGTTCTCCACAAAAAAAAGTCGGGTGAATGTGATGTCCATAGTACGTGTCCATTAGTCCTATCCAGCTATTTGGAAATTTATTATTCAGAAATTCTCTTACAGTACGTGAAAAATGAGCAGGACAGTCATCGTATTGGTGTCGCATTACTCGGCGAATATCTTAGGGAATATCTTCTAAAAATATGGACACTGTTCCTTCTGAAAACGTAAGTTCGTTAATAATCTTGTTTCTGTGCGCTTAGAGATCACCTTCTGTTAACGGTACACGTATTATGAGACCTAATGGCTTAGGAAGCTAAATTTCCGTTGATCAAACCGAGTAGTCAAACTGTTCCTATTTATGAGTCGAAAGTTATTTGAAGGTTATAGCGTACCACACCATTGAACTCATCTTGACACCAGCTACAACACTATGAAGATAAAAATACATATATAAATATTTATAGAAACATGTAGCAAGCAAAATGTATAAAAGAGAACGTTAGGTCAGAGCGGCGGTTAAACAAATAAATGCCGATATTAGAGTATAAACATCAACCGGGCAGGTCAGCTGTTCGTTAACGGCGAGAACAGTCATTGACCTAGGGGGTAAACAGCTGATAGGTGAGCGACCTAGATGCGAGAGATACTGCGTGAAAAAGAACCAAACAAAAGTCCGTTAACAGCGAAATTCGGCAAGGTGAGCGAGAGAGTATGAGTGCATGCGTGAGGCTCGCAGCAGCCTATAAAGGAAGCCTCCACGACAAGGCGGCAGATCATTTTTTAGTTTCGAGAATCAGCAGAGTGTAAGAGTGAAAGAGCAAGATTGAAAGAGTGAAATCAAGTCTAGAAAAGCGTGTATTACACCGTAATAATAAACTGCATTATTAAACGTTCCCGCAAATAATTAATCCTCGTTTCACACATATTCTACATATATTCCACATTAAATTTTAATATAGAAATTGATAATGTGAAATCTGTATTTATTTCCTCACAACTTACTTTATTTAAAAAAGAATAGTAAGAACAATATGCGTGTATATGTCGACGACGTGCTTCGTCTTATGCACAATCCACTATTTTGAATTATCTGAAACTGTAACTTGTGTGCACCAGATATTCTTATATCTTGGAACACTGTATCCTATTCACATACTATAGCTATGCCGGGTCTATAAGTACACATAGTATACGCAGCAAGTAGAATTGGTTGATCATGATCAGACGATTCCTATCAACAGCACGTGTATCTACTGCATTTTCAAAATTTTCTCGGAAACGAAGCGTCAAACGATAAAATACTATTTCTTTTCGATTTATTTTTACATGCAGAATCATCCTCTGCCCGGTTGTATAACCCGTCCGGCCACAGCCTGTATACAGAGAAATCCAAAAATTATCCTTGTAAAAAATGCGCGTTAATAAAAAAGCTCGGACATGTGTCTGCTTACTTGTCTCTAGAATCGCCATAAAAAGTTTCATTACAATTGGCGACCCACAGATGTGAACGCTTCTTGTTAAATTACAGTAGTGAAAGTAGGAATTGCAATTTTCGATATTTACGATTTAATTAAATCAGTTAAACAAATGAGTTTAGTAAAATTATTACTTGGAATTCACTGAATGCATATATACTGTTTTTGTTAATACAACAATTTGTATTTTTTATATTCCAGTCACTTTTACCGTTGCGTGCAAGCTAATGAGATTTGCTGGACAAGGAGTAAGATGCAGCTAAAATATTGTTCAATTAAAAAACGCAATTTCCTAACAAAATCTATTTTTCCTAACAAAATCTATTTTTCCAGTATCTTTATATACAAAAACAACTGTTAGATTCACTCCATTTTATTAGGCTCATTAGGGTTGCATACCCCCTTGACACTAAACCTACTATTGCCGGTTAAATAACCGGTTTTATATTTTTAATTTTACAATTATGGAAATTATAAAGTTACTTACATGGAAATTGTTGAAATGAAAATTGCACAAACATTGTGTTTGTAAAACATTTTAATCGCCTTTAGTGCCCGGTAGATTTTGTGTTAAGGGTTAAATGAAAGTACACAAGTTTGCAGGAGCAACGTGAACAAAGCCAGATAGAAATACGCCATTTTTGCAACGACCACAATGACCGCGTCCTGTAGGCAACGCTTAAAAGACGAGGGAGGACGTGCGCTGTCGACAAAGCCGTTTCAAGTCCTATGCAAACAATTCCCGAACACCCACCGCCGGTGTAATTTCCTCGTGTGACAAGCTTTCGACGGTCCGAAATCAATTTTTGTTTCCTCGTGTTCGAGCGCCGAATTGCGGAAAACAGAAATATTTACGGAGCTTGCGAGTTTTCGACAAACGCTCGCGCGGAACTTTGTGTTTATGATGGCCGATGAAATGCACTACGTGGCCAGTCAATTTCTCTGCAATCCAATCTCAACTTCGAGCCTGGTGCGAACGGTTTTGTTGTTTTGAACGGAAATGGTGTTTGACAGAACGCATAATTTAATTGGCCGGACGCCACGAAGTATGGCGATGCACCTCCGGTTGGTTGCTGTTGCTGTTTTTAATCAGTACTCGTTTGGAGTTTCATTAACGACAAAATTGGACATGGGCCGCAATTACTTGTCTCTAATGTAATTTCTTGCGCGATTGTTGCAGTTACATTGGACTGCAACGAAAGTTCGTAGCGTGTTATTTAAATTAATTTTAATAGTATGTATTTAGTATGTAATGATATTTGGTCCCCTCAGAGTTTCAAATCCATTCCACCACCTCTCCCTTTATCAATCCTCAACTATCGCCTAATTTCAAGCGGGACCTACTTTTTATTAAGGTGGGTTCCGAACCACCTATTTGGCCAACAATACGTGAAACGCGCCCAGAGGGCCACTTCCCGGCTTGTTACCGAGCGGTCACCCATCCTAGTGCGTCCCCCGCCCTACGCCGTTTAACTTCGGTGATCGAACGAGAACCGGTATTTTCAGCGAGGCAATGGTCGTTGACTAAATTAAGTTTAATATTTTATTTGAATTTTTGTAGCGGCCAGCGCCTTAAAACAAAATTCGGTACGGCCATTACTGTTGTAAGCAACGCGGGCGCAGCATCGCCGTTGCATGCGTTTAGCGACACCGAACTTCCGATGGGGCACGTGGCGCGATCGCCTTCATTTGTTTCTCGGGGCAACGCGTAGGGCACGCGGTATACCTTCCAGTCAGTCGTAGCGAAACCGTCGTGCGGAAACCAATGTACAGGGTGTATAAAAATTATATGTCACGAATACCGTGGAGGGATTCTATACCTCTGGATTGTTGGAGATCTGTTAAAAAAATTGACCGCAAAATTAACTTCGACCCTCTTTTTTAAGGTTAAAAAATTTTTTATCGTATCGCAAAAGTCTCACAGGAACAATAGGTGTCGAGTCAACCGTTCTCTTAAAAAATATCTTTGACGTTTCATAAACTAATTTCTTCCATATGTCTATAGGGTGTCCCAAAATGATATAAATATGGAGGGAATGATTCTACATGAGAAAATAAATTGATAATATGTTAGTGAAAAGTTCGTTGCAAATATGAGAATAAATGTTTTTCATTTGACGCCTCGGTTTCGAGAAATTAATGTTTGAAAATTCAGCGAACACGCGTGCTCTTGAATGGCGATCGTTTGACGCGTCTGTTCATGACCTACTAATTCTACTTGTTCCAAACGTTAGGCACGCGAACTTGACGGATTCTTAAAGTGAATTTTCTCAAAAACGAGGCGTCAAACGAAAAAAATTTATTCTATATTTTCAATTTATTTTCTCATGTAGAATCATTCCCTACACGTATATACCATTTTGGGAAACCCTGTAGATATATGGAAGAAATTAATTCACGAAACTTCAAAGTCGTTTCTAAAGAGAACGGTTCGCTTGAGATCCATTGATCCCTTGAGACTTTTGTTCCTTGCTATGAATACGATAAAAAATTTTTTAATCTTAAAAGAAAGGGTCAAGGTCAATTTTGCGGTCAACTTTTTTAACAGATCTCCACCGATCCAGAGGTATAGAATCCCTCCATGGTATTCGTGACATATAATTTTTATACACCCTGTACATATATTAGTCAATAGCCGAAATACATTCTTCATTTATTCACAAGACAGCCGCCGCGTCTTTCCGCTTATTCCTTCACATTCACCTGCCCCTGCACACTGCTATACGTTCCGTTAGCGGTATAACAAACAATTACTTTGGGACCGGGACGAGATCTGGGTATCTGACTACGATTTGGATCTGTCACCGTAATTCTTTTAATGATTATTGCCACCCGTACCCAGGTATGCCCCTGGCGTTTTATGGTTTCCTGATGTGGGGGTTTTTCTGCCTCTGGTCAACATTTTTAGCGCACGTGAGCCACTACGCGGGTGTCTTGTTTCCCCACCCCCGCCTTGCCGCGTCTTCGCATTTCGCGACTACTCTTGCAATTCATGGGCCCATCCGAGCTCTTAGCTTAGGTTTTCCCCCACTCTCAGCGTTCAAGAAACGGGAGAACCGAACCCTCGGCGAGGCTCTCTCGGCGTTTTTAGTTTTAGAATCAACTGGACAGCTAACTGACGATATCGCGCTCTTTAGAATCTTTGGTCGTCAGGCGAACAGCTTTCTCAGTAGACCAAGACGTTATTGAAACTTTGAAACTCTTGGTCCGTCAATAAATATAGTTTAAATATAGTTTTTTGACTTATTCAAACCCTTGATAGTCCTTCAAGTGTGAAGGTGGTCCTTCGATACAAAATAGCGGGCACCTCGCAGTGCAAGAACATCAAAGGTCCGAACGATCAGCGATTGATTAACCACGGACAATTAACAATTTTATTTGAAAAATTAAAATTCGAAGATAAAATTAAGATATTTATTCATTTATTTATATATAGATTTATTTATAGCATTCTACACAAAATTGACATTTATTTATTGTTGGCACGAACAAAGATAATTTATTCTTTGTAATGTAATGTGCAGGCTTCATGTTGTAACGGAAAACCGTTACATGCCGCATCGCGAGACGGCATCCTTTGTTCACCAACCGTCGAGCGATCGCCGACCGTCGAGCGATCGCCAACCGTCGAGCGATCGTCATTTGCAGACGATCGTCTTTTGTTCAAGCGATCGTCCTATGGCCAAATGTTGCGACGTGCATCTTTTATACGTTAGTCCATCGACAGTCGCTGTATCCTAAACATCGTGTCGCGAGGCTCCACCGATGTATCACTTAATAAAGTATCACTCTGGTTAGCGTTACTAACGGGCTTTTATCCTTGACCACTGACATCTGCATAAAAACCTAATAACTACACTTCATAATTTAAATACTATTAATATTTGAAAATTCTCTATAGCAGTCGCGTTTATCAAGATATTTTATTTCATCTATTGATATAATAGATTTATTAAAATACTATTGTATAACATTCAGGCATAGTGTACCGAACAATAAGGAATTTGGACATTATTAAAATCACTCGTTTATAAATTAAATTCTTCAGTCCATTTCGTAAAATTTTGTTTTATGAATAAATTTATTAATTTGTATTAAGTTCATGATTTATATTATACATAACATTTCATGACTTTATATAAATTCACTGTGATTATCTTATAATGTTTCAAAGAATATTTTAGAGTACTGTTTTAGAAGAAACATTGATAGACATCTATTGTCACGAATGTTAAATAATCGCTAAATAGTAATTAAATTTGACGAGCAACATACCATAAGTCAATTGGATAATTAGTTACCGTAATCGGTTTAGTTTATTTGAAGTAATTTAAAGATTAATTAGATTGTACAATCCACCTACACCAATTGATTTCATAATAAAGTGATTAGTTTAGTCTCATAATTAATGCAAAATGGTTTAACGTATGGTAGCTGTGTGGAACGAGTATACTACTCATAGAACAAAATTACTTGATATTTACAGTAAAACTTTTGTGGTAACTGGAACATATTCGTAATTTTCAGGCATTTTACAATATTTTACTACAGAAAATATTATAATAATATTGTGCTGTTTTCCGTGGTAATAATCTAATTATTGGCTTTATATTTAATACATTATAGTTCAGTCTGAAACGAATATACTCGTCATAAAATAAAATTAATCGACTGCGGTTACAGCAAAATTTTTTTATAAACTAAAACATATCTGTAATTTTTATTTTAGAATATTTTAAGACAGAAAATATTAGAAATATTCTGTTTTCTTCCACACTAATAATCTAAGAAAGTGAATGTGTGTATTTCCACTAACTTATTGCATGAATATTTTTGTTCTCGTTTGTATATTCTAAGAGGAAAACTATGATTTGTTTCAGTTGTCTGACTTATTCAATGCGCTTTCCCTTTAACCTTTGAAAGGCCGACCATCTAACTTCATCGCAGAGAACCAATACCAGGTCAATTCTAACTGAAATTGAATTTTTCGCTGGGGACACTTCTGATCTCATTTCTGAAGCGGTGGTAGCACATTTTTATTTTTCTGTCTCTCGGTTTGATTGTTATTATTAATGATAATTTGATCCTTTTTATCGATCGCATTCCTCCTTTGTTTCCTGTCGTATCTGCCATTCTATAATTGCTTTTATTGTAATCAATGTTCTAAGGTTTCCAGATTTGTTCTACAAATTGTTGTTTCCTGATGAACTCATGCTGTATTTGTTTAATAATATTAAAGCAGTCGTTTTTTAATATTTTATATCACTAATACATACCAATGAATATCCACAAAGTAACGAAAATTAAATTCATGTATAAATAGATACACTTGTAACTATTTATTTGTCAGAAACTTGTTAATGATTTCAGTTTTACAAAATGTTTTCTTTCGATTGTTGTTTCATATTTGAATTTTGTTTGTATTTCTAATTTTAATCAAAGTTACTTCTTCCCTTCAACTTAGATTTTAATTTATCCTTGTAAATAATACAATACAAGTGTACATTCTAACGTAATATAATTTAACGACCAAAATGAAAGAGATTAAAAGATAATGATATTAATGATATTATAAAAACCAATCCTGATAACTAGGAAGGAAGGAGGAAATGTGGTAGTCTTACGAATATAGAAACTTCAATTATACTAATTACTTATAATTAGGTTAAGATCATTCAGCACACTAAAGAAAGACATTCTGTTGCAATACGAATTCTTATAGTAAATTCAATTAATTCGATTAATTATTTTTACGGTGACATTCCATAGAAAAGAAACTTAATTTTTTGAACTGCTAAAACAAAACGTTCTATAGTGCATACCAACTGGATTGATTAGTTCAAATTATATTTTTTATATTGTTATTACTGAACTGCGAATTTAACTGTTTATAACAAAAACCAGTAGGCACAATTTGAAACAGTAGAAGTGCTAAAAAAATTGATATTTTGAAAATTTATCTTTTTATCTATCTCATAAAATCTTCTGTTACAATCTGCTGTCCCCTTGTATACCTGTTGCAAGTCTATTCTATTTCACCTGTAGGTAATAATGAACTCTTCTTTTTCTCTTTCCGTTCCTTTGATGCCCTCTTCCAAAGTTGCTACCTTACTTTATTGTTCTTTTTATCTCTTTGTATCTTTCTCACAGTTTTTGTTGCGTTCCTCTCACAGTTTCTTTCAGCGCAATTATTAAATACACGATGGCGCACAATCTCAATGTTTATTCCTTTCTCACGATTTTATCTAACTTTTCGACCGTTTCTCATCTACAAACTTCTCCAGCAAATTATACCCTAATTTTTATATCCGATTGGCGTATTTCTTTTTTTTTGCATCTTACGTACTATGAATTTTCAATTGATTTTCTAACGCGCTATTAAAGCATCGAAACAAACGTGTCGTCTCATGATTTATTTATATGCTTTGCACATAGTGCACAGACAGAGAAAATGCACCGTTGAGCAAACCAAATGGACGAAGCAAATGTTCGCTCGTTGAATGTGAAAAATACTTTCGTTAATGATGAATAATGTAGAATGAAAGCATTATTTGCCTTCAACTAAAATGTTGGCGTGCACAGCGATTTATTGTATGCATTTAATCATACGGTAATTTTAATTCCAAACTTAGAAATTTAAAAACATACCGCGAAAATGAGGTCCGTAAATTTTCGGTCTCGTTTTAAAAATTCGTACATTTTAATCATTATTGCACTTTCCCCTTTTTCAGGAATAAAGTTTAGGTTAAGGAGTAATGCTATTCATGTAATAATGAATACGCCTTCGTAACAATTACAAACAATCGTCCAAGTGTCAACTAGTCAGAAAAAATTTCATAGTGTGACTCTTCTAAGTTTTAAACATTAAAAATAAAAAAACAGATTATTTTTTACATGATTATGTAAAAAGTGATGAATGATTTATATTTAACCTAAAATTCTATATACAGTAATGACAAAGATAGTAAAAAAGTAATTTAATAGATTAATTAAATTGAAATATTATAGATAGATCAATATAAAAAATATTATAAAAATTTAATTTGTTAAATTATTTACTAGTCCCATTTGGAGTCAAAAATTCTAAATACAGTAATGACTAAGACAGTAAAAAGGTAATTTAATAGATTAATTAAATTAAAATATTGTAGATAGATCGAAATAAGAAATATTGTATAAGTTAATTTGTTAAATTATTTGCTAGTCCCATTTTGAGGCTAGAATCCCAAATACAGTGATGACGAAAACAGCAAAACGAAGTTGTGATTTACCAGAAAAAATTATTATAAAGACTATAAACAATTTACTATTCTAAATTTGTGCCTGCATTTATATTAATAAGCATCAGATCGTGAGTTTTGATCCCCCTGTATGCAATGACGAAGATCAGCACACGAAATACAATACAGAGGTAAATATAACTGGTTTAAGATTTCTCAAGGGAGGAAATAAACTTCTGTTTAAATCTAGACTCCTAGAAAAAATCCCTCAGCATAAAAATCTCCGATCCAGTCGCAAGCATTAAAGACAGTTGTTCTTAAACAATACTTGTTACGACAAGCGTAATTTGCGAGAGAAATGATTGCGGTATCATAAGAATCTCTGTTCCTCGAGAACGATGTTTTATTGCTTCTACCCTCCGTTCATTCATCAGATCCCTAAACTGTTGGATTCAAGCTGCAGAGAATAGAAAAGGAATTACCTCAGCCGCAAATGTTTTACGAGGGCGTTTGCAATATATTTTTAGAAAAGTGTCGTCCAAACGACCTTTCGGATAACTTCATCTTTAGTTAATTTATACAACCACTTCAAGGCAATTCAATATATTTTATCAACGCTTACATCTACTTTCGACGTTTTCCATGATCGGAGAAAAAGTTCAGTTTTTTGCCCAAAGAACTTGTCCTTTTTACAACACGATGAAAAAAATATTTGAGAAGACCATTTCTCAATTGTTTTGAAATTAATTTAAACTTCAAGTCCTCCTGAAATACAGGGTGATTCTGGGAACTGGGGCAGATTACTGTTCTTTTTTAGGTCAAAATAGAAATAAATAATAGAGGCACAAATCATATGGCATAATACGATGTAACTTCCTGTGACCTTATCTTTTATGTGGATGCACCGATGCATCCACCAGGTACAATTGCACTTCATTCTTTAATGCAACTCTATCTTTTTTGTTAAACTAATCGATCCCTTTTATCAACCTGCGTACAAAAGTACTAACTCAAGATCATCGAAACGTCAATACTTTACGAGATATTTGACATTTTATGTCCATTATATCAAACGCGGCAGCGGGGGACTATTAATTTTGGGGCCCTGAGCTAACACTGTATGGGTGTCTATCCAATTAACCCAAATTAACTGAAGTATCAAGTACTGAACTATAAGTAACTGAAGTATAAGTTGTTAATTTAAATTATTTTATTTCTTTTTACCGCGAAGGGCTGTCTAGGCTGCAGCCTATAAAGCCCATGCCTAGATTAGCCCCTGAAACACGGCATCAGTTCCTAGAATTGATATTGAGAGTTGTTTGGATACTTGTAATAAAATACGTTTTGCGCATCAAACATCAAGTATCTGGTATTTGAACAATAAATTCCCGATCCTCGAGAAATTATCAAACTATGGATAATTTAGTCTAAAAAAAATAGTACAATAATAAGGCTTTACCCGAGGATTGTTTTAATTTATGAGATTTACTGTGGACCGGCCGATGCCTATTTCATCACCGGATCGCCAATAGTTAGGAACACGTGGACTGGCTGGTGTCTATTTCACCACCGCATAGTAGGTCGGATTGGGGTAAAGTGTGACATAGCCTCGTCACTTTTAATTCGTAAAAGATATGGATGCGAAACTTAGACTGGACAATGTACTAATGTCAGATTAAGGATTAGTTAAGAAAAAATACCTCAATGTTATTACTATTATTATTATTATTATTAGTAGTAGTAGTAGTAGTATCATTATTATCAATATCATAATATTTCCTGTTTATTGAATTATTAATTCTAGGACTTCTGAATCTAATTCCTTAATTTTTTTAGTAACTTCAAACAATAATAGTCTGAACAATGGTTTGAGGGGGGAATCGATTTTTTTATAGTTATTTAGAAGAAGGTGTTCGGAAAATATTCCGGATATTACCGAATATAAAGAATTTTTTTAATTTTTCCATTTAGTTCAGCATTGAGTTTTGACATATTATGCAGATTAATTAATAATGTAAGATACGATTCATTATCGCTGTCTAGAATTGTCTAGACATCGAGTTTGGGTCCGTGCTGCGATCGAATGGAACACTGTCATTTTTGAGTTGTTTATTGGCATGCTTGGCCCTTACAATTAGTTACGGACTGGGTACGGCTGAAAGTTAAGTGTTTTGTTTCGTATCGGAAAACAGACCAGCCGTACTCCACTCAATGACGATTGACGCATCGCAGACCCACACTCAGCGGAAAGGCGACACCAGTTTCGGGGAAAGATCCTTGAACAAAGGATCTTTGTGCAGCGTCTTACGAGATTTTCGTGAGAAAATGTAATCACAGAGTCGGTGGGCGTTGCACAATTTTAGGATTACACCCCGACCTGGTGATTCGTCCCCTGCTTATCCCTACCAGGGAAATGATCTTTTTCCTAGCCATGGTAGGGATTTGCAGGAAAATCAGGACGAGTCGATCAACAATAGTCGACCGAACAACATCTTCGAACTTTGAACAGTCCAACAAGGACGTTAGAACGTTTTTGTACATTTAGAATCTTTGGACGCATTATACATTTTTTCACGAATTAGAGCGTTAATTGCCTTAGGACCAGCGGCAACAGTAACTAGGACAACGCTCGAAACAATCGCAAAAATCTGCTCTTTAATTTTTAAAAAAGTGAGAGAAAATATTAAATAAGAACATCAGAGCATCGCATGAAAGAGAAGTAATTTTTCTCGTGAAAAATACTCTTCTCAAAATGTCCAACTTTCAACGTTTATTACAACTATAATATTTATTAAATTATACTAATTTCTTCATTTCCTAGGTCCATGGACATTTAGGAAGCAATGCTCATTGATTAGATATCAATACGAGGAAGTTCGTTTTTGGGGATGAAGTCACACTTTATCCCAATCCGGCCCACTGTGCACCGGGTCGCTGCGTGTGTAAAGGGGCAATAACAAGGACTAGTGCACTAGCCGATGTCCATTTCACCACCGAGTTGCCACTATGGAAAAGGGGTCGTGGTTTCGTTGCCTCGTAACTTATGAAAATGAATTAGATACACCTCGAGCGGCAAAGGTGTACCGTCGCAGAGTACCAACTACTGGAAGAGTGATATATTCTATATTTAGTATCCGGGCAATACAAATAGTTAGTGTAGTTTGTCGCGGACTATTTGATATATTCTCTCAGTTTTAACGCACCGAGAAATGCGGGGGTGATCTGTTACGGTATATAAACTGTATTAATAAACTGCTCGATAGGGAGCTACCCGACATTACTTTAACAGTTTCGCGATATAAATTATACTATCTTTACTTCGCTTGGAACACCCGATTTTGATAACGGCTGCTATTGGCGATAGGAAAAAATGCATCAGGTGGAACTTGCATGGTTTCGAGGGGCCTATAATGTGATGTTAGTAGTTTTTTTGTAGGAGGACGTGAGATTTGGGCATTACTTAGATAAAAAATTATTTAAGTAATGATTCCAATAAAAGGTACTTTTATCTTTACTCGTTATGCAAAGATTCCAATAAAAAAAAGTATCTTTATTCGACAAACATCGGATAAATAATTTTATTCGACGAAAATTTATCCGACGAATAAAGATATGAAGCAACTTGGGGTTTTGAACTTATTCAGTCACAAGAATAAGTATTTGCGGAGTGAAATATCTTTATTGACTGACTATTTATAAGGGTCGTTAGTTCGCATCTCCACGGGTTTTTCGCGATCTTTATCTGCAGACGACTCGCGACTGACTTCTCTGCGACTCTTCTTCTCATCCTTTTTAATTCCGCGTTTGCCCTGATAAAAATCCTAAACAACCCTGATTGGCTGACCCACGCGTTGGATCCTTTTGTAGGAATTGAATTGTTCAGGTTTTACTACTATTATATACAACTATTTATTTACACACACGAAATATATACACAGATAACGTTCGCAACTACCGCACGAATCGAACGGAACGGCAACGACGTCTAGCTATTCGTCATGAAGGTGGCTAATTTCCTAATGCTCTCGCGTCACTGTTTCCGAGGGCTATACAGGGTGAATTCGATAAAGCAGGACACCTAAATGTCTCGACCTAAATGTACTTAGACGTAACAGAAATACATCAAATGAATCTTACACGTTGAATTTTATTTATACCATTTTTCTGGGTTGAAGGTCATTTGAAGGTCATATTGTGTTACATGCATGAATTCGTTATTTTGTCAGCTACAACATTACGTTAACGAAAATATATCATTCCATTTAAAAAAACATCGATAACCTTGAAATCTCAAAAAATGACGTTGAAATTTTTTGTCCCTTACACCGTTATATGTGGCCCTTCAAACAGTGTAACTTTGTCCTACGAAGTTTTTTGGTACAACGAAAAGTAACGGAGATATTTAGGTGTCCTGCTTTATCGAATTCACCCTTTATAAGGGGCCTTAGAGAGATGGGGTAATGCCCCGGGCAGGGGAGAAAACGGATACGGAAGAAAGGTCCGTTTTTGCCCATAGACGAATTTCTGTTCCGCGCGAACCTGACTACCAGATGCGGAACAACTGCGATAGCCAGACCCGAACCGAATGTTCTGTCGTGCAGCAACAGTACATGTGGTTAGTCTTTCGGACAATATTTATGGTGCATTCGTGACTAAAAATCTTCTTCGAAGATTTCGTAAATTAGGGTCATTCGGCGACCATTCGAGACATTGCCAGATGTCTAGTTTTTCTGTATATCTTAAAGGACAATGTGCCATAGAATTGTCTCTCCGAACGACCACCCGCTACCGTTAAGGATAGTGTTGCGTATGGAGGCTTCACCTTCATACCTATCTCGCTCTTCCTGCGGTGTACGTGTTATGGCAGGAGGTCCGGTCAAGTAGTTCGAAATAAACAATATTACGTCAATCGCCCATTCGGGCAATCGCGTTGTTTGGACCCGTGAATAATCGGAGATGTAGCTTCCGTGAAGGGTTTCGGATGGCGCGCTGTTTAGACCGCGGAATAATCAAAGATATAGATTCCGCGAAGGTTTTTCGATAGCGGGTTGTCGGAACCACTTGGTGATAAATTGTAAAGTAAGCAGAAACACGTGGCCCCCACCTCTGTAAGATCGATTTTCGGGGGTATATAAGGGACCCAAGTCCTCCTCAACAGCGGGTGACATACGCGTTGTAAAGCCAGTAGACCTTCGTTCACGACATAGCAAAAGTTAGAGCAAGACCAGGCCTTATCCTCGTCAAAGCATCCTCAAAATCGAAAGTACGTACGGTATAAAGATCGCGGTTAGGACGCCCCCGCATTTCTCGGTGCGTGAAAACTGAGTAGATTTCCGCGGCATTGAGACATAACATTTGTAACCAAGCAAATCAAGAATATATTGTTCATTACAGTATTTAAACATTACATTTCTTTATCCTATTCGAGTCCAGGCGTTGGTATTCCGCGACGATACACCTCTGCCGCTCGAGGTGTATCAAACATACGAGTCAAAAAACCCACAACCCTTTTACTCCGTAGTGGTTACCCGGTGGTGAAACAGACACCGATCAATCCACTAGTCCTACCAAACCTACAGTGGCTCCCAGGTGGTGAAACAGACATCGGCCAGTCCACTTATTCCAAAAACAGAGGCTCCCCGGTGGTGAAATAGACATAGGCCAGTCCTCTGTTCCCTTAAAACACGTAACGACCAGATGATAGAATAGTCATCGCACAGTGCGTGTTCCTATCTACGTGGCTCCCCGATGGTGAAATAGACATCGGCCAGTCCACATACTTTAACCACCAAGCCTCGGCTCACGCCGAACCCCGTCGTAACCTTCGGCTCGTAACAATAGTTTCGTATTACCGAGACCCATTATCGACCGGGTTAGGTAGAGCCCCACGCCTCCTTCCAAGGTCTCATTCAGAGCTACAGGAAGGAGGCCTACAAAGTCAAAAGGGCGCTGATTGGGAAATGCAACTTTCGGCAGGAACCAATCAGCGCATTTTCTTACTCGACGCGTTAAGACTGGAAGTCGTGACACTCTCCAGTCCTCGGGCTGACAAAACAACGCACGGGTCTTGTCTTACTAATATTCCATACGAGTTTTGCATACCAGACTTTGCGTTCAGTATTTGTTGTCCATCAATCAGGACAATCGCGCATAATTCGATATCCCTCGCGTGCGATAGCGTATAAGGCAGGACCTGCTAGATCAGCCTTACTGATGAGTCACCTAGCAGGTCCGGGACGAAACGCTTTCTTAACGTCATCCCCTTTAAATCGATCAACCATTGTCTTCTGTAATCACGTAAAGTCATTGGACTGGCTGCCCAATATTAATTTGGCGGACAGTAGCGATCGTGCGAGGGCATTCGCGAGTCGACGCGTCCGCGGTCTTACCGGGCTCAAGCCTTAAAACCTTGAGTGGAAATTCATCCGCGCGCCACCCGTGAGTGTTCCTCAAAAAAGCACGGCGACGCAAAACAACGAAACCTTGGGGAAAACCCAGGAAATTAGGGACCGTTATACCCAAGGCCGCTACACTTTCAATTAGGGTTGTTCTTATTTTATCTCACCGCCTATTTCTTACGCCCTTGCTGTGCTTATTTTCGGAACGGCAAGGTGATCGGAGCGGATGAATTTGTCGTGGGACTTTCCTTCGGGCCACCCACATCTGATCCACGTGGCGATAGACCGATGGCTCTGCTTCTCAACTGCCCTTCATCTAGTCCCCTAATTTACGACGGTTTCTGTTTGCTACTGAGGACTTCTGGAAAATTCTACGAACATGCGGTGACAAGAGGTCAGGAAATTGTCAACTGAAAAATAGCTTCGTCAAACGAGAGTCGTAAATTACGTTGGCCGTTTCCACGAGAGAATAAGTCTCCTTTGTGCGTACGACCGGACGCTATAGATAATTTTTTTTATTCAACGCGGATTTATTCGAACTTCGAATAATTTTTTTATCTTTTATCTGTATCTTTTATTCGAAGGCTTCGAATAAATCTTCGAATAACTTTCGCCAGCTCGAATAAACAGCGACGAGGCCCGACCAACACCATACATTGTATACACCTGGTGAATCAAAGCAATCATTGGCAATTTAAACTTACACGCTTTTCTAATAGGAATAGTATTTTTAATTCGAATGAGTTGTAGAGATCATCCCGATGAAAATGAGCCCAAACACGACATCATTCGAACTGTCTTTAATAAGATTGTCATTTTTATTATATCATTACGTATTAATAAAAATTGTTAGATTACCCTTAAGTTTAGACTCATTTTCACCAGGAAAAGCACCCCATTCACTCGTAATAATTTTATGAAGGTATATTGAAAAATCTAAAAGTTTAAACTTTCATTCGTGTGTGATTCCCCATCTACTTACATTGTATGCCGTTTGTCAGTCACTGAGTCCTCGACGTTCGGAGCTCGGCGTTCGGAGCTCGACGCTCGGTAACGTGTTTATTAGTTTATTAGAGTTTGCAATAGTCATGAAAAGATTCAGTTCAGAAAATTATTTCGATAATATCTCGTTAACAATTAGGTTTAGGACATGTGAAGGTCAATACATTTTTGCGCAGAATTCGATACTCTATCGATTAATGACACAAAAAGTAGGTCTTTCCATTTAAAAAAATAAAGTTGACTTCATATATCCCTTACGCGGCCACCTACAAAAGAACTACTAACATCACGTTATAGATCCCTCAAAACCAAGCAAGTTCCATTTGATGCATTTTTTTCTATTGCCAATGGCAGCCAAGTTATTCGGCTGACCGGTTTTAAGTGTCTCCCTCCGTATAGCAGTGCTTCGCAACCTTTTATCGACGCACATACACTAACTAATTTATTAATGAGATATTTGAGCGACGCAATACATACGTCCAAACACTCACAGTACGTGTATGTACATGAACATACATACAACGTAACGACATATTTTTGTTTTGTGTATAATTTCGACTCGGAGAAATTACATATTGGCAAAAATTTAGAAGTATATTTGATTTGGAGAAATTTCTAACTACTGTGGTGATTAAAAAATTTAATTATTCTCGAGAAAATCGCGGCACTCCCAAGATCACCTCGCGGCACAGCGGTTGCGGAGCACTGCTGTATAGGACCGAACTCGGCCTAAATTATAGTGGGACCACGTGCTCTTCTCGATTAGATTAATTGTGTAACTCGTTGCATCGTCAAAAGAAGCCTAGTTCTTCTCAATTTTGAGCAAGCCCTCTGTTCTTAAATAGACCGTCCCTTCCGACACATATCTCCGGAAGGGTCAAGAGTCACAAACAGAAACATCCACATACGTAACAACCCTATATGACAACACGTATAAATAGCGTCCTCAGTGGGAGTCAACGATTGTTATTTGACTCCGTGTTTAATGAAAGACAATATGGAAGGGAAGATTTAAAGATAAATGTTTGCGGGGGAAACGAACTGAATCTCTCGTAACAGTAATTGTTTCATTCCATTCGGTCACATTCCTCTGATGCGCGAACTGATTTTGCTGTTTGCAATAAAATAATTGTTTATCAAGACTAATCAAAAGTTTTGGACACTCTCTTTGATCGCATTGACGTCATACATTTATTATAATTTCATGAAATTCGATCATCACTTCGATCATCGGAAGTAATAATAATAATACGGTGTCGAAATCGGTGTCGTATGAATATGTGCAATTACACGAAACATTGTGTAGTAGGTTTTGTTAGGCCGTTTGTCCACGATGCGTCGCGTCAGAGACGCGTACGCGTAGCGTGCGCGGCTCGATTTGATTTTGTCCACGATGCGTCGCGTCAGAGACGCGTACACGTACATACATACGTACTGTTCCGTCGCAAAACCGTAATTCATAAAAAGAAACGTTTTCATTAGTAAGAGAACGGTTATAAAACAAGGGTTTACTATCCGGCCGCCTTTCTTTCGACACCGTCATAGCCCGATGTAGAGAATTATCTTATCCCATAGCAATAAATACCGCTGCAGAAATAAGAGGTCACAGAAAGTCTTGTTCACATCCTATTTCAAGAATTTCGTGACCTAAGAACATTCCTGGGGATTAAGCTAATTCTCTACAACACAGCGTCCAGATGTGCCGACCATTGTCATAATTTCTCCATCGTAAAAGCCACCGCGGTCGTTAGACTCGGTGCAGTAAAAAATACATAGGTTTATGACACGGTCCCAAGGATGCATCGGTCAACTATCAGGCAGTCCCACTCGAGCGCTGTCCCACTTTCCTCCATGCTAGACCACTCACTACACCCCCATGGAGGGAGGTTCAAACAATTACAGGTGTTTTGTCGCGACGCGTGTGTCGCGAATGTACCGGATCTGTGCCCGCCAAATTAATATAGGGCAAGTAGTTCTAACGATAATGTGATACAAGACGCAAAAGACAATTATCGATTCGCAAGACAATGAAGTACGTTAACGTTAAGTGAAGCGTTTCGTTCCGGACCTGCTACTGGACTCATCAGTAAGGCTGATCTAGCAGGTCCTGCCTTATACGCGCGCAGATAAAATGATGTTGCGATATAAATTACGAATATTACGAATGATTGACAAGACAACGGCTCGTGCGTTGTCTTGTCTACTCGCGGACTGGAAAGTGTCGCAGCGCGGCGTTAGAGCGGAAATCCAACTGACGAACGCGGTGTCGACGCGATGTTCGTCAGTCTTCTCTAGCAGGAAATAAAATGCACTGATTGGTTCCTGCAGAACGTTGCATTTCCCAATCAGCATACTTTTGACGATTAGAACCTCCTTCCCGTTGCTCTGTATGAGGCCCTGGGAAGGAGGAGTGGGGCGATACCTAAACACGGGCGACGACGGGTCCCGGTAATAAGACACCGTACTCAACGATCGCGGATGGTCTCTCGAAAGGACTAAATTTATGACCCTTTCAAGACTGCAGAAAACCAAACAATAGGCCAGATACCTCGACTGGTCGTCGAGTGACCCCAGTTTGTTTAATTCTCCGTGACGGTCCTAAGACACGAACGGACGACGAATGTCACCCGAAAGACATCCACGAGTACGGTTCTTACGCGACGGAACAACAGGCGTCTTGATTGGGAACTGAAGGTTGACAGCACCAATCCAAAAACAGCTCCTCTCTCATCACAATAGATGATGTCTTCCTCTCCTCAACTAAGGTCAACCTCTCGATCCACGAGGAGCCTAAATTGGGGACCTCATCGGAGACGGGACCAACAAATGGCGTTCAGTTCGATTTCATAGTTCGTTTTGACTACATTTGCCCGACTCATCGGAGGTCCCACTTCCTCGCTAACGTCTCGAGCGAGTCGAAGCTTTTTCAGTACAGATCCACCGGAGATCTGCGCGCGTCTAAGGCAGGACTTGTCGGGTCGCCTTATTGAAGAGTCCACCGACAAGTCTGGGACGAAACGCGAATCCTTGAATCTCAACTTCCTTCAACCCGATCCTTTAATAAATAATTGCTCAAAATTAACTTGGCGAGCAATCAACGAAAAGTCGCGATACACGAACATTACGCGACAGAACACGTACGTTCATCCTCGTCACTCGACATCTTTCTTTGCTTTTCGTAAATTACGTGAAGTTTGCTCTACGCTTCGTGTATAAACGATTGCGGCATCGTACGCTAATCATAATGACAACTGAATGTAGCGACGACTACGCGACGATGACGCTTCGTGGACTCACGTCAATTATTTTACGTTGGTTGCAGCACTGAAACGTACAGCAAGCGATATTTTGTCGCGTACGCGTCTCTGACGCGACGCATCGTGGACAAACGGCCTTAGTTAATATATGCCCAATTAAAATTTGATTTTAATGCGTGGGTTCTTTATTGCGAATGACACGTCATTACACAAGGTGGGACACCACATATTACCACTTCGATTTTCATGTAGGGTTGAATGGGCACATTCTGACGTTAATAGATTTTTTTTTAGGTGGACGTGTAGAGGACATATGAAGGTCATTCACTTTTCTTTTAATGGAAACATATATTTTTGATTGCACCACTTAATGCGAAAAAACCATTTTTTAAAACCATTTATAATTTTAAGAGATATGGGAGATTCAATGTGACAACCATTTACTTACGACTTACATCATGTGTTCGGCCACGAACGTGAAACCGTCGTGACGAAGATGGTTTGTTTTTTGTATCAAGCGGGCGAATAGGAAAATCTTAGAAAACGGTCGAGACAGGACCTCCTTTGTCTGGGACTCTCGTGCGGGTCGGTCCCAGGACAAACATGTGTACACCATTCGACTTCTTTACTACAAGGTAAACGTCGTAAAATTAACGGCCGACCGCTCGGCTTCGAATTTTCCTCGAGTCCCTTAAACGACAAGGGGAAGGATCTTTTTTATGACGTTGCCTCGGGTTGAATAGTCCGATTGTTTAGTTAAAAATTTGTCGTCCGGTCGAGTCGTCCTAAGTTTAGTCGTCCGACGGGGTTCAACCGAGAACCAGTACCTTTTAGTCTTTCGGATCAGGCAACCGACATTGCCTAGCGCGATCGTTATTATTGTGCGGCGGTTCGCACAAGTCATATTTGTGATTCGCGTACATACAACTACACATACATACATCCATGCGTACATACACATATACAGATATAAGGGATCCCTCGGAGTCATACTCCACCAGGTCGTGCTTAGCACACAATCACATACATGAGGGATCCCGCGGAATCAATCCGCCAGGTCGTGCTTAGCACGATTGCATTTCTAAGGGATCCCTCGGAGTCCATCTCCGCCAGGTCGTGCCTAGCACACACTTATATACATGAGGGATCCCGCAGAATCACACTCCGCCAAATCGTGTCTGACACGATCACACACAAACATGCGGAAACATCCATACAATAAATCGTGTATAACACACGATCATATCCGTGACAGAATCATTAAATGCTCACACCTTCACTGTTCATTTTTAATAACTGTATGTAGTTTTCTGGGGTTTTTTATGCCGCAAGGCTTTTTCCCCAAATGAGCCAATAAATCAATTATCTTTCGTTTCGGCTCAATTCTGTTTCATTTTTTTTTATTTATCTTAATCCATCCTCTATCACAATTTTATCCGACTCATTCTTTGAAACACGGAATTTCTCCATGTTGGAGAGATTTCGACGATACATCATGATCATGAGCGACTAATTGATCATACAGACTTGAATAACTTTTTTGTTGACCATTTATAAAACATTTATGTGATTCACTGAATTCAAATAATATTTTCGTCATTATTTGTTAATAAATCATATATTTATTAAAAAAAAAAACAAGAAACTCATTCTTTAAAATATAACCAGAGTAAAGTTTACCATTTTGTTACAATTAATTTGTTAAATATTTTGGTACTAATCTGACTAATCTAAATATAATACACATAGTAGAAAGATAACAAGACCGTTTAGAGGATGCGAAAATGTGAAAATATGTTTGTATTTGTCGCTAGAATACGTCACGAAAACTTTACAATTAATAAAGTTCGAAGTGTCTCCAAGAATCTACTGTGCATCCTCTTAATTTTGAAAGTCGTGCGCTTCGCGAAGTTGGAAAATCGGACGGTGGATCAAGACAGAAGGAGGGGGAACGTCGTTCGTCAAAAGCAAAAGCCAGTGCAAAGGAACGGCAACTCATCTGACCTCCTTGTAGATAGAAACGACGTTACTCCTCGGATCGAGTGATTTAATAAAAGCCGTTCGTCTTGCTACAAAACTAGGAATGCAGCTTGAATTGAAAGCGTGCTATAACGATCAACATTTATCATGTTATACAACTTCCTCCCGGTTCCGATTAATTAATAAAACAACATGGCAAATGGATCCGGTTTTTCTTTGGTTTTTGGGTCATTTCTGCTATATTTCATGAAATTTATTGGGAACAGTAGCACAATCGAAGAGGAGATGTTTAATTGTTGAAAGTTCAGTCGGAAGTGAAAATAGTTCAGTCGTAAGCAAAATTTGCTTTTAGAGGAAGATACCATTTTTTAGAAATTCGATTTTACTAATTTTAAAATGAGTTCGCGTTGTGTTAACAGTCTACGATGTAACTAGAGAAAACGGAGGTGCTATAAATAATTTGAAAGACTGGACTGCATTATTTTGTGACAAGCTGTAACTAAATATTCTCTCATTGGTTGTACAACTCGATTAATTTGTTGCAGTGATCGTAACATGTTTTAATCCTCTGTATCAAATTGTTGACAGATGATACTATAGATTGTTATTCAATAATGTAAAACAGTTGGATGGCAGCATTTAAATAGCAAACTAAAGGTTCATTTGTTTGTTATCCTTCCTAATTACATATTATACCTTATGATTTCAATGATGTGTCTGAGCATCGCTGGCACTTCCTACTTGCTACATCAACGACTGTACGAAATGATTTTTTATTAATAATGATTAAATATTTTTTACAAGTATACAGGGTCCTTCCGTTAAGTTATGTCACCGTTTTTTAGACATTTCCAATAGTGCAATTAAAAAATGTTTTAGACAAAAGTTCGTCAGTACTTGACGAGCTACATGTTGGCATATCCTTAAATCTTAAATTTTTACGTAAAAAAGTAACGGTCACCTTGACTTTTTAAAATGGCACCACATGTTTTGGACATCGTAGGATTGTTGCTGACATCGTAAGTGATAAATACAAACATAATACAGGAGGGACGAGGAAGGAAGCGAGTAAACATAAACCTACCTTCAACAAGACGGGTGTTCTGCCCACAATGCTATTATAATTAGGAGATATCTTAATAACAAGTTTATAAATCGTTGGATAGGAACGTATGGTCCAATTCGTTGGCCACCACGTTCTCCGGATCTGTTTCCGTTGGATTTTTATCTTTGAGGATATCTGCAATCCGTTGCATATAACACAAAAGTCAATAATGTTCAAGAACTTCGGAATCGCATAACAACTGCATGTAATAACATAAACCGAGACGCCCTAATTATGCCGACAACGAAAAGTCTACAAAGAGCGGAGCTCCGTATCGTAGAAGGTGGATCACAGTTCGAACATCTAATGTAATTTGCTTTGTTTTGTAAGAAATAATTTTTCATTAAGGTTACGTTCGTACAATATTTTCGAGTTTGAGGTCATTTCACGGTCATAGTAAAATACACTGTTGAATTCGTCTCGACGTCAGCATCAATCCTATGATGTCCAAAACATGTGGTGCCATTTTAAAAAGTCAAGGTGACCTTTACTTTTTTAGGTAAAAAGCATTTTTTTAGATTTAAGAATATGCCAACATATAAAAAATACTATTTAATTGCACTATCGGAAATGCCTAAAAAATAGTGACATAACTTAACGGAAGGACCCTGTATATGAATTATGTTTGTAATTCAGGAAAGGAAAATACAATATAAATTGTTATTAATAATTCAGACATTGCACAGCAATGTTCACGAAGAAACTAAAAAAAGTTGTCTTTTCCAAATTATTATGTTTTACTTCAGTAAGACGTCTGATCATTCCCCGCTCTTTCTACTTATTCTGTGCATTTCTATGTTTAAAATACGTAATACCACATAATGTAGTCAGTGTTTATAATTCGAGACAAAAGAATACATTACAAACTGTTGTTTAACAATTTAAATACTTTATTTTAGTGTTCAAGAATGTATACCTACAATTCCACTTGTGTCAATCGCTTTTTTTTCAATTAGTATGCTTCACTTCACCCATGTGTCTGTCCATTACTCGCTCTTTCTACTTACAGTGAACATTTATCTATGCTCTAACCTACACATTATTACAATATATTCAATGTTTATAATCTCTAAAACAAATACACCACCATTAAAGAATGTTTATTTTGATATCTGCTGCTTTATTTGGCTCAAACGTTCAAATATACTTTATTCACTAAAAAGACCATATTCTGAATGTGGTATGATAAATTATTTCCAACTGCAGTTTGTGTTCAGTATGGAATAAATAATGAAATCTTCGTTATTTGTTCAACAAACGTGTATAATTGACTTTAAAAAATGGAATATCGTATTTTACATTCCTGCAACGATTAATTAGCATACTTTCCATACTCGAAATTTGGAATTTCGTTATTGCAAAACCGAAATCAATTAATCTTTTCGTACACGTTTACTTATACTTTTGCGCCGTTAGTTCAATTATTTATAGTCTGCATTGAATCTTTGCATCCAATTTGCACGCGTAATACGTTTTTACGTAAATATTGCATCACATGTAAGCGAAATTATATGCTAAGTTTAAACAATAATAATAGCAAATACGATGACCATTCGGCCATGTCATTCGTTGAATGCATAACAAATATTAAACATTTAATGCATCGCATGAACGTATCTTTTATAACAAATATGTTTAATTAACTATGCGTAATAACCTAATTTGTAAATGCAGGATCCGAAATTAAGCGTAATTGTGATAGTAAAGTTGCTTACGCGCGTTGGTGAAATGCTGCATAATTGTATTATCTCGTAATAATGTTAGCAAACAACTTTTATTCGCCGCATTTCAGGTAAACGTATCAATTTAAACATTTTAGTGAATACAATTTCAAAGACGATGTTCTAATCATTTTAAGTATGCTAATTCCTGGGTACGCAAGGCGAGGATTATAACGATATCTTAAAATTAGTGTCACGTGCTTTTTCCTCAAATGTAAAATGCTTAATTAAAAGCATACAGGTAGGCGTCAAGAAAGTTCGATGAATTTTAATCAAGTTATATTAACTAAACTGACGACGAAACTCCATTAATGTGACAATATTTTGTCATGTAATTAAAAACTACCCCAACCATTGTGCAAACAGCATTTACATACATTAAAAAGTTCTATGTAAGTTTTTATTCGTTCCCATTTTAATACAGGGCTGAAATCACTTTTTTCCCAGCCAATTTTTTAACTTTTTTTAACCTTCTCTCTGTGTACTGTGCTATTCTAATGTTAACCGTGTACAGGGGAGTAAGTGGACTCCATACATTTTTCGGACAAACTAAACGAAAAAATTTATCCGTATAAGTATGTGAAATATGTGAAATGTTATTGATTTTTATAAAATAAGTATACAATACTTTAAAAAATATGAAACATATCATAGATAGCATTCCTAGAAAATTTTTGGAAATTTTCCATTCCTCAACTTTTTATTTCCGTTTCCGTCAGCCTGGGATGCATTTACACCCATACACAGAGAGAAAGTTAAAAGTATTTGAAACTGTATGTGTAATTCAGATTTAAATTAAATATTGAAACACTGTGGTCCAAGTGTTGTATCGAACATAAATTTATGGAACTTAATTGTGCAAAATTGTTCAATATTGTTATTTATTGTTTACTAACATACAGTAACATGCTTCATTGGAGTTCGTAATGTAATTAATTAATTCTACTATTTTGTATGTTGTAGTGATTATTTATTCATACATTTCCCAATTGCTATCTTAAAATTTTGCATTTGTACAAGTACGTGTTATAAAAATGATATAACTTTTGACTTACTGTTATAAAAACAAATTCTTTATGCATTAAGAAAACTCCAGTAGAATATCTATAAAATTCTATTCCATAGAATGTACAATCACTAGTACTTTGAGCTTCTCTAACTTCTCTAATTCCAAGGAAAATTACTTAAACGCGAATTCCTAATTAATTGTGAAAGTGAAACATGAAGATTAAACTTTGCAGAATATTAAATAAAACCGAGCAATCATCCTCCCATTTCGTACCGTATTATTTAACTATACGCTCAATATTATACGTTGTTCATAACAGATCTTTGAAAAGGTTGAGTGTTTAACCTTATTAATAAGCTCTGTACCCTGAAATTAAACAATGTAATACAAACCCCTTTTTAATTAAACGAAATTCAATCTTAATTTTAAGACATGTACCTACATTCTTTTATTTCGTAAAATATTCATAATTAAAAAAAAAAGGTACCAAATCTTTTGTATTATAAATACATGTAGGGTTGGAACTGGGTAGCGGTTTAACTCGCGTCTCGATAATATAAAAATGAATTTAATAAAAGATAAAGATATTGAATAGATACAAGAGCTACGAACTGCACACTTCGAGTGTCAGCCAAAGACTGTCGTCCCGTTCGTTCCTGCAACGCTTGTTTAAATTATTGATACAATGTTGTCTCGAGCTCGCCACGTTGGGCCGCTTCGAGATTCCTACATACATACATATAAGTCAATTTTCTTTAGAATTGTTTAGAATTATCGTCCGAAATGTTTCAATTATTCAATTATACTTTTACGAATTATCATAATTAATTAATGTTGCATTCATACAATACAGTAGGTTATTGTTAATTATTCCCCTCAGGGTTGTAATTCTATTACCAATGCTCCACCTTTTTCCACCTCCCACTCCGCTTATTCATCGTATTTGGACCTATAGTTTATTACGGTAGGTTCCGAACCACCCCGGTGCACCACAGTTTTTCGTATATCACTTGAGAAAAATCTCGGAGGTGCCGGCGGGATTCGAACCCGGGATCACGGGAGTCGTAGCCGCGAGCCTCATCCACTTGAGCCACTGCGCGCCCTCATACAATACAGTATGTATAATATACAAATTATGATGACCATTTTACAAGTAATAATTATGACAAATTACTTTTCAAAGTATTTTCAGGGTTCCACTTTCTCATTATATTAAGTTGACCGGAAAGTAATGTCGTTTCTGCGCATGTCAATATTTATTTATTATTTATTAACTCAATGTGTACTACAAAGTCGTGCCAAGACATTTTAAGGTTAAAATGACTTGATTACTTGTAAATAATTAAATCTTAAATTGTTTTGCTGTTTTGGGTGAACTTTTCAACCAAATATCAGAAGAGGAACATATCCGGCATTGTATGCTTCATCAGTTTCACAAGGGTAGTAACGCAACAGTTGCTACCAAAAATATTTGCAATGTTTATCCAAGTGAATTAGACGTTCGTACATTTATTTATTATTTTTAAGTTCATTAAAAAAAATTTTTTTATTTTATTTTTTTTTATTTGCACATTAGATGGCAAAAGGTTGTTAATAATGAGGATGAAACATCATTGATTAATAATAAAAACTTGTTAAAAATGTATTTGTTTGAATTTAATGTAAAGAAACGACATTACTTTCCGGTCCACCTAATACTTTATGTTACTATTGTGATTGATTCGAATTTACCAATTCAGTTGATTGTTTTACGAATAATTTTCAAGTTTAAATATTTATAAGCAGATTTTCAATAATGCAAAGCGACTAGAAAATTGATGGACTGTCAACGGTAACCTGTTGTCCTTCACCGATAAGAGAATTACTTTTGCGCCGATAAAAACAACAAACGAACTGAAAATCACGGGAAAAGTTACGTATCACGCGTTGCGCAACCGGAGCGTTCAAAAAACGATGTTCATTAATCAGTCGATCGGGCATATACTCACTCTGTAATCAATACAGTAACAGTGCGTTACTAAATAACGACCATAACGAACTCGTTGATATAAAATAGTTGCCGGGCAACGGGCGTTGTCTAACGACTACATACATACATATTTTCATATATTGCGTAACGAAAGTGCACTTCGTTGTTTCCCGATTTCCGGGGATGCCTTGCTGAATGAAATTTTCCATTGCAATTTCTATCACATTCCGAGAACACTGAACCATTCGAGGATAAGATTGCCGCTGAATTGCTACGGCAGTTTCTTTGCTGCGAAGAAACTTGAGAAGTTAGCAAATTATTACATTTGTTTGATATCCGTTTGCTTGGGTGACAGAAATGGACCGCTTTTACTTCAAGTGGTATATCTATGCATAGTGCTATATCGGTAATTATTTACATTAGGGGCTTCCTCACCGATTTTGATGACCTTGTAATATGTTATCAAGGTCATCATTCTGAACAACTTTTTCCTATACATGTTACCGCCGCTCAGCTTTAGTTTCCAAAACATTCGCAAAAAAGTTTCAACATTTCAAAAAATGATCGGAGTAGGTCTGGGTTAGATTTGAAATTGTGGTCACAACTTAAAACGACTTCAATCAGTTTAGACCCACTGTCTTGTCCGTTTATGTTTACGAACTGAAACGTGAAATGAATCGTGTCGAACGCGAACTCATTTCATTGTCAGCTGTGTTAGTATACAGAATATTAAGCATGAAACTGTACGAATTCTTGGATATCTGCAACAATCAAGAAAAGTTGATAGATATTTTAATTAACAGTATAGTAATTCATGGCACGATGAATTGTATCAAGTGCAACGAAAATATGCTACTTGATCGCGAGAACTTAATTTTTAGATGCCATAATTCTAGTTACATTAGAAATTGAAACAAAAGACGTATAAACACACAATGTAATTTCAAAATTAGTGTTTATAAGGACACTTGGTTTGATAATATACGTCTTCCCATACAAACTGCTTGCCGTTTCATTGCATATCATATGTATAATGCTGAGAGCAACTCGACAAGAATTTATTATGAACGAACCATGCATTTCCTCGAAAACATGTGTCGATTGGGCTGCCGCCCCAAACGTCGTCCCTGCTAAGAAATCTAATCCAGACCTACTCCGATCACTTTTCGAAATGTTGAAAGTTTTTTGCGAATAACTCGGAAACTAAAGCTGAGCGGCGGTAACATGTGTAGGAAAAAGTTGTTCATAATGATGACTTTGATAACATATTACAAGGTCATCAAAATCGGTGAGTAAGCCCCTAATGTAAATATTTACCGCTATATCATGCAATAATTGTTAGCTGGGTGCAAAAACCGCGGTTTTTGAATTTTAAAGCTATACAGAGTGTCCCCAAAAAGGTTGTGTTTCTTTGATAGGGGTGATTCCTGAAATCATTTAAAGAAACTTTTCCCTGTACGAAAATGTTCTCCGCGGTTTTGTTAAGAAGTTATTAACGAAAAACACGGACCAATCAGAGTGCGATTACGACAGGCACCGCTGAGCGTGGCGTTGCCATTGGCGAGCCGGAATCCGTCCGCTCAGCGGATTGGTCTGTTTTTTGTTAATAACTTCTTAATAAAACAAGTTAATAAAGAAAAAGTTTCTTTACATGACTTCAGAAATCACCCCTATCAAAAAAGTACATTTTTGGAATATCCGATATATCATTTCATCCAAATTATCCATTTTCACTTTGGCAGCAAACATAACGTCACAATTATTCTTGCAGTAACCTAATAGGTATATAATAGAAATTTTCTCTCCTCTTTCTGTAAAAGAATCTTTCACGCACATATTTTGATCCATTTGGAAATACGATGCTAGTCAGTATCAGCAGTATTTGAAAATCGGACGAATACTGTTTCCTTTTTAAAAAGAAAACTACATGCTCCGTTAGCCAAGGCATTGAATGTCTTCCCCCTATTTCACATAACTTGTTACCCTCCTGGTCAGCTCGTTAACAATCGTTGTTATCACCGAAGCTCAAGAAAACCTACGCCAAACCGTCATTACGGTTAGCTACACTTACTTGCGTTGTTAAATCTAAAATTGCTTTCCCCTTTCGGTGGAACACGAGACAACATTACGTCTTTCTTTGAGCTAATTTCTTTCCAAAGGTGATGTGGCATATATTGTTCCACTACTACTGTTACCTTTTACCATATACAAAACAAGCTGAGGGTTTTCAAAATTTTTAATGAAGCAAAACATTTTGTTAATGAACTAACAGTCTTTTTGTGTGCACAAAGGAATACTATTTTATATAAAATTGGTAGATCAATTTTTATTATCGTATAATGTAGCATAATTAGTGAATGCAGTGACTGATGAAACATTACGCTCCTGAGCCGTAAAAGTTAATGAAAATTTGATTAAAAAATAATTAGTATTGACTATAAATTGTATCGAATAAGTGGGTATTATTGTTTAATTTGCTGTGTAACAAATTTTCTTTGTCATGTACAAATAATTATTGATAATTCAGATAAACAATATATTAGCTCTGATTGAAATTATATGAAATCTTTCTTCAATTTATCGGTGTTATGTAAATAAATAATAGCATTGTATTTATAATTATTGGTATTATTCGGGTAAATAAATGTCAGTATTTTAAAAATATAGTTGCACGTAAAGAATTATGTGAGCTGTAAACACACAAACATATAATTCAAATAAATTAATATGCATATCATTGTTCTACTATTAAGAATGAATTGATTATGTGAAAACTAATTAAAATGGTCTACAGTATAGGTGACCTAAGTTACATTTTTATACATAATTTTTAATTCTTCAGAGAAGCAAATTTAATTAAGAAACTTTGTTTGTATAAACTTGCGTTCAATTTTTCGAAGCGCCATCGAAAGATTGTCGTTACAGCAGCGGATCGATCTTTCAAATTGGTTCATCACGAAGTTCTTTTCGCATCTATAGTATAATTAAATCGTTAAAATCTATAGTCTATTAAACACATAAAAAAGTATTGTTGCAATTACTAACTACAATTACTATATCACAGTAATGAAATTACCTACCCCAGACCTTAGGAAAGAATACAAAGTTTTATAGCTTTCCATAGTTTAATGAATTGCAAAGTAAGATACCATTACGAAAAATTGTTACAACAAAAAAGATTGTTTTAATCGATAAAGTATCTAGAAAAATGAATACTGCTAAATATTTTTAATATTACAAAGTGAAACGAAGTTTAATATTTTAACATTGTTAATGTTCTATTAATAACATTAAAACACTGCGTACACCTATCAGAGTGCAAAATTGTTATAATAAAATAAAGCAGTTTAATAGAAAATATACAGTAGCTCAATTTAGAAAGTAGAATTATTTAAATCCATACAAAAATTGCAAATCTAAATAACAATCAAGATAAATTCATAACTTTCGAGCAAATTTAAAAAAAATATTTCTCTTTAAATGAATGATGTCATTCTTAGAAAAGTGTGTTTAAATATTTTTGGAATTTATACAAGAACAAGAAACTGCGTTGGCAGTAAAATCCTCAACTAAAGTTCGCAATACCTTTGTTATTTGTGAAAACCATTTTGTGCGTAAAGCTGAAACAATATTACTTCGTTTCAACAAATGGCACTCGATTCAGTTGTAACGAATGCGAACGTTTTTGGCGCACGCTTTTAAAATATCAAACTTGACGTGACTTTTGATCACTCTATAATTGCAAGTACTTATAAATCATTCAATAAAACCATTCAAAAGGTGAGAATGTCAAAGAACGAAATTGGCACGTGAGTTGCTAATGAATTTGGCACTTTTTGCCTGTAATTAAACATTTTAGTGATAAATTTTCACAGCATCGCGACATAAAATTGTCTCACGTTTTAAATTGTAACGACTCACTTTAAAACTCAGATCATAATTAATGAGAAATTAACACTAGACCTACCATTACCAGTCAAATGACCGTTTCCAGATTTTGTATTTTACGATTATAGAATTTGTAAAAATGCTTCCACTGGAAATGATTATACACGATTTTATATTTAAACACATATTATAATAAAAATCGCACAAAATCCAAATACATTTGATTGTGTCATTTTTATATGGCAACACATAGCAGCCATTTTTAGTGCTCGGTAGGTTTAATGTTAAAACTATTTCTAGATAGATTGTAAATGTTAGATACATCTAAATATCACAAGATCAACAAGTTTATTTATTACTTATTTCTCTACTTTATTACACGTGCGTTCTACATGCAAAAAGAAATCGAAGAAAAAGAATAAAATTTTTTCATTTGACGCCACGTTTTCGAGAAAATCGACTTTAAAGATCCGTCGGGATCGCGTGCTACAGTACACGCAGGAAGTAGAATTGGTAGGTAGTGAAACAGACGCGTGCACGTTTCCTGTCCGTAATAGCACGTGTATTTGCTGGTTTCTCTTTTAAACTCACTAAATTCTGTTCAAAACAACTGTCTAAGCCTTGCTTTGGGCGCCTTTAAAACCAGTCCCATTCTCAACCTTTTAGTCGAATCTGCTGAAAATCCCTTGGATTTCAGGAGAAACGAACTCAGTTTAACTTATGCTATTGAGGTACTTTCTACCCCAATAAATTCTACATTTACAAATACCTTTTCAAATCACACTGACCAGACTTATCCCAACACTTCCAAACATTCCTACCCCAAACCCTTTTCTAAACGAATTAATAAATACTTGCAGGACACACTTCACCAATAATTCACTCCTTCCACCAATAATACTTATAGCGCCTCTAATTGACCATCCTCGGCCATTATCTTACCCAAAAATTGATTTAACACTTTGCAAGTATCCCAAAGAAATAACTAGTTCACGTATTCATCAAAATATCTTTTCTGAAATTGTTTAAAAATATCCAGTTTGCACTCAAATCTTTTCCGATGGCTCCAATTCAAGTGAAGAGTGCAGCTGTGCAATCATATTCGCAGATAATCAAGAGTTATACAAATTACAAAATTATTGTTAAATTTTTTTCTGTTGGGCCTACACAATCCTATCCGCTGTGAAATCCATTATCAATGCCAAGGATTCAAAATAAATAATTTTCTCTGACTTCCGTATCACACCTGTTCTTGCCTTTTCAAACCTAACCCAGACCTAACACACAGTTAAACATTTTTTAGCACTATAACGAATTTAACAGCTCCGATACTCATGAGTTTGTCAATAGTTCATTTTTATTACATTTTCAATTACATAATTATTAATAAAGCAGTGTATTACTAAATATATAGCGTAAATTAATTTTTCCGTATATCTCGGAAACTAAGACGGAGCGGCGGTAACATGTATACGGAAAAGTTGTTCAGAATAGTGACCTTGACAACATATTTTAACCTCTTAGGCTCGGCGCGGCTAGGTGCTTGAGGCCCTGGTGGATATTTTCCAGACGCTGGAGAAAATCCAAGGGCCGCTCGCTGGACCCTGTTCGGCCTCTGCGAATCCTTGGGTCCGCCTCAAGCACCGAGTCAAATTCCAAAGAAGTATCTAGGACCGAGGGGTGAGATTATTGACTTTCGGTCCTCGTTTTGGAGAGTAAATCTAGACACGATCACTTCGCTCTCAACTTCTTGCAAGACTCTTGGTCAAAACACAGTAAAGACACAGTATTGAATTCTTTAGTCCCTTATCTCAGTAAGGGTGTTTCTTCGAGTTAAAAGGAAATTTAAAGTCGACGCGCCACGTGCAAAATATCCCTCAAGGCCCGAACGATCTTTGATCAACTGTATTAACAGGACCTTTTATTTTCAAGTTATTTAACTTTGAACTAATCTAAGAAGGCAAAGCAGCTTAAATCAATTACATAAAATAAAACAAAGTAAAATATTTTTTGTGTTTTTCTTTTTAAATAATTGAGTTTTGAACCTTTTTGGGGTAGAATGAACTAGGTAAAAACAAAAAATGTGTATGTAATTACAACAATCTGCTAAGGTTATTTATATAATATGATATAATAAAAGAACAATGTTGTACAGTTCAACACTTTGTTACAGTTCAACAGTTGTTCAGTTTCAACAACTATTAACACAGTATTGTTGTTCCGAGAATACAGTGTACTGATAACATAAGTATAACAAAAGTTTTTTATGAATATCTCGAAACTAAAACCGAGCGGCGGTAACATGTATAAGGAAAAGTTGTTTAGAATGATGACCTTGACAACGTATTTCAAGGTCATCGATAATCGGTGAGAAGGGCTAACTTCTGAATAAGTACCAACCTTCAACTTAACTACTAGCCTAATTGTAAGTGAATACCTCAATACCGAAAAACATTGTGTGTTCTTAACCCCTTACATGTTACTGACTTCTATAACAAAATCTAACTTTACTACCACACATGTCCACCGATAAATAGGAAAAGTAAGCCTTTCACACTACACTATACATATACATATGTAATCCATTGCTATAAATTTTATCAACTCTTCCATGGGGTTTGTATCAATTCTCCGACAATGTTTTAATTGACATTTCTCTGACATTGATTTCGCTGACAAGAGTAATTCATCGACAATGTTTACATCGACGCTTGTTTCACGGGTATTCACTTCGCTGACAATGAATTCACTGACATAGTGAAATTATCGACATTGACATCGTGTTTACTTAGGTATGTATGCGAAACTATCTTTGTATACCATTAGACATGGTATAAAGTTTTCGGCGCTACAGTTCGATCAATTACAACAATATTGTTCCGTAGCGAAGGAACGAAACACGTGGGGTCTACGTCGACAAGGTTTATGACACGGACGTGACGAAAAGGCTATTTTTTAAGGTTAAGACCGAATGCACATTTGGCGACCATCGAGCCGAAAACGGTCACTTCGGTCCTAGCCATTAGCCAAGGCGTGTCATAAACCGGGAAATCCGAAGGGCCATCTCCAACATAGGTAATCGTAATTACTTAAGGGAGCCTGTAGGATTTCCCGTTAATTGTCCAAACTATAAAGACCTCACGGCCATGCAGGTAAGACTCCCACCCTCTCCAAGACAAGGCACGCTCAGGGCGCAAAGAGACGGTGCGGACGACACATTAAGAATGCGCTGATTGGGAAATACAATCTCAACAAGAACCAATCAGCGTACTTCTTCTGCATGGAGTGGGAAGTCCTCTAAGAACTTTAGGGACACATTTTTTTCGGTCATCGACCAGCAAGCATCGGGTCGAGTTTTTTAGTTAGACAAGATTCAACAGTCTTACGCGCACCCATAGCTCTCTCGTTCGTTCTTTTTGTTAGTACATAACCACCGCGCACTCGCAAATCAAGTTGCCTAATATTAATTTGGCGGGTAACATTCGGCGGCACGAATACGCGACGCGTCACGACCTCGGTTGGATACGGTCGAAATCCACGGGTCAAAATTCGTGTCGCATCGCAAAACAAATATAATAGTTATTTTTATGAAATCTTCAAACGTTAACGATTCGGGTTTGAATCTGCTAACGTCATTAGCCACATTTTGCTAAAAATTGTTTTTCTATTGGAGGAACAGAAGGTGGTGTTTCGTCCTAGACCCGCTAGAGGACTCATCAGTAAGGCTATCCAGCGGGCCCTGCCTTAGACACACAAGTGTCGAAAGACTTTTTGAAGAAAGTTATTAATATACTGATCGATGACATTTTCAGTAACTAGCGAGAAAGTTCGACGATTTGTCCATCTTGTGGACGGCCTTTGTATACCATTATCGTCTTATTATTGTAAAGTATTAACTAAGATATTATTATACAAGATGTCCCAAAATTACTTCAACTCCCGGTGTATACATATGTGCGTGCGTAGACGGAAAAGTCGGTGTATTGACCTTCCTCACATCTGTCACTCCTGGCTTGGTTACTTAAAACCGCGCTAGGTCGTTTGAAGGGTTGAGGTGTTTTTACATAAATGTTTGAATATGTAAATAACTACAACTTGTATTTAGGGACTGTACAAAGATGTGAACTTTTAGAGATTTAACTGGAGACTGACTGGAGACTCACCGACGACCCTTTTTATAAACTGTGGAAACTGTGGAGATGGTAAAGCAAAGTGGGAGAAAATTGGAGGTGAAATGTAGAAAATGGTCCAGACGCTGTCTACAATTGTTATTGTTAAGGCGCCGGAAAGTCGCCCAAGAAATCGGACGAGTCCCGTCGTTTCGGACTCAAGAGCCTTCGACTCTTCACCTAATTTATGTATTCGCGTCGGGTGGTCGAAGTCTTGTGTTTTTGGTGTCGGATTCGTCGCAGAGACCTATTTTGTGGGTCTCACATTACGTTGCGTCCCAACACCCGGAAATGGGAGGTTAGTGAGATGATTTGAAGCAACGTTTTCCTTTGTAAAAATGGCTGCCGCGGCTTCGTTTGGGAGATAATAACGAAAAACACTAACCAATCAGAACGCAGCTATAGTGAACGGATTTCAGCACGGCGACAGGTCCCGCTAAGCGTCGCGTTGCCGTTGGACGAGCCAGAATCCGTCCGCTGTAGCCACGCTCTTATTTGTTCCATGTTTTTCGTTAATAACTTCTAAACCAAGCCCCGAAGGACATTTTGCGAAAGGAAAATGTAGCTTCAAATCACCTCAGGAACCTCCCATTTCCGAAAGCTGAAGGAATTTTGGGACACCCTGTATATTTAAATAAGTGTAAAGTTATAAAATAATGGCTATACATTGAAATATGTAAGAATAATAACTAGTGGTGTAATTGACGATGTGGATTTAGTTTTCGGCCGCGCTGTCCTGTTCTACGATCGGCACTGTCCCGTTGTGCTTTCGGCACGGTCGATAAATTATTATTGTAAGCGAAATGAATATCGGTGAAGCAAGCGTCGATGTAAACATTATCGGAGAATTACTCTTGTCAGCGAAATCAACGTCAAACAAATGTTATCGATTAAAATATTTCCGCGAAATGTTTGGCGGTGAATTGATGCAAACCCCTTCCATGGTCGTTAATGACTTAGTAGTTGACGCGACCTTAATAAATAAATAAAAAAAAAATTGGCTTTCTCAAAAACGAGGCGTTAAACGAAAAATGTTATTCTTTTTTCGACTTATTTTTACGTGTAGCCACACTTTGTACCTGAAAATTAATTTCAAGAAATGGATCCAGCAATCACATAAGTTTTTAAAATCGTGGGAATTATTAATAAATTTGCAGGATGTGTTACGAAGAAGATTTGGTTTTGACTATTTTTTCATGAAACATTTACCAACATATTCCTGACGTTTTCCCGATTAAAAGGATTCCAAACACGACACAATTTGGATCACATTTACTTGTTTAATCTACAGTAGAACCTTGATTATCCAAACTAATCAGCGGGTACGAGATAATAGAACAGTTTACCTAGCTACATTGCTAGAATAAGTCTTTACTGATTTGGACACTGAATCATTTTAGATCGAATTATTCACATTCAGATATCTTCAGTTCGTATAATAGAGGTTCTATTAAATCATAAATTAAACGAGTAAATATAAACCAAATTGTGTCGTGTTTGATCTCGTTTTAATCAGAAAAATGTCACCAATATGTTGGTAAAGGTTCCATAAAAAATAAATTTAAAAAAAACAATATTTATCGAGTAATGTTATCGAATTTTAGCGAATAAATATGATCCAAATTGTGTCGTGTTTAGTCTCGTTTTAATAAGAAAAATGTCACCAATACGTTGGTAAAAGTACAAAAAAAGATTAATTAAAATAAAAAACAATATTTTGTCGAGTAGTTTTATCGAATTTCAGCGAATAAATATGATCCAAATTGTGTCGTGTTTGGTCTCGTTTGAATCAGAAAAATGTCACCAATACGTTGGTAAAGGAACAAAAAAAAGTTAAATTAAAATAAAAAACAATATTTTGTCGAGTAGTTTTATCGAATTTCAGCGAATAAATATGATTCAAATTGTGTCGTGTTTAGTCTCGTTTGAATCAGAAAAATGTCACCAATACGTTGGTAAAAGTACAAAAAAAGATTAATTAAAATAAAAAACAATATTTTGTCGAGTAGTTTTATCGAATTTCAGCGAATAAATATGATCCAAATTGTGTCGTGTTTGGTCTCATTTGAATCAGAAAAATGTCACCAATGCGTTAATAAAGATTTCATAAAAAATAAATTTTAAAAACTAATAATTTTATCATTGTATTAGTATCACCAATATGTCTAATTCTTTGTCATGTTATAGTTCAATGGTAGCAAGTATAAATTTGTCATAAATATCGTTTATCTCTTTCGCATGTATCGAGACATTACTGCATACTGTTATATTAAATCTAGCTCACCAGATGTACCTCCATGAAAGGTTGTCGCGACACGTGGTCACTCAAATGAAAGAAATTGTGCTCAAAGATAGATCTACCACTTTCCTTATTTAAACCAATTCATACTTGATCAGATATCGATTTCCATCTATATGTTTGAACGTATGAAGGGCTAGACGTTCTATAAGTGAATATAGCAGCCGCGCCAAGCTTAAGGTATTATAGGCTCAGCCAGTATAAAATAGTTTCGCGCCCCCTCGGTAAGTGAAACCCGTTCCCATCGTAGTTTCCATACATCAAATCATCGTGAGTAATAAGATCTCGATCGAATAGGGCTGCTGATAAGTAAGACGATTAAAGTGGGCAGTAAAGTCTCCCGTTGAGGAAAGCAATTTTTACGAGTCTTTCGAAGAAGTTCCGAACCTGGTAATTGAGGGAAGTTGTCGAATTGAGTGTCATTCAACTAAATGGTGCCTCGTCGATTACTTTCTTATTATTCTATGCAACGGAGTGCTGGGTGAGACGTAGATAAAATAATACAAAATGTGATACAGTATAACCTTGATTATCTGAACTAATTGGGATCGAGGTGGTTCGAATAATCGAGCAATTTTTAAATTACTTCTTAAACACAAAAGTACTACTGCTGTAATTAGAAACGTGATATACAGGGTGTTCATATTATTACTTTTCCATTTAAAAAATTGAAGGTCACCTTCATTTGTAACAAAATAGTATAAACACAAAAAATACGTACGCCATTGTGTTGCTGGCTAGTAATAGTGTAAACACCCTGTATATTACTCAAAATATATAGTTATGAAAGTAATATTTAATTTTTTTTTTAACCACCGAAGACTATCTTTTCGAGATCTCTCATTCACTGGTTCGGATAATCGAGGTTCTACTGTATTTAAATAGGAATCAAAATGCCAGCTAAGAAAATCAAACAATTTTCTTTTCAATTGTCAAAAAATCTTCTTTCCAACTTTTGTTCCAGATTGCTTCAATCATCAAAGTGTAATAAATTCTTGAGTACATTTTTTCATTTCAATTAATGTTATATCCAGCTTCGGTATAAAATGATAAAAATAGATGACATAATTTAGGAGTAGGATCCTGCGAGCATAAATCTCGAAATGGTCCGAGTTACGAAAACTTTACGATGCTTTGTAATGTAATTTCATTATTATACCACTTAGCTCGTCATGTTAATGTTTCTGGAAGACTTTGATACCTCTATGTATGTTTGTATTCTTCAGAGCTTTATTATCACTCTACGTGATGAAGTCTCGGAACATTCTAGGAATTTACGTTCGAGATGTGTCGTTGTCGTCATTCAAGACATGACAATACCTTTAATGAAGTAAATTAACGTCTTGAGTTGAAAATTAGATGAAGCAAATTAATGTTTTGGTTTTGGAAAATTTATTTTACTGTTTATTTAAAAATTGAAGAATTAACAAGTTGACCATTCATTTTTGATAGCTCTGTATAACATTCGATCGAATAGTGAATATACATGTGTGATAAATATATCGAGTAATCGTTTTAATTATCTTACAATTAGTTATTTTCACGTATGTGAAGAGACATACATTCACAGAAATTGTAACGCTTCGAGGAAGCTAAAGCATAGAAGATAATAATTGTTTCGTGGGCGGTTTCCAATAATTTTAAGGTCGCTTCAACCCTTTTATTTAACTCCCACGTTGCACTATGTCCTGAGAAACAGGAGCTAGTTCCCGTAAATGTTAAATGAAACTATATTTTTATGCTTTTCCACTCCAAATCGAGCTTGCAACCAACGGAGTAGAACCAGTGCCTCGTGGGATTTTTAAGATAATTTTAGATAATCCTACGATGTAATAGGTTACGATATATTATAAATTTTTAAGTTTTATTGCACCTAATAAGCTCCAAAGGCAATGGAGTGCTTAGAAATTTACTACACAGAAAATACCTTGTATTTCACTTGTGAGAAACATACAAAAAAATAATTAGCACTTTATCTTCCAAATTAAATTTCAGGTTTTGTGCAGCTGTTCTTTAGCTAGGATCAGACACTAATTTTCCTTGTGTAATTAACTTTTGAAATTTTTATTATGATATGTTTAATGAAAAACTGAATTTTTTTGGGAGGTTGATATTGAGCTAAAATTCAGGAGTAACCTCTGTAATATTATAATAACCTTTACATGACCTAATCCATGAACAAATATCCATTTTTAAATAAAATTCATTTGCCATTTTAACATCTTTTTGCGTGAGAGTTATTCTATGTGGCCACACGCATCTGGTCTCCTCTGAAACTGTTTCGAAGAGTAATCGCGATAAGCGTAACAAAGTGCAAACAGTGTCTGTCGAACTGAACTTCGTCGTGAACATTGTTTTGTCACAGGCGTTGTTGACCGTGTCACATAGGGAAGTACATCAATGTTTAAGGTGATTAAGTAAACAACTAAAATATAATTGTAATTAGACCACACATCTTAAAGGAAAATAAATTTTTTTAGAGTCTATTGTAAGAAACAAATAAAAAATGTATATTCTTCTTTTAATAATTTTTATAAATTAAAGAAAATATTCTTCATTTATTTATTTATTTACATCATACATTAATAATATAGCTTTCATCAACTTTAATAATGTACCATTTGTATAACATACACATTAACTTTCACAATCTAGCAACAATTTAATTTCAATATTTAAATTGAATTGAACATATATATATAATAATCAATGTGGTTAGGATATATTAAATGAAATTTTTTTAAACCCTACATCCTCAATTTCAATAATAAACTTTTTGTTTATTTACTTGTATCAGTAAAGTGTTCTGTGTGTTTTTACAATGAAATTATTCATATCACCATGTAATGATGTTTTATGAGATGAAAATGAATAAACGTTGTGTACTTATACGTTCGTTGTAAACATTTTCGTATCATATTTTCATATAAAGTTTACATTAAACTGAAGGACTTTATTGATATGCATGAAACAACAAAGTGGTAATGGTAATGGAGAAGAAAGGTGTAATGAGACATTCAATACTTTCTATTCGTTTAATGTTCTGTAGATAATTTGCATGCAACTAGTTCACGGTAAATCGTTGATGTTTACTAACTCCTATTTTGTCAACAATGTGAGTTCGTCAATATTGAACCCATTGTAGAGATTATTTACGAAGTTGTCTCGATTTACCCACCTACTGACGTTAGTATTTTCACGATACTTGATGTATCACATCATGTATGAATCACGAGGATAGAGATCTGACTATAATAAATTATACATAGATATGTATAATCAGTAATTAGTAATTATTAATTACATATGCAGAGTCAACATAGATTTCCATATACTAATTGTTTCGGTTCTCTCTTCGCCATAAAACTATTTTTGGTTTTAAAATATTTGAAAATATTTGATTACTACTTATTTTTTAAACTTTTGTCGTGGTAATTCAATTGTCATACATTACCAAACTAAATAAAGAACGTAATTTCCAACATGTGAAAATAAAATTATTAAGCAATGTGAATTAATAAACACATGACTCGTAACGTAATACTTTACATGTTACTAAATATGTATGTAATTTATTATAATGCAATTGCATATGCAGTTAATAATCTCCTTTTTCAATTTAACATTTTTAATAATTGTATGTATATTAATTCAAGTATAGAATTTGATAATTGTTAATCTTCATATTTGGCCATCTTTTAAAAATTCCTCTGCACCTTTGCTTTTAAATCTTCCGAACTGCGCGTACAATTATTTACACATGAATATGTGAAACAAATTCCACTTCAGGAAAATCGTTTTTGTTTCTCATTGTCAGAGAACTTTCGAGGTTTATTGTACACGCGAACAACTAATAAAAAAGAGGGGAAAGTTCAATAGCTCTGGCCGCGTTAATAAAAAAGTGTAGACGGTCGTCCAATAATAATGTTATCAAAACAAATGTACGACGAACGAACGTACGAGGTGTAGCATTTCATGTTGTAATGGAGAATCGATGACTCGATGCCACAATTCCAGTGCTTGGAACAGCAATAGTGATATATTAATACTTGCGGATGCTTAAGGGATTACCTACACCCTTAAAGGTTGCAAAGTAAGAGAAATCCGAACAATTATATTATATAAAAATTCATTTACAAGTCAATACAACATCTTATTGTATGATACTTGAGTATCCCGAAAAAGATGATACTAGCAGAATATACTATTTTTAAAAAATCAATTTATTTTATTGTAACAAACATATTGTAACCTCTTACAAGCGACATCGCCCAAGGTTAACACGCCGATTTTAATCAAATTTATACAGGATATAGTTTTTTTGTAAAATATTTGACACGTATTTTATGTGTGTGTTTAAATAGTGATTAAAAAAATCATTGTCCTACCGATCTATTTCCCAAAATATTTGCAAAAATCAGATTTTCACCCTCAACTTTGAGGAATATTTTCACTCCCTAGATATGGATCGTTGCAGTTAAAAAAAATACATCAATACACTTGGGTGATGCGCTTTGTTAGTCAAACACTTTTATCATTTTTTCTCGTAACAGATTACCGACAGATAAATCAATCGATAGATAAATCGATTTGCGTGGAGTATTTGTTTCACTTTGTCTCTTTTAAAACCGTACACGGCTATTTACAAATAGCAAGTACCAACGCAAAAATATGCGTACCGTTCCATGCTATAAATGCAATTGATCCGTAGATGCGCTTGAAAAAAAGTTCAGGGAGACCAATTTGTTATATTCACGCCAGCGGGTATTGTACACTAGAGCATTCAACCTTTTCTTTTTAATTGTGAAGAAGTTACCAATTAAATACGTGTGCAATCATTTCATTTATTTCGTCGAATTCGATCAATTTCGATTGAACAATTTCTGTGGATCTCGAAGAGATCGAATAAAACTACATGAAAACGAAGGGGACAGTGAACTGCCTTTTAATATTAAAATTCGTGAATGTTCGAGGACAATTAATAAATCATTTCTGTAAATATTATAAAAGCAGTACAGTATTGAGAGAAGCGAGACCCATGCCCAAATACAAATTATAAATAAGTTCTGTAAATCTTGACACAATCTTCGAAAAATTGTATCTTTTTGAAAGTAGTGGTTTTTGAAAGTATCAGAGGTATTTTAATAAGTTTTATAACCTTGTTGAAATGATCAATTTCAACATTTCTGTCACGAGTCACATGAAAACAACGTTTCCAGTTGTTTCGTTTCTTATTTAATGCAAACTGTGATTTTCCTAACCTAATTAAGTATTAATCTAGGAAGGGAAAAGGGGGTACCTTTGAAACGTGAAATTATGAAACTGTATACATATTTTTGTGGACATATGAAATAACTAGGGGACATCACGTTTCCAACCACGCTTTTGCCGGGGCTAATAATATTCGAAGATTACAATTAATTATAATTCCTCATAAATTACGACACTCTATATGAATGTGTGCAGAATATTTTCCCTGGCAATTAAATCGCAGTTTTAACGTGGCAAAAGCATCCTTTTAATCAGTATGATACTCTTCTTTATCTCATAAAATAGGGTAATAAGGTCGAGAACATTCAAGGTATCGATCTAACGATTCACATAACACTCGTTTATATCTCAGTCATCTTTACAAAAATTAATTTGTGCAAACTACCCACGTGTTCATACGGATGCCCGTAAAAGTCGACAGAACAATAAACGGACGACGTTATTCCATTGTTAACTTTTCACATCTGTTATTCCACCTTCCGCTAACTTCTTCGCTGTTTTATGCATTTCGAACGAATGAATTTTGCACATATAAAACTCTTTACACGCATAAAACAACATCAACTACCTTCACACGACATGTTATGCAGTCCTGCAATTTCATGGACACGTGTAAATGTTCGCAAAAAAGACAAGGCAATAAAATCTCAAAAGATATACAGGGTAATCGGTAACAGGTGAATTCTATGTAAAAAAGTAAGTCGGAAATGTAGGATAACTGTAGGTACCTTTAGTTTCCCAGAAAATCTACATTGAAAATTTATGTACATACAGTGACTCCCATTAATATTCAGACGCTCTTAAAAAACGATAACTTTTTTGATATTGGACCATACGATTAGAACTTGTTTGAAAAGTTAAACCAATTAGTTCACTATATGACGTGACAAGAATTTTTTTCAAAAATTACAATTGGTCGGAATTGTAGAGAAAATACTAAAAGTGGCATTTTACAACTCTTTATTATGGGTCTATATTGAAAATTTTTTAAATACATTTTGTACAGATCTGTTGTTAATTGTATACATTGTGAAACTTTCATCGAAATCGGTTAATGCAAGAAAAAAACGACAGGCATTGACAGATATAAGATTCGGGAAAAACTGTAATTTTTACCATCTTTAAACCATCTTTAAACGTTTTCGCTGTAAATATGAGAATTATAGTTAAAATTATTATACCGCAGGTGATTAAAAGTTCAAACAAATGAACTACGACCAGCAAATTTTATGGAGCTCCAAAGCAAAAATGATCCGATTGTGTTTCGCAATGTGAAAATGCTTTAAATGCATGAACATACTGCACTGCCATAAAGCTGTGAATAACTTCTTTTATTCGACTTACATACGGAAAGCCAGCTCATTGTTCCGTCAAGCGTCGAGGAGGAATTAATAGTGCAGTAAACCACGCTCTCTGCGAGACAGAGACAACGATTCACGTGACCGATTAATTGGGTTAATCTCAGATCTGGATCACTGTGCCCCGTAGTCCCTAAACACTTTTATATTACTGTCATATTTTTTCGTACATTATTTATAATTTCGCGGGATGAGTTAGTCTAGACCTGGACAAATTTTATTTGGAATGAGAATAAGAAATCATTTATTCTGCACCGTTATTTTCAATACTGTAATTTAGAAATAAAAATAATATTGATATTTTTTAAATAGTAGCAATTTCAAATAGTATATTATTTCGATATTTCTTTATTTGAAGTTTGTCAAAAGAAATATTTCTTAAAATAATACGCAACAAAGGGTGTATGTATAAACAAAACTAAATATTTATCCTTCATTTATAAATTATTTGTTAACTTCTGTGGCTTTATAAAAATTTGAATCTGTTGATACAATAATATAGAAGAATAATAATTATTCATCTATAATAATTACACCTCGATAATAAATTATTTAAAAATAATGTGATTCTAAAAAAAATTTGTATCCGTTAATATAATAATATTGAAGAATAAATAGTAAATTATTTGATAATTCTTATGGTTTTATACAAATTTGTATGTGTTAACATAGCAACAATAAAGAATAAATATTTGTATCAAGTTTTAAAAAATGTTATAATGTCATTTATTTGATATACTCACTATTTAAAAGCAATTGTGATTTATGAGTTTCTCATGATCATTGAAAATTAATGCAGCGGCGCAATCTTGCGCTTTAGAAGTCCACGAGGATTTAATTGAAAATACTCGCGGCTATTCGTGACAAGTAACAAATGTTAATTAGTTTCCCAAATATATCGCGATGTGTAATGTACAACAAAGAGTTGGTGTCAAATACATATAAACAGACCATAAATGTACGACGCGAAAGTGTTGAAAATCAATCTATTACACGGTTGTTTAATAATGGGATTTTCTTATAGCTTAAAACCAATATAAAACATACAAGCGTACGTGACAATTCTTAACAATATAAAAAAAACTTTTATTCTAAAATAATACTTTATTTCTATCCATAAATATTTTTTTTTTCATATAATTTTATCTAGCGTCAATTGTTAGAGGAAGTGGAAATTTTTAATAATTTTTGCTATTTCTGCCACCTCAATGTTTATAATAATAATAAAATTTTCTTATACCTCGAAATTTAAACCAATATAAAATATGCATATGTACCTATACAGTTCATAATTATTAAGACAGCAGTTGTTTTTATAAACTAGTATTTGAATTTTATTCAATGTGGAGTACTACAATAGTCAATTATTGACATATTTAATTATTATGCAACATTCATTCGTTTGTTTATGACGTTAATGTTGCATGTAACAAATTACCGATTGTTGTTACGTTAAGGTATCGTTAAGTATCATTTTTGTGATATGTAAATGGAATAGTTCAAACTCATTCACGTGTCAATTTCGACAATATAGTTAAACTCAATTCGAACTCGACCTACGAAAATTAATGTGCAGTATTACTAAATGACATCCAAAATCACTTACACATTTTGATGAAGCATAATCATAATAATTGATGGCAAAGATGAAACTGTGATGGAAATACAATAGAGTAGTAACACGTGTAACATATGAATAATGCTGACGGAAGAAGCGGTACACATATACATTTTGTGAAAAGTAAATACACGTGAGTTCAAACTGGATGAAAATGTTAAAACATAAAAATAGATACAGAATACAGATACAGAATTAATGTATTTATTATTGCTTTAAACCGAGTAGTTTATTTAGCAAGTACAATTTATAATAAGTGTAGTATTTACAAAATTTATTGTTGTCAAACTAAGTATTTATCAAAAGTTTAATCAATTTCATACATTAGTTTCCCATCAATTATAACTACATTATTTAAATAACGATAATTTGTACCCCGCAAAGGGAATAAAATATTATTATTATTATTATTTAAATAACGATAACACTTCACTTCGGTACGAGTTCAAAAAAACCAAATGTTAATTTTAATATAAAGTCATCATGAAAAATTTAAAAAGAATTGTACAACTATAATATCAAATTATGATTTAAACCTGTACATAATGTATTTACAATAAAAGTTTTTAAATAAATGTTTTAAATGTCCTTAACTATATTCACAGTTCGAAAGTAATTCTTAACTTCGTACAACTCTAGCAAGTTGCTATCTGTGGATGGCGGATTAAGCAATTTTTTAAAATGATTAATCAATATATCAAAAATATGGCAGTTAGCTTTTTCGGAGATTAACGAAAAGAACATAAGCCCTATCGGTTTAATTTAACAATAAAATGTCATTCGATAATCCGTTTAATGCAGCCGTTCTCGTTATTTTTATTTGTGTCAGTTCTCGCAGGTGTCCCATATTTTTCTCATCTCCACTCTTTCTTCATAATTATAAAACAATAATACAAATTTCCAGTGAACAGAATAATTAGACTTACGATCGGAAGCTGATTTGATACTAAAGTGCTTCGTACATTCCCAGACTCGTAACCTTTAATGTGAAATGCAAATAATAATAGTGAATCGTACCAGGAAACCTAATAAACGTAATAACACTCATAAGAGTATTATAATAATCGGTAGTAAGAAAACGGTCATAATATGTATACAATATAGAGCCATGATGGACTATTATATGTATAATTAGTTATTTTTCGCAGTATCAACTACCAAGATACGATTTTAACTAACAAATTATTCATTCTTCCAAACGTCGAATGATTTTCCAAACTGTGCTACTTGAAAAATAGATTATTTTTAATCTCTACTCATAGATTTTAGTTTCCTAAATTGCAAAAGTAATTTACAAGTTTCTACAAGTGTCCAGGTCTGCTTCATAAATTCATTTTGTACTTTATATGGATTCTATACGGTTCATAATTTACATAATTTCTCATTTATTAAAAATAAACATTTTACTCAAGTATAATCAAATTCGAAACTTCTGGACGCATTGTATTCGTTACTGGCGAGTGAAAATTTAAATAAAATTATCCTAATATTATCAGAACACGTACTAATTTATCATTATATTTTATTCAGCTAGTTATTTATACTATACACGTCGTAAAGATATACATCACGTTCATTTTTTAATAGAAATCTATTTTAAAACTGTCGAAATAGTGCATATGTTGAGTTTAAATAGTTTATTGAGAATATTGATGCTAAATATGTAAAAACCAGATGAAATTGATTAAATTAAATTAAATTTCACCAAAATATAAGTATATGTGACTTGGATAACTTTGACTGTAGATTATTATGCAACATGAAAATTTTCTAAATTAAGTATCAGGAACGAAAATTGAAAAAAAAAACATATTTCTTCTTTCAATAATTTTAGTCAATCAAAATATTGTTTAAATCTTTCAATATCCTCATACTTTTGAATTTACCATTTTTATCAGAAATATACAGGGTGTCCCAAAACTCATGTTAATGCCGAAAATGGGAGGTTCCTTGGGTCATTTGAAGCGACATTTTCCTTTACAAAAATGGCGACTGCGGCTTTGTTTAGGAAATATTAACGAAAAACACGGACCAATCAGAGCGCGACCTAGAGCGGCGAGCCGGTAGGCGAGTGTTGTCGAACGAATGATAACGCTCGCCTGCCGGCTCGCCGCTCTAGGTCGCGCTCTGATTGGTCCGTGTTTTTCGTTAATATCTCCTAAACAAAGCCGCAGTCGCCATTTTTGTAAAGAAAAATGTCGCTTCAAATGACCCAAGGAACCTCCCATTTTCGGCATTAACATGAGTTTTGGGACACCCTGTATAAAATCCGGAGTTTAATAACAAAATTTTAGTAGAATAGTTACTTTATAACACTCCCAGAATACAAAAGATACAACATTTTTCGTACCTACAATATCGTCACAATTTATGATTAAATATAATAAATTAATATTATAAATTGATGTTGCTCATTTGATAAATTATCAATTCATGTTGCTCATTTATAAAAACAACGTAAACATTTAGTTCTTGAAAACAGTCCACATTATTCTCTACACATTTACACTATCGCATAACTGATGAATCTAGTAACAGAATGTAAAACAAAGTTACAATTGGTTAATATCGAATACAAATTAATTTCTACACCTAATTAACGTTTTAACAGGAAATCACTGGACTAGATGATTTATGTTTGTTATCACCGGTCGAAAATTCATAATTTTCTTTTTAATTCAAAAACAACAATTCTTTCATTTTATGATGTCGCAAATCCGTGTTAGTATAAACTATATTTACATTGATTGCAACTAAAACTTTTTTTATATCAGCTTCATTTGTCTAAATAAAATTATTAAAAAATACACAAATGTAATAACATAAAATGTTGCTTTATAGATCCGATCAAATTCAACATCCGCCCGACATAATCTTCTCGAAGGGCATACCGAAAAAGAGAATTCATCTTGTAGACCGACAGAGAGTGCTTCCGATTTCATTTGAATTTGAATTAACGCGACCCACAGATCATTTTTGTTTGCGATCATGAGGGAACTAATTTAAGTTTGTCGAACGGCCAAGAATTATTCATTTGATTGCTCTTATGTAGATGGGGCGTCCGTGCCGCACCGTTTGTACTTCTCGAAATAAAGTTCCCCTTAAAGTTTCCTTTCCGCGTTCCGGGATGACGAGTATCAAAGATATTCACTCATTCACAACGGCGAGTCCCGGTTTCATACTGCTCGCGTTTACGTGGTCGGAATGATGCACAAGGTTGCATTTGTCCCGATGCCGCTATCGGCTATTCGCTAAACGCGCCCGTCTTACTTCGAAACGACGGGACAATGTGACGTATTGTTCCCTGGGAATCTCCCTTAAGCTTCCGCCAGCAGAGATTCGTTCACAGGCGTGAAGTAATTATGATAAGTCCGCGGTCCCGCATGTTACATTTAACACGTGCCACCTTGCATCAATTGCGAGGTACTGGAGTGAAGTAAGTAATAAATTGATAAATCTGTTCATAAATCTGTTCATAAGTGTGTTGATAATTATGTTGATAAATATGTTGATAATATATGTTGGTAAATATGTTGATAAAATTCTGCTGTTTCAAATTGCACATATACATTTTTATTATTATAAATACTAGATTTTATGCATTTATGATAAAGATGAATATAAAACAGTAGACAGATTAAAAGAATTTGAAAGTGCCAATATAATATTATCAACTTATTGAAATTATCAAAGGAAGAAACAAACTTTTACTTGGTCGAAGTACGTTACAATTAACACAGAAAATTGCTATTATCCATAAAGATCCGCAGTCTAATAATTATAGTAATATCTCCGTAACTGTAGCTAAGGTGTCTACCATAACTGTCAAAATTTGATCCCCACCTCAGGGGAGCCCCTCCTTGAGAGTCAAGCGGTAAACACGCTCCACGACCGAGCCAGAGATAGGCATTATTTGGCGAAACAAATATTTCAAATACTATTTAATATTTTAGATTTTATTTTGTTTAAAGAAAATAGTATTTTAAATAAGATACACAATTTCGAAAATAAAATATTTCTATTTTAACAATCTAAACCAGAACATAAAATATTTTACTTTTTGCATTGTTATAAGACTCTGAGAAACTGTAACTATAATACCGTGTGTCTTATCGTTAAGAAACGATTTACACTTATAAATGTATTGAATTCGAATTATTATTTTCAGCAATAATATTTAAAATTGAAATTGAAGATAAAGACAAAACACTATTTTCAAAAAAAACTGCCTCAAATAAATTATTTTATTTTCACAAATTACTGCATCAAATAAAATATTTTATTTTCAAAGTTGTACACATACTTTTAAATAAATAGGATTAATTACTATTTACTATTTAAAATACTATTTACCCCAACTCTGGACCGAGCCAACGAGGTTCGAGTATCAGTGAGACTAACACTAATACAAGCTAAACAAAAGATTCCAACACTTCTAATTTTTTATTTTTTTTAATGAAATTTTTACCATCGTACTTGTCTCGTTTTTCTAATTAACATGACACCAAACTCAGTTTGGGTCGCATTTACCTGTTTCACGATAAATTCACGATAAAGTAGAGTCTCTATTATCCGAACCGATGACCTCTGAATTCTCCATTGTCTGAATGGAGTACAAAATACAAAATCTCTATGCCTAACAATCATTCCTATAGATTGTACAGTTGAAGTAGACGAAATTTTTAATGTTAAAAATTTGGCTTGTTTTCTCAAAATTAAATTTTTGAAAATCTGAGGACGATGGAGATAAACGCAAATTCATAATAAATACATAAAATTCTATGAGGTCGATGTAGTAGATATAGATACACCATGCAAATTTTCGTTTTGTTGGCTAATGTTATCATTTTTTTTTTCTTTAGATCGGAGGAACATCATAATTTAATGGACACGTGTTCTAAATCGGTTGAGATTATCAATTCAAAACCGCCGTCATAAGTTTTTATAGTAGTAGTATGCGCGGAAAGTTATTTAATGGAATCATTATGCATTTATGGCTCGTAAAAATTTTCGGAAACTACTAAAACGCAATGTTCGATAGAATTTAATATGCCAAATAACTTTAATATACCAAAAATGACAAATTGTGTAAACCTTCATAATCTTGTTATTTAATAATAATGTTAAACGATTGAGATCTTAGAATAATTTTTTAATAGAATATTAAAATACAAATTTAAATTAAACAGAAAAAATATATAATCTTAAAGTATTTCCTAAAATTTTGATCTTATCGTTAATTTTATTGCATTTCATTCTTTTTTGACCCGCTCACATTTTTATTTCTTTGATATTTTTACAGTTATTTTTTAACAGATGGTACTGTATTTGGAAAATGTATAAGAAAATTGTTAATAACGCATACGTTTCTTTTCTTTTATTATTTCGAATTCGTAACAGGATTTTAGTGAAACTATTTGCACCAAGTGTAAATGTTTTAATATAATGTTCCTCTAATTCTCTAATTTTATGTACACAGTTGTAAGAAGTTCGTCTAATTGTCTCGAGTTTCAAAATTCACATGTAATTGTAACTAAGGAAGGCAGCTATTTACAATTCTCAAAACGTGCTCCTCCAAACATGATCACAGAGGATCCAACCCAGCAAATGGTATATAATATATCCAGTAGAATACATATAATGAGACTGTGTCGCATGAAACTTGACACTTCTAGACACGTGCAACATATTACATCAACATTTGATTGAATTTTTCAGGGCAATGGAACACAAAGAAAATGTGCGAACACTTTTTTGCACGAAAGTGAACCATATTTATTCTCACTCTGGCTGCTTCACATAACTTGCTTACGTGGTCACATACTTGCTATACAATAGGTGTTAGACCCAAAATTAAAGGTCCGCCGTTGGGCTAAATCTCAATAAAATCATAACTTATACTTAATTAGGGAATGTCGAGAGTGGGCAGCGTGCGGCTCGAGAGCGCGACGCGTACCCTTCTTGGGGAAAACCCTTGGGGGTGTACCGTCAGATAAAAAGATACTGGCAACAGGAGGTCCTCATAACTAGAAGCTAGCTGAACGGACTCTTCAGGTGACGCTCAGTCTGTAACAACCTTTGTTTTACAATAAATCGCACTCTTTGGCGGACGGCTTCACCGTCAATACGTGTATTACTTGAACACCCGCTCCGATCATCCTGTCCAAGGGATATGATATACAGGGTGAATTCGACAAAGCAGGACACCTAAATATCTCCGTTACTTTCCGTTGTACAAAAAAACTTCGTAGGACAAAGTTACACTGTTTGAAGGGCCACATATAACGGTGTAAGGGAAAAAAAAATTTCAAAGTCATTTTTATGAGATTTCAAGGTTATAGATGTTTTGTTAAATGGAATGATATATTTTCGTTAACGGAATGTTGTAGCTGACAAAATAACGAATTCATGCATGTAACACAATATGACCTTCAAATGACCTTCAACCCAGAAAAATGATATAAATAAAATTCAACGTGTAAGATTCATTTGATGTATTTCTGTTACGCCAAATGTTCAAAAATACATCCCTTGAGCTGCTATACATTCAAATGTATCGCAATACACAACATAATAACGGATTCGGTGTTGACAGGAGGACAATTATGATATACCTTCACCTATACGTTCGTACAGAATCGTGTTTATCCACTACTAATTACTCAGAAGACCTTCTTGCTATCAGATTTCCACAGTTTCTAAGATTTCTCGATCAGTTTATCGATGAACGTTTCACAATGCGTTCCTCGAAGGAAGATAAGATTGATATGATTTTCATTTATGGAGAAAGTCGACAGTGTTTATGAGAAGCCGTGCAGTTGTACAAGGACCGATTTCCTAATCGTAATTGTCCATCAGTTTCCGTTTACTCCAATTTGATAAATAAATTCCGTGAAACTGGTAGTGTCGAAAATAAAAAACGTACAAAGGGATGTATTTTTGAACATATGGCGTAACAGAAATACATCAAATGAATCTTACACGTTGAATTTTATTTATACCATTTTTCTGGGTTGAAGGTCATTTGAAGGTCATATTGTGTTACATGCATGAATTCGTTATTTTGTCAGCTACAACATTACGTTAACGAAAATATATCATTCCATATAAAAAAACATCGATAACCTTGAAATCTCATAAAAATGACCTTGAAATTTTTTTTTCCCTTACACCGTTATATGTGGCCCTTCAAACAGTGTAACTTTGTCCTACGAAGTTTTTTTATACAACGAAAAGTAACGGAGATATTTAGGTGTCCTGCTTTATCGAATTCACCCTGTATAGTTACGGGCTTTACGGACTCTTTTCCTAACGTATAATATTCTTTACAGTACTGAAAGTAAGAGTTGCATTGGTAAAAACATGAAAGCTATTTTCAATACTGTGGTATGCGTGAGTGGACTAAGTGGCCGTATGTGTGGTATGGGTGGGCTGTGCGAATGACGAGTGTCTGCAACCGAGCGAGCGAGGATTTAAGATTTCCCGATTACCAATGTGTCGCGCGAGGGTCAACGTCTCGCGAGGGGCAGTATCGTGTGAGATCCCGAGAAGTGAAGAAGGCACTAGAGAAACCATACTGTGAAGTCTGCGAGACCTGTGTGTTGCGAAGTCTATTTCTGTGTGTTCTTATTTTATTTTATTTAATAAATACATTTTATTTCAACAACCATTAATATTCCTACAATACTTACAATTTCATTAAATCAGTTAAATAAACCAATTTAATAAAATTAGTACTCGCAATTTATTGAACTGGTTTATTTAACTCATTTAATGAAATTGTAAGTATCGAAAATTGCTTTCATGTTTTTACCAATGCAACTCTTACTTTCAGTACTGTAATCTAAGTTATGATTTTGTTGAGACTTAGCCCAACGGCGGACCTTTAATTTTGGGGTCTAACACCTAGCAAGTATGTAACCACATAAGCAAATCATGTGAAGTAGCCAGAGTGAGAATAAAAATGGTTCACTTTCGTGCAAAAAAGTGTTCGCACATTTTCTTTGTGTTCCATTACCCTGAAAAATTCAATCAAATGTTGATGTAATATGTTGCACGTGTCTAGAAGTGTCAAGTTTCATACGACACAGTCTCATTATATGTATTCTACTGGGTATATTATATACCATTTGCTGGGTTGGATCCTCTGTGATCATGTTTGGAGGAGCACGTTTTAAGAATTGTAAATAGCTGCCTTCCTTAGTTACAATTACTTGTGAATTTTGAAACTCGAGACAATTAGACGAACTTCTTACAACTGTGTACATAAAATTAGAGAATTAGAGGAACATTGTATTAAAACATTTACACTTGGTGCAAATAGTTTCACTAAAATTCTGTTACGAATTCGAAATAATAAAAAAAACGGAACATGTGTGTTATTAACAATTTTCTTATACATTTTTCAAAGTACTCGCAATTTATTGAACGCACATGTATGTATACATGTCGTATACATTAATGGACCTATAAAAGCATATATGTATATACGCCTATCGCAATGGATGGGTTAACATTTTCCTGTTTGTCTCGTCATTTACGTTATTGAAGCCTTAATACTGACGTAAGTCGAACAGAGTACGCCAGGTTAATATCTCTGATACCCACTTCGCTTAGAAAACATCATCAGATCGCTTTACCTACCTATTAATAGACTTCCTAACTACTAGTTTGTGTATTTTATACAATTATAGCAAGACTGAGTACTTCGAATAGGAAACAATGAAATCCTCATAAAAATTTAAAAATAGTTCTTCTCAACCTATTAATCCTATTAAAATAGAAAATTAATTACTATTTAACTCCGTTTTGATACAATTGATTTAGAAACTTTTTATTTTAAAGTCCGCGGTGTACTAATGACTGTGGCATATCTAAAAGAATTAGGTTTATACTAAATAACAATCTCAACGGAGACGACTAGACAATGTTACTGAAAATAATTTAGTAATTTACGAATGAAATTACTATGATTTGTAAAATATTGAATTAAGAAACCCTGAATTATTAATGTTGAATAAAATTTAATTTTTAAAAATTGTCTGTCTAGCTCCCAGCGTCCGTGATGTAAATTGTCAAACAAGTCAAGTGCGAAAAACAGATGAAACATTTTGTTTGCAGTTGTAAATCTTCCGAAAGTTATTTCAAATGGTACGTCACGCGCAACAAATGTTTCAGCGAGACTAATACATCGGGATGATAATTATTAATTTTTATCGTCTGGTTGTTCTTATAAAATTCTTCGTTTTTATTGACCAACCATTCACGCGCAAGCTGGCTGTGGTCGCAGACGACAATATTTTGTATTTTGAGGGAAAAAGTGTAAATACCGGACAGAAAGAATTATTAATAACGCGTTTGTCTAAGAAACAGCTTTCATATTGGAGATGAGTAATTGAAACTGTACAATCAAGAGATGGAAGGTAGGATATTATAAGAGTGAAATTAAAGGGATCTTGCGTGCGTAATAATGCTAATAACATAGACTTCCTTTTGACCTTTACTTGACTGTAATTCTTTCTTTCTTCTACCGCAAGTCTGTCAATTTTTATTTTCCACGTTAAAGCCAGAGATATATTAAATGTGTAGGTCCTTAACAAGTAATAAGCACTATTCATGAATTAAATGTTAATTTTCGGGATCGGGGCGGGATCTTAAAACTTTCGGGATTCCTGAGAACATTCGGGTTTAACAAAATTTCAATTTTAGCGGCGCTACGGTTCGATCAATTACTAAATTTCAAAAAACAATTTTGCAAATTATCAAATAATCGACGTTTCGATTCTGGTTTGAATCATTTTCAAGATTTATTTGCTATGCGTCTGTAAAAATGTATATGTATATATAATGATATATTCGTCCTATTATCGGGGAGGCGAAAGGGTTGGTCAAAAATAACGTGAAGAGTTTCTCTGTAATAACAAAGATTTTTGTCATATATTATAAGATCACATAGTAAATTACGCTTATCGATTACAATTATTTATATACCTGTAATAACAAAGAATCTACATTCGATGTTTATTCTCGATCGTATAACTTTCGCACTTTCCACAGCAATCACACGTGTTTATCGTGAGTGACTTTGTCTTATGCCATGAGCGCGCGGGAGCATTGAAATACCAATCCCGAGGGAGTAAACTTCCTTACATATATTGTAACAATTTTCAAAAAATATTATTATTGATAGACAAATATAGACAAAAAACAATTTACAATTGTCACTTATAAAACCAACTTACTTGTTTTTGATGTGATTTAATATTTGAACATGAGCGTCGTGACATAATATTCGGGTTTCCCCAAAATGTTCGGGACTTCTTAAATTGCTGGGATTCGAAAATGTTAGTGTATAGTGTAAATGCCACTAACATTTTCGAATCCCAGCATTTTAAGAAGTCCCGAACATTTTTGGGAATCCCAAACACGCCTGGGAATCCCGAATATTCTCGGGAATCCCGTCCCGACCCCGTGTCTTCCCATCCCGTTCCAAGCATCGGGTTTCGAGACTTCCCGGGTTCTCGAACACCTCCAGTATTTAGTTTAAACATTAGATCATAATATGTAATACTGTGATCGGACACATCCTTGTGTGTCACGCGGGATATCTTCTAGGTTTTGGTGCACTCGATCTCATCGATCGATAATCGATTCCCTCATCGTGCACACTAGAGGTGGACGCATACCCGAAAATTTCTGGTTCGGTTCGAGTAGATTCCTCGGGTTCAGGTCGGAACCCGAAAATTTGAAATGTAGTGGTCCGGTATCCGAACATTATAAATTTTCGGGTCCCGACTCGATTTCGACTTCAATTCGACCCGAAATCTCCGGGAACCTGAGCACAGTAATTCATCCATAATTGTCTATACCACGGGTATGACGAAAGACAGTTATTGTAAAGGGATACTATTCTTTGAATTTTGCCGAACGGAGAACACGACACCGAAGCTCGAGAGACCTCGGCCGTCGAGCAATGTAACCCGATACCGGATCGGGTATATCGGTGTGAGACCAGGAGACCACTACTAATCCAATGACAAAACTTCTTTTTTTTTTATTATTTTTTT
>CM052211.1:9896050-9910540 GCA_028454225.1 Lasioglossum leucozonium | reverse complement strand
TTTGTCATTGGATTAGTAGTGGTCTCCTGGTCTCACACCGATATACCCGATCCGGTATCGGGTTACATTGCTCAGCGGCCGAGGCCTACTGAGTTTCACGGCCCCTCACGGGGTATGCCCCTCAGTGGAATGGGTAGGCGACTAGACAGTTAGCGATTAGACATTTTAGACAGTTATAGATGAATTACTGTATCACGAATTCTGGGGTCCCGACCCGAGTCATCAAAAGCCGAACCCAAGGCTCGCGTAGCCGCCCACCCCTGTTGCGCAAACACCACGCGGCTCACATTAACCATACTTCTCCCTGACAAAATAAAATAAATCTTCATATTAACTTGATCCATACCTCCCTCTCTATATATTTTTAAATATCGTAATTGAGGTATACAAAAGTTTCAAATATATGCATTTAAATTTATACAGTAGGTGTACAAAGTATTCGTACACCTTTTAAAAAAGAATAACTTTTCCAATATTCGCCCCAACAGCTTGAGTTTTTTTTTAGACGTTAGAGGGATTAGTTTACTAACTAATGTGTAAATAATTTTTTTAAAATTGTTATTGGTTGCAATTTGGGAGGAAAAAATGAAGGTCACGATTTTTAAACTTTTTATCTGTACCTGTAATGAAAATTTATAAGTGGGTGCTTTGATAGATAGAAGTAAGTTAAACATATGTACACATACAAATTCTCATCGAAATTGATCAAGGTTGTTATGAAATATAAATGATTGAAAATATCAAAAATTGTAATAATCCGCGATTTAAATAATTTGCAAACGCTAAATTCAAATATTTTTTATGCGTCCACCGATTTCGATGAAACTTTGCACATGTATATAACTTACTTCGATTTACAAAATACATGTTTGAAATTTTCATTACAAGCACACGTAAAAAATTAAAAAATCGCGACCTTTACTTTTTGCTTTGCAAATGGAACCAATAATAGTTTTTATAACCAATTATTTACACATTAGCTACTAATCCTTCTAACGTCTCAAAAAAATTCAAGCTGTTAGGTCGAATTTTGAAAAAGTTATTTCTTTTTAAAAAGAGTACGAATACTTTGTACATCTACTGTATACTAATTTATGAACTGTGAGTCAGTAAAAGATAATAAGCACAGTTTATGTTATTTGTGACCGGACCTTCTAGGTTATGGCTTGATCATATCGATCGATAATAATATGAGGTCGTCTCATAAGTTCGTGCCGCGGATATGTTTATTCTTTTCGCTCTGCGTTGTATAAACATACAGCGATAAGCGCCCGGAGGGCTTAGAGTTGAGAGAAAGAGAGGTGAATAGACGAGAGGGTGATTACATTTTTTCATGAACTTTAAAGGTATGCTTCATATACATATTTAAATAGTAGAACAATAAGCGGCACGAACTCGTGAGACGACCTAATAGTTTCCCTCATCGTGCGAACACACCATGCGTGCACCAAAACGCAATACGTTTATGGTCGAGTGAAACGTATCAAGTGTATCGAATTTATCGGCTCATATTATTCCGATTGATCATCTAATTCTTTCCAAACGCGTTCAAATTTTTACAGCTGTGTTAACTCTTCGATAAAGCGTTATTTGCAAAGTAAAAGTAAGCGATATATTCGTTAGCGATACAACAAATGACCGAGAAGTGTTTTTGGTATTTTTGCGGAAATGAATTGTTATGATATAAATTTGTGTAAAACAAAGGGGAAATCATTTGAAGGGCGCATACATCGTGCACATATTTTCACGATGCAATTGTTAGGTTTCCTCTCTTTCAAATATTTGCCCTACACATCGCGTCATCCATATTTCTTTGATGCAGCCGTCGCAAAATCAAACACTTGACACAACAACATGTACGATATGTGTTCAAGTGAAATGTAATGCAATATTGTTTATAAATTTAAGTTTATTAAGATTAAGTACTTATACCTTTTCCTATTTCCAGTATATCTATTAATTTTTCATTATGTAATGATCAATCAATTCGATTTTTCTACTTGCAGCATAGTTTTTACTGCGGCGCTTATATTAATAATAATAAATAAAAGATTTTTTGTTGAATCAAATTTTTGTTGAAAAGTTAGAGTAATGACTAAAATCTTTAAAAGCATACTTGGTACATTTGTAACAATGAACTAAAATACTACAAATAGTTAAAGGTTACGAAAATCGCAATTTCAGGCTATAATTGTAATAAAATAAAAAGTTCTTACATCTTTTGACATGTGTTGTTTATCTTTGCATTAGCCAAAAATTAGACACAAATCATTACAAATACTAAAAAAGCTATTTTGTAAATTTTCAATAAGGACCTAAATAAAATATATGTAGAAACCCATGTAGACCAATTGTAATTTTTTTTAAATTTCTTTCACACGCTATTAGCAAAGTAATCCTAATTTCTCAAAAAATTTCATGTCGTCTGGTCCACTTTCGAAATAGTTATTCCTGTTTAAAGACTGTCCGAATATTAATGAAAATATATTTGCAATAAGTATCTGGTAGAAATTCAAGCTTCGTTTCTTTAAATGCAAAAGGAGTTTCAAAAGTGTTTCATCTCGTATTTCTCATGTATTTGTTTATCTAGATTAATCCTTATTGGGGTTGCACCATCAGTTGAGAGACAACCTGTTCACACCACAAATTCATAAAGATTCGCACGGGCCAGTTATGACAACAAGTCTAAAACCTGTCAAACGCATCCGATGTAAATTCAATTTAAAAAACAGACACCCTAGTGTAAATATGTCACTTTATCCTTGCACGTTTCTCACTGAAATTTTTTTAATTTGAAAATGTACAAATTGTGACTGACAAGCAAATTTGTCTCACTTTCTTTTTCTTCAAGATAAAAGTGAAATTCGAGAGAATATTGAATAAAAGTAATTATTGAATACCATTTTTCTCATTAATGCACAAAGATTTGTATCAAACCCTTTTTAATCTCACCAGTCAACAAATCCCTAGAATTAATTAATTTCTTTCGATTATATAAATCAATATTTAACAATAGAAGCACCAAATGTCGAAGAATGATTTTTTTACGATTTTTCACTTTATGATTACGAAGATAATACAATTGCTTTACAGAAAATTAAATTTTATAAAAATCAGGATAAGGGAAACACTCGTTTTGTTAATTGTAAAATTTCTGATGGTGAAAATATTGTAGAATTGACATTAGTGTTTGTTAATGAGAATATTTCTTATTATTTTAGGAGCTTGCAAATGCTATTATAAATGCTAAAAATTCGACACTTCCAACAGTAAATCATAAATGCACTATTTTCCTCCAAGTAATTAAATATTTAAAAACGTTCGATTCACGTGGCAGTCGTTGAAACATTTTTTAAAAATCTTTGAAGTTGCCATTATTTTTGTCTTGTACCATTACACCGTTCTGACATCAAATATTCGATTAAAATCGTGAAGGATATTATTGTAAGAATTATTGGGCGTTTGTTAAAGAAGAAAATTACTATTGTAATTACGCAAATGATAAGTTAACAATGCTTCCAGAAAATATTAATAAATGCACTGTTGACTTACATGAAGTTAAAAATACCCTGTTCTCGTGCAGAAATTACAAAAGAATTTGCAACACGACAGAGCATTAGAATATTTTCTAATATTTCCTCAACGCATGGTGACGATTGAATTCTTCTTCAAATCGGTGACAAATTGTCTAACTCTCTTTCTCGTGAAGAACATATTCACTTTTGTATTAATATTTTTTGCATATATGACGAGTTCTATTCTCGCGTTCGCCGTTATTGTTAACGAAAATATTTTCCACGTCGAAAACTCTATATTTCACATATATGAAACAAACATAAAAAGAACAATTAATACTTAAGTGTGAAGTATCACTGTCATATGACTAAAGGTTAAGGTGTTAAAATTCTAAAGAAAGTTTTGTTTGTCTTCTGTTTCTGACAATCGACGTAGAAAATTTTTACTTTTCATAAAAATTTTTTTTTTAATGGCAGACACTTGATTTGTTTGATCGAGTAATTTCTGCCAGAGCAAATACCCAATTGGTTTAACTCTTCATCCGTCCCTCGTGCGAAGACACATTTATCACTGATTTTCAACAAATAGCACGTACTACACTTTTTTCATTAGTTTTCAAATCACCGCAGTTTATCTCAGGTTTTTGTCGTTCGAAAGAAGAATTTGCAAAGTTAATTATTAAATTTTTCATGTCACTGATTTATCATCACTACCTTTCTACACCAAGGAACAAATTAATTTATGGAAATCAGGGCTAAAACTAGATGACAAAAAAATTAAAATGGTAAAAGAACGAAATTCCTGTTTGGCTCTTGTCTCTTCGAATTTACATAGAAAATTTTTATTCTTCAGAAAAAGCTGTAGCGACAGACACATGATTTGTTGAATAGAGCAACTTTTGTAAAGTAAGTAAATTTCCCATAAATCTTTATAATCTAGTCTCATGGTTCTCATAATTTTGCTATTTGTCAATAAAAGTATTGAAATTATTCTAAAAACACATAGAAGCCGGGTACCCGGTTATTGACACAAGAGTTAATCCCTTCTACTATAACGTCGAGTCAGACTCGTGATGAAGATTTCGAACAGAATCTACTAAAAATACGTCATTAATTACAATTTCAACCGGAATAAAATTCTATTTTGTTGTTGTCGACGTATTGACTGAATTGGAGAATAGGCATATAATAAATAAATATAAGATTCCATGTTCTTTCAAGTACTTATTAGACAATAGAAAACAAATTTATTTTCTTTCTCAATCAGTACGTTGAAAATTACGTAACAATATTTTTAAACCCTAATGTTTGTCCTGTTTTAAATTACACCTACTCATTTCTAATCATATGAAATCCGCTGTCTGGTTATTATGAACGATAAAGAAGTAATCAGCGTAACGTTAAATTTGCGGTAGTGTAAGGGGTGAAAGTGAACAAATAGAAAAATAATAACTCACGTTTGGCTTGGGCCGTGCCACTGGCGAAGACTAGGAGCATAAGCGCGGAAACGGAAACGCCGACCGTCAGCGGGATACCGGAAGTCCTGTTGCTCCTCATCCTGTTCCTCGGCGAACTATTCGTCACAACTTGGTCTCTGGGTTCGGGGTCGACAGCCAGATGAACCGGTGGGCCGATGCTTACTCGGCGAGCAGGTGGTTGTGAATGAACGAAGGGAACGTCGAGCGTTCCTTCTTTTGCGGGAGTGGAAACCAGAGTGGCGCAGTCGACATCGCCATGGAGCATGCTGACTACGCAGAGACACTGTGGGTGGTGTTCGTACACGCACCGATCACGCACACGTACACACGGTGAATCCAAAAACTGTTTGGACACTAAATTTCCGATTCTCCAGAGATCGTCAATATTTGACGAATGGTAATTTCATTAAAAGAATTAGTACACTGATATATTTATACTCATTTTAAAGCTGAAAGCCTCTACTTTCACAGACTACCACTCATTTTTTCTTTCCTTTTATTATTTTGAATTTGCAGTACAATTTTAGTGAAACTATTCGCATCAAAACTATTAAAATACAATGTTCGATAGAATTTAATACTATTTTGATTTGTGTCTGATTCGTAAAGGCTACTACCACTAAAAATGAGGTACCATTTGATGCCACTAAAAATGAGGTCCAAACATAAACGTGTTAATAACTTTTTTAATGGTTACTTTAATTGTAACTTGGTATAATTGTTTAGAATTTCAAATCCGAATCATTATGCATTTATGGCTCCTAAAAATGTTCGAAAACTACTAAAATATAATGTTCGATAGAGTTTATTACGATTTTGATTTGTGTCTGATTCGTAAAGGTTATTACCACTGAAAATTAAGTACCCTTTAATGTCTCAATTCTTTGGATCAAACATGAACGTATTAATATTTTCGTTTAATTTTTCTAATTTTACGAACAAAGTTGTAAGTTCGTATAATTCTCTCAAATTTCAATATTCATTTGCAATTACACCTAGTTAAGGCAGCTATTTTGCAATTCTCAAAACGTGCTCCTCCAAACGTGATCATAGTAGATCCAAACCAAAAATGGAATATACACGAACAATAGAATATACATATAGAGTAGACAGCGAATCTTTATGCAAGATGAAAATTTTGTACCTGAATTGCAACAATCTGGAGTGAAGTAGAAGTTTATTTTCTTGCTTAATATATTTAATAGATTGAAAATAATGTAACAGTATTTTTAAATTTTGCTAATGGCTTTACTTTTTTAAATTTCATGAGACAGTGGCGCATAAAACTCGCAACTCTTGGTACTTCTAGACATGCCACGCGTGCGACATATTACATCAATACCTTAACCTTATGTGACATCTAGTAATTATTACATTACTATGCTTCTGTGCCACACTTTTCAAATAATTTTTTGTACCGTTCCTTTATTCAAAACATTGCCATGTTATACATATACATTACGAACAAAGTGCGTACACATCGATCCTCGAAATGTCGTCCAACCTTGAAAGGTTACTGAGGTCCTTTGAAGTGTTAGTTTCAGTTGCAAAAATGTTCGCCTCGGCTTTGTTAAGGGTCCGTTCTGATCGTCGTGAATGTGGGAGCACACAGCCCTATATCTCTGTGTACGTAAACGAGGTAGCAAGGATACATGAGGCCCAGAGTCGCCAGATGAAGCCAAAACGGTCGTCACGTACTCTCCTACTTTTCCCCTTCCACTACCCTATTTCACCATCATTCACACCACTCAATCCCCGTCGCGTAGGCGCAACGTGTCACATTATTACTCTGGTCATCAGAGAAGGAGTACCTGTATTCCCCTCGATTGCTTCAATCTGGCGACACTGATAAAGCCCTTAATGCTAAGTTGAGACTTCTTAGTAGTCACAATCGCTAGATAAAAGAACAATCTAGCGCGCAAGGGTCCCAAAGTGGACTACTTTTGCATTTTCGAGGCGAAAATTGCATTATTCGGCATCACGTAGTGGAACTTCGAGAAGCAATATTCGAGAGTTATACAATAGAAACAATCGAGAGTAATACATTTTCATACAGCTACGACGGCAACATGCTGTCGAATAATGCCATTCACGCTTCGAAAATGCAAAAGTAGGCCACTTTGGGACACTTGCACGCTAGATTGATCTTTCATCTAGCGATTGTGACTATTAGGAAGTCTCAGCTTTGCATTATCGAAAAATGATTTGTGGCCTCATGGATCCTTGCAACCTTGTGTACGTATACATACAGGGATGTAGGACTGTTAAGTGTGCCACCACATTCGCGACGACCAGAACGCACTCTTAAGGAGTTATTAGCGAAAAACACAGACCAATCAGAGCACGGCCACGTCGCGCGATAGCGGGGAGAGTCCGGCTCGGCGGCACGTTCCACTGATCTTAACGTTGGCGTCGTGCCGCGATGAAGCAGTGAACAAGAGAAGGTGCTAAAATTTGATTTAATTAAAACTCACTTATTCAGCCGTAAATGCACTTGCTGCTTCGAAGTGTGTGTCACTGGTATACGACAGTACTGAAAGCTCAAGGATATAGAGGGATATAAGGGATATAAGGCTCTATTTATTTAGATTTTGTGCAATTTTGATTTCAATATCAGTTTCCATGCAAGTAACTTCATAATTTCAGTAATTGTGAAATGAAAAATATAAAACCGGTCGCTTGACCGCCAGTGGTAGGTTTAGTGTTAAAGAATTCCTCTTTTGCAAATAGGTTACTAGTCGTAACCCCTTCATTTTAATGAATAAATCCACTCTTAAAAACAAATCGGTGAAGTGTTTACAATTGAATTGCAATTGAGTTTGTAAATGAATTTCTTGTTTAATAATAGTGACATATACAGGGTGGTCCGTTTAAATAAGAACACCTAAATATCTCTTTAATGTGCATGTACATTTTTTTTATTGCATCGTGTAACTGATGGAAAAATACATTCAGATATGTATAATAACATGACCTTGTAATGACCGTGATCCTCGAAAATTAAAGTTTTACCTAGAACCGATGTCTATTGAAATCGTACGCTTTGACCAAGACTCTACATCTAGAGCGTGAATGTAAATAAACATGTTTACTGTCACAATACTGATGATACCTAACGATTTGAAATTCCGATCAGTTTCAAGTTATCTATCCGTGTATCGACGTGCTGTTTGAAATGAATTACTCAATGCAAGAGAAAGTTCATATGGTCTTCATTTACGGTAAAGCTGATCATTGTTTAAGGCAAGCAGTAAAACTGGTACTGTTGTCAAAAAGCGTGTAAGAATCAGAACTGTTACGAACGAAAGAAACAAAATAATTATTGTCGATAAAGTTAACGAAACTCCACAAGCGAGTTTAAGACAACTCGAGCGTGAAACTGGCATTTCTAAAACAAGCATAATACGGATATTGAAAGAAGAAAAATTTCATCCCTATCATCTATCGTTACATCAGGACCTTCACGGAACAGATTTTGTAAATCGTATGAATTTTTCTCGGTGGAGTTTGCAGCAATACGAAAATGACGAATCATTTTTTAAAAGAGTACTATTTACTGATGAAGCGTCTATCACCAACCATGGACAGCTAAATCTAAGAAACATGCATTATTGGTCAACTGACAATTCACACTGGCTAAGATTAGTGGATAAACAAAGACCGTGGAGTGTAAATGTCTGGTGTGGCATATTAAATAATCAAATAGTTGGTCCTTATTTCATAAGCGGTACTTTAAATGGAGAAAAGTATGCAACATTCTTGCAAAATGAGCTACAAATGTTTGTTCATGATGTACCACTCGATATCCGTTTAAGAATGTGGTATCAGCATGACGGTTGTCCGGCTCATTCTACACGCCTTGTCAAACAAATTTTGGATTTAAAATTTCCAAATCGATGGATTGGTCGTACCGGAGTTCTAGGATGGCCATCGCGTTCACCAGACCTCACACCAATGGACTTTTTTTCTGGGGAAAATTGAAACAAACAGTTTATGATGACCGACCAACTACACCAGAGGATATGAAGAACCGAATAGTTAGAGCTTGTGCTGATATTAATTCCGAAACAATTGAAAGATCTGTACAGTCAGTCATTGCACGTTTCAGAAAATGTATTTTGAACATCTCTGATGATAACTTAAGACTTAAGAGAACGTGAGAGTTGTTTTAACAGTTAACATATACACACATCTGTTGATCGATATTCTTAGTGTGATGAAAAATATTTTCTTCGCATTCGTAGGTTCAGGAGTTGTGGCCGAAGATATTCGACATCAGTTCTAGGTATAACTTTAATTTTCGAGGATCAAGGTCATTTCAAGGTCATGTTATTATACATACCTGAATGTATTTTTCCATCAGTTACACGATGTAATAAAAAAAATGTAGTTATGTACCAAAAAACATCGATGACCTTGACAACTCCGAAAAAAATGACCCTCGGAAAAAAAATTCGTGCCAAATATTTGGTCCATTGACACCATGCACATTACGTAACAAATAATTTTTGCATCACAATAACCTGAAGAGATATTTAGGTGTTCTTATTTAAACATTAATAATAATGATTTGTATCGCATATTACAGATTCTCGAATAATTTTAAGGTATTCGCATACTGAAAATATTGTACTTAACAATTTAATATACATATTCTGTACATTTACAAAGTACAGTGTTCAAGCAATATAAAACCAATATAACGCGTTAAATATGCTCTAGAAAGTACAAGAATAGTGCGTTTCTATTTTTTCTATTTTTCCATTACTTCATATTTTTGTGTTTACAAATCAGGACAACGCGTTATAGGAAAACTATAAACTTTCTATTATGCAAGTATTGCTGTAATTTGCGAACTCTGTTGTATACGTATAATTTATGTGCGGGGTTATCTGTATGTTAGTGCAACAATTTAAGTTAGCTTACTAATACGAATATTTAAGAAATTTTTCCTATATTCTTAGTATGACAATGGCTCCGAGCATTGTTATATAACAATACTTTTTAATAATTATTATTATTTATTGCTTTAAACCGTATAAAGTTTATATAGCATATACGTGATAAATTATACAATATATGATTATGTCACGATATGATTTAGTGTCTAATCTACAATTAGTTTACATTAATTTTGATTTACTACAAACTATTAACCATTGCGTAATTCGATATCTTCAATTTTTAAATTTTGTATTAATTTTTGATATTTACTAGTTTATCAATTATTAAAAATGATATGCTAAAATACAATTATTGCAGATTTTTTCACACAATACTTCTCAATTACTTTTTAAACAAAAAATAATTCAATCACAACAATTTTGTTGAAATTAAATTTTTATTGAGCATAGCTTAATAAAATCAAAAATAATTTACAGGCCTCTAATATCAGGGCCGCGTAGGAATGAATGGATAGAAGTCGGGAGATAGTACTTGTATCGGAAAAGTGTTGATATAAGCGTGTCCCGCTCAGTTTCATAGATCGGGCATTGCCAAAACGACATGATTTAGATCTTGTGATTCAGCACCACACTCACAAGCGCTGTCTAAATTAAAATTAACTCTGGCTAACGAAGCATTTAAATTGTAATGATTAGAGCGGCACCTATTTACAAAAGTTACAAAATTTCTAGGAAGCCCACGCTCAGTAAACCATGGCTTACCATCATCCTTGTGGAAAAATCGGATGTACTCTTTCCCCTTGAATACACCTTGCCCTTTGACTAGGTTGTTAGTAGATATTCGCGTTTGAGTTTTAAAATCGCTGAGAAAATCGGTAAATGGTATTTTAAAATCTAACGTGGGCTTTTCTTTTGTCGCTTCCTTCGCAAGTAGATCGACCTTCTCATTGCTTTAATTATCGCAATATTTTGAAAATATTTACATATCTAGTACACTGGATACTAAAGATTAGATAAAGGATTACATATAATTAGGAACCATAAAAGTATAGTTATTATGATTGTGGTTTTTTCACGTGTTAAATTACATGTTATTATTGTTGTTAACAGGGCCGATTGTGGCGCAGCGGTAAAATGATCGAATTGTTGTTGTTGACATTCGATAGCATACATGTGGTTACAACAGTAATCCTTTCACAATTTCATTGTACTTTTCTGAAAATGGTGGAAGTACTACGGTTTGTGGGAAACGATTGTTTGAAAACAACGTGTGAACGATATTGGAAACATCTTTTCCAATTTCTATTTGAAGGAAGAAAACAAAATATACGTTTAAAGTGTTCTCAATTTGATATCGTCGCCTACCTACGATCCTACCAGTGTTCCATATTTTTAGACAGCAGTGTATACATACATATACATATGTTTAACCCTCTCTTATGGGTATTTGTCGCATATATTTTTCTGACATGAGGATATAATGATTTTAATTGTACTCTGTCAATCTTGTCAATATTTCTCAGTAAAACGAATCGCTAGCAAGTTAAATTTGACTTCCCTTTATCCATATGACACAGTTTACTTTTTTCGGGGGTGGTATTGAACAGAGTGGAAGGGAAGTCACACCTCCCTTTGAAACATTTATACCACAGAAGTAAAACAAGTATTGAAATGAACCAATGATAGTGTGAAGTATTAAAACTACCCTCTAGATTTAAAAATATTTAAGTAAATCAATAGTAATGTGAGATATTAAAACTATTCTTTAGATTTATGAGAATATTATTAAAATATAAAAAATAAGAGAAATAGGTCACACCCAATTTGACGATATTAAAACTACCCTCTACATCTGTAATGTTTTAAAAATTTATATCCATCAAAGTAAAGTAAATATTTAAATAAATCAATGGTAATGTGAGATATTTGGGGATATTAAAACTACCCTCTACATCTGTAATATTTAAAAAATTTATATCCATCAAAGTAAAGTAAATATTTAAATAAATCAATGGTAATGTGAGATATTAAAACTATCCTTTAGAATCTAAAGTTTAGATTCATGAGAATATTACTAATATATAAAATAATAATTTATGCTAAAATCGTACGATGTTAACCCTCTATCGTCACAGGAAAAGCGCCACACCTCTTTTTAGTTTCCGAAACGTGCGTTTGCTATACTAAAGACTGGTCACTCCCTATTTTTAGCTGTAACTGTAGCTTTAACGTGGGGTAAATTAATGCATTGGAAAGCAGTTATAATACTGAAACAGTAAAAACTTGTAATTCTTCGAACAGAATAGCTTGTATATGACCTGCTTATTGTTACGGATATGTCAGAAAATTCAAAGAATGGCCACTGGAAACAGAGCTAAAGTTGCAACACGATATCGGTCTTGTTCATGTAGGAGGCATTCTGTTTTATATCCAAGAATAATAACAAATGTAAGACCATAGATTAATGTAAATTGGTAATATAGTTAAAGATAGATAGACCCTTGGTATCGAAGTCTGTAAAAATACAAATAAAGTAAAATGTAGACCGATTGTGGCTTTAAAAGCGTACAATTCTAAATATTTTCGAAATATTTTAAGAACAATTTTAAAATTGGGTAACAATATTGCACCCACTCCGTACATCGCATACGAATTCACTAGAAACGAAGCCCTATGATTCTAACAAGAAGTGCATAAAATACGTACTACATACGCATAATGTTGCAATTAATATAAAATTTCATTCTGGGCTTAACAATTAATATCTCAAATGAAAAGTTTAATTAAGCTCGGTGACTCCTCCAATGTTATTACATATACTTCATATATTTTTTAACAATAGAAAATTTAAGAAAGTCAATAATGAAAAATAAATGTTTTAAGTACGTCAATGACGAAAAATAAATATTTCAAGTAAGTCAATTACGAAAAATAGATATTTCAAGAAAGTCAATTCTGAAAGATAAAATTTGTAAAAATGAGAGTATAAACAATATTCAAACCAAATGTCAAAATTAATTTTCCATATAAATCAATGTTATTAGAAATTGTAATTAAATTATCGAAAAGTTTATGTTGTAAATGTTATAAGATTGCACCGTCACTTCATATAAAAACTAGGGTTTGATGTTATCTGAGCGAAGAAAAAGTCCATCGTTCACTGATAAACCATGGCGTTAAGTGTAATTTTTATAATCGGAACGTTATCACATTCAAACCACTAACCCTATTTATCATCGACGTTGAAAAATGTGAAGTGCACAGCTGATCACTAATCCCGGTGGTCATGTTCTCTACCTGAAAAGCAGGAACTAAGGAAATAGAGGAGAAGAGAAAAAATTGCGCAAAACAACCAATTTTTTATAATAAAATGCAAATATATCGATGCTCATTTATCACACATTGCGCAAAATTATTAACATAATTGGGAAAAAAATGATCTTATACATGTATACAAAAGTTAGTAAATCTTCGTAGAGTTACTAAATCGTTAGTATCTTTGGAAACATCGAATTTAATAATCCCTTAATTTTTTCATAATTTTATTTTATTATTGATTTTATCCTTTTTTAATATTTATAAGAGGTAACAGCAATATGTTATTATTTTATCCACAATCTTTATAAAAATAGGCTAACCGATTATTATTATCCTTCTTTATTCTCGAAACAACATAAACCGCAACGTAGACAACGATTTCACACAATTGTTTTTAATAAAAAATTTGATTTTATAAAGCAACCTACACACGTTTGCATAAAATTAAAAAATTTCTCAACTCAGCGCAATTTTTGAACTTATTATGTAAAACAATTCTCTGAAAACAAAGCTGAATTTCTTATAGTGTTTCCGAAATAAAATAAAACTGCTAAATTCTACAAAACCTTTGTAGAATGCTTTGAATGCATAAGATTTCATTTAACTTTTTAACAGTAGCGTATCGAGTTAAGAGTGAGCTGCGAACTGTAAACAAAATAATGAAATACAGATGTATAGCATAACCTTGATTGGCTGTGCAGCAGGTAATTCAGAGAAGTTTAAATAACCGAGTGACACGATCGAGTTAAGTTCGACGAAAACATACCTGAAAGTTCCATGCCGGAGAACTTACTTGTTATGCTTGGTTAAATCGAAACTCCAAACACATATCCACAGGAAATAATCCACATTGTTCCCATTATACCCTATATAGGATGAAAAAAGCCTGTGGAGATTAACTTGATGCGCTTGACAAATAACGTACGAGATCAATATGTATTTGCTTAATGACTTAACGTTCTGTAAACATCACCGACATAGTTGCGGAAATACAGGGTGTCTCAAAACTCCTTCAACTCCCGGAAATGGGAGGTTCCTGAGGTCATTTGAAACGACATTTTCCTTTTGCAAAATGTCAGTTGGGGCTTCGTTTGGGAGTTATTAACGAAAAACACGAACCAATCAGAGCGCGAGCTAGACGCGAACTGTCTGGCGCGCCGGCTGTATCTCCTACTGCCAGCGCGGCGGTCCGCCGCGACGAAGAAATGAACAAGCGAAACAGAGCAGTAATCGATTGAATTAATTATTGTAAAAACTCACATAATTCAGCCGTAA
>CM052211.1:9877866-9893016 GCA_028454225.1 Lasioglossum leucozonium | reverse complement strand
ACATGGTATTTATGATACCATGTATATAGATATATATATATAATAATAGCAATTATATAGATGACACACAGTCAACGACCATTGCCTCGCTGAAAACACCGGTTCTTGTTCGATCACCGAAGTAAAGCGGCGTAGGGCGGGGGACGCACTAGGATGGGTGACCGCTCGGTAAAAAGCCGGAAAGTGTCCCTCTTGGTTGCGTTTCACGTGTTGTTGGCAAAATAGGTGGTTCGGAACCCACCTTAATAAAAAGTAGGTCCCGCTGAAATTGGAAATTAGGCGATAGTTGAGGATTGGTAAAGGGAGAAGTGGTGGAATGGATTTGAAACCCTGAGGGGACCAAATATCATTACATACATATAGATGATACATGTAAATTGAATAGTTCAATATAAGAGACGTGATGCGGTGCACTGCACGGACAAAAGACGCGTGGTAAATCAGAAGAAACAACAAACGCATAAAGTATGCGTGACACATTCTGGGACCGTCAAAACAATGTAAATACGCTACGCACTGTAAATTTTTAGCGAACGAAAAAATCGATGTGTGAAATTTTCTATTAATTAGGTATTTAAAACATCAATATTTTTCTCACACTTGCAGCCAAAATGGCGCCCCGGACAAGTGCCCGGGTTGCCCCCCCTTAGAGCGGGCCCTGGCGTCTCACTCTCCGTGGCGACCCGTCTCGGAGCTCCTCAGGCGCGTACCTATTCGTGGCGCATTAGGGCGACGCTCGTATCAATAGATTTCCACATCATCCATCATGAGGTACTATTGTTAATGCATTTTTTGTCAAAGGTATTACGTGTAGGTCTATTCAAATGCTGCTTAACCACAGGGCTAAATGGGTTAAGCCCCGGGGCGCAAGCCTTTTGGGGGCGGCAATTTTTATTGGTATTATATTTTTTTGTTATTATTAGTTATTTTTATTAAAAATCTTTTCACGACCAAAGTAACCAAATAAAAGTTTGTTTTTGTTCACATAGATTTTTTTATTTTTGTATAAATTTTATGTTCTTTTTTAGTGTAATGATAATAAATTGACTTTTTCTACTTCTGACACTTTTGTTTAACTTTACTGGTCACCCCGTTCCTGCTAGCCATCCCGTGTATTTTCTTATGAAGAGGGGCGCATTATTTTTAGTAGCCCACGGGCGCCGAATATCTTAAGACGGCCCTGGGTCTATTCCATTATGTCGCACGATAATTTCGGGCAACAGCTGTAGAAAATAGATTTGGAAAATAGATTCAGAAGATAAATTTTGAAAATAGTTTTTAAATGTATCGTCCAAATTTTTTTAACATCCGGGATAACTTGATTTCGCGCACGTTTAGACGTGTTTGGAAAATTGTTAAGATCTACGTCTACAGGAAGTTTGGACGTAGCTGTTCGCATCGCACACGCAATCCCAGATGTAAATAAAATTCTTACTACAATGTAAATTTTGAACACAATTAAAAACAATTTTCACAATTTATCTTCTGAATTTATTTTCCAAATCTATTTTCTACATCTATTCAAAATTATCGTGCGCATAGTGTTTGTAGGAAATACCATTCATGAAAGAAATACGCATTAACAATGTGGAAATTTATTGATACGAGCGTCGCCCTAATGCGCCACGAATAGGTACGCGCCTGAGGACTCCCGAGCACTGTAGCCGCCACGGGGAGCAAGACGCGCGGCAGGGTCGTAGGGGCGAAAATCGGCCGTCGCGAGCACTTAATTCCGAAGCCTGAATTAAATCACTAAAATTATTGTTTACATTAGAATTATTTATTTGTAAGTCTCTCAAATTTCTTTATTAGCCTACTACTTTTACATTTTTTGTTGCATACTCTGGTAGAATTCGCGTTGTAATTTTTTAAACTGGACTGTTTATGTTATTATGTTATAAAAGCCAAACACTGTCCAAAGTAAAAAGGTTGCAATTTTTTAAAATAGATTTACTTCATAAAAAGCTGGACAGTGTTCAAAGTTAAAATAACTAATAACATTCATTAGCGTTTATAGGGTGCTGCGCCTTACATTTGTGCACGAAGCAAGAAAACAATTTGTCGATTTTGGTCAGTATAACACCATAAATTTTGGAATGATATAATTCCTTTATTATATATTGTTTTACTCAAATAGTAAACTTATTTGGAAATTCATTAAATTGTTATAATCGTAAAACTAAATTATTCTTATTGTGATAAAATCCTGATTTCCTAAAACTATATCATGTCCTTACCAAAAGTTTGGGAACAAATGACACTATTCATTACAAATTAACAAAAAATTATATTATTTAAATAAATTGAGAAGTAAATGTTATTAATCAGTTTCCGTTACACAAAATTAAAAAGTGTTTTCAAATTTTATAAATAGTAAATAATGTCCGAGAAAAATTATTAATAAAAACGAGTCAAATATTTTTATTAAATAAAACTGATTTGTTCATCAAAATTAAAGTGAAGATGTTGCCAAATATCTATTTGTTTCTTAAAATTTTTTTAAACATCATATCTAGAAAAGTGCGTCGCAATAACTGCTGTATGATATATGGCAAAAAACATAATCGTGTGTAGATTGCCAATACGAATCGAAGCATTATTATGGGGACACATGGTATATTCTCACAGTTTATTGGACAGTTCATCGGTTTATCAGTCGCTTCTCGCGCAATGAAAAGGTAATTTCTAATAATTAAATTCGTCAACCGATTCCATGAAAAACGATCCACTGATACGGAAACTTTGTTTGTAGTTAATTTTGCAAATCGAGCAATTCTGCGAGCTGTCAGTAATTACGAATAATTAATCTGCTTATTCGTTGCAAAGGGCAACTTCAATAATTCAAGCAAAGTAACATGTGATTTAATTAATTATTTATGTATTCATTTTTATTACAGCCAAACATAACATTAATCTAACTATTAAAAAATAACTTAGATAACTAATATAATATTATTTGACAAAAACTATTTGCAAGCTAATATTCATATAAAATTTTACACAATACGTGTATATCCATCCCTCAATATGTTAATATAAAATTTTTTATTCATCCACAAATGATAATCGTTTCTCCAAATTAAATTTGTATTTTGGACACAGACATTGCATGCAAATTATGCAATGCATTTTTCTATCTACGCTTCTGAATTACCGACTACAATAGTTTGTCGATGTTTTGGATATATATTTTACTTTCGAAATTTATTTACAGCAACATTGTGCGTATTAGAAATATTTCAACGAATAAACAAAATTAATTGTTCTTAAAATTTTATACATAAACATTCGAAAAGGAAACACTAAATACAAACGAGATGATATCGGTAAACTAGAACTCTGTAACAAAATGGTGAAGCACGAGTCTCGGCTACTCTAAAATCTAAACAGTGTGGTGTTTTTTTGTGTTTATCGTTTGTATTTGAATTACTTGCTATTATAGTTTTTTCATATGTAGTGTAACATAACCTTCGTAAAGTGTATTGTAACTTTGTTTCTATACAGTTTTACGTTCAGTATTCAATGCGATTAGGGTAGCCGTTCCTTATAATGTTTACATTATTGGGTGAAGTAAATTTATGGAGTTTTGATGACAATATTAATATAAAAAGTACAGACTTTGGTGCATTTCGGTAAGATAAATCGTTTTATAAACGTTATAAACGATACTAATGATTAAATATATCACGAAAATCGAAGAATATTAATTACATGTGTCATAAAATACTGTACCAAATTTAATAACACACATTTCCATTTATGGAATATTCGTACATAAGGTAGAAAAGTAATTAAAATTTTCTCTTATTTCCATAGGTATCATGATAAACGTGTTGATAGTTTACACGAAGAAGGAAAACGATCATATAGTCAGAAGCGTGGTATGACATATGTACCAACAAACAAAAAGGGAAATAAATTAAAAGATTCAATTAAATATTTAGAGGTAAAATTGCGATCAAGTATATTATAAATTGATAATATTTGTTTACTGCATTTTGAATTAATCCTATAGGATCAACTGAAAGACAATTCGATTATATATTGTCAGTGGTACGATGATAGCATTTTACAGTTAATGTTGAATAATGCTCTGTTGATACAAATACAAGTTAATGTTGCTACCAGTGATATATATAAAATAACTTTTGATAAATATCTTGTTGGAAAACTTTCCGAGTATATATCCGATGGTAACTATCAACTTCTTTTTAACATTTATATACATGCATTGAATGATATTTAAATATTCTATTATTTTTAATTATAGTGTTAATTACTAAAAGTTATGTACTTTGTACCTATAACGATAATCAAGTAAGCCTTGTACACTTCACAAGATCAAAAAAACATGTGTTCGATAAAATTAGTAAACTTGAACCAAAATTATCCACAATTGATCTGTTTGGTCCAAATGGCCGCAGATTGGATAAGAAGGTGCAAACTAATAAATGCAATGACTTGGTAAATATATTCACTATTATTTAGTCTTTTAAAAACTATATAAATCTTTGTGAAAATTATTTCATATTACATAATTTACGAGACTGTTTTCCAAACCTTGTAGATATTAATATGGTGGAAATCTACAATGAACGAAGTTTATCCATGGAGTCCGGCTGTGAAAGAACACGATCGTGCAAATGTACATCTTTATCGTTTAATGGGGTATGAAATTTATTTCTGATACTTTTCTTAAAGTTCTTAATAATCCATTCTGGTTTATCTGATCAAAATATTTGAGCACAAGGTGTTTCTTTTTCAGATTAAAATTAGAATTAATTTGTTACATACGTAGTGAGTTTGATCCCTTATGTATAATATTTGATGCATGTCATGATAATATTATTCATTCTGTAGAACAAAAAGTATCAAGAAAGGTAAACTTTCTACAGCATTTAGCATTGTCATTATTCTTGTAGCATTAATTTTATAATTGAACGTTTCACATCATAAGTATGACATAGGGTGAGGTGACTATAGAGTGGAGAACATATGAAATTTCACAACAAGATAAATTACAAAGAATAGCAGTAACGTCGGTACCTTTACCTACGCATACAAGCTGCATAAAATTCTCACCTAATCAAGAACTACTACTATTATGTTGTATAGACGGTTCTGTAATAATTTACGATCAAAACAGAGCAACCACTACCAGTGTAAAAGCAGGCTTTGTAAGTTAAATGCACCTTTGGCTTTATAAACATCACTGGGAAATATATAAAATAACATATTAACTTTTAAGATTCCAACATTAGCATCATGGCATAGTAACGGAATAATATTTATCATTGGAAATGATAAAGGCCAGTTCCAACATTTTGATATTTCTTTATCTAGTATTAAAAGTCAAACACTAAGCGAAGATGTAACACCAGCCAATATTTTAGACCTATCATCATATTTTAGGTACATTTATTTAAAATTCAATAATTTATCAAAGTGGTAATTGTAACGTGTTTGCTCATGTATATCTAAAATATCACATTTATCAACGATGCAGGACTCAACCAGCATTACTACGTATGGAGTGGAATAGAAAAAGTGATATAAATTGTTATATTAATTGGCATAATCATGGAAATTCCCTTCTGTTACTAATTTTTCAACGGTATGCTATCGACACGTTTTTTATCAAGCAAACAGTACATAAATGAATCAGTAATATGAATCTAACATATTGATAGAGGCCCTATAGGTGTAATAAAACTATTGGAAGGAGATTCTCTGTCCGGTGATGTATTAGTTAAAAGGTATTTGTCTTTGGATCAAGTTGAACAAGCAACTTCCTTACTGTTATCCATGAATTGGGATACTCATCCTCGGGCATGTATGCATACTCTGAATCAAATTTTAAATCATTTATTTAAACTTCCATTGACACCAGAACGTGAAAGTAAGATTTTCAAATATCTATACAATTTAACTCATCGCGGATTATACGTATTATATATTTAACAAAAAAAAATATTATACAGATCTCATACAGAACGCGTTGGGCAGTTTCCATATCCCAGTTAAACCAATCAGTCAAGCTATTGAAGAAGAATACGGAGATGAAATAAGAGATCTTACAAGAAGATTTTTTTATCATTTATTACGGTATTTTAGACATTGTTGCATTTAAAACAAATTTATGTCAGATAGTATACTAATTCTATCTCATATAGGTATCAAATGTTTGAGAAAGCCTTTAGACTTGCTATAGATCTGAATGATCATGATCTTTTTATGGATATACATTTTTATGCATTAGTTGTAAACGATATGGAAATGGCTACAGCAGCCAAAGAAAATGCTGAACGCATACTGAGTAGATCAAACAGTTGTAATAGTTCACGTAAGAATGAATGAAATACTTGATAGAATGTTCTTGTTCCTAAACAAAATTATAATTTTTAAATTTTCAGACTCCACATGCTCCAGAGCATCGTGTTCACTGTGTTCTGATTCGGCGAGTGATAAAGGAGAGAAATCTTACAGTGATGAAAGTGAAAACTCCTCTAAAGAGAATCAGACTGATGGAAAGCATTCCAAGATCTATAATTATAAGAAAGACTCCAAGAGTCAAATTCCACCTTTACCAATTCTCGATCCTCATAATCTTAACAAAAACCTATTACCCACAACGTTCCCCGATGTTCCATCTAATGAAAACGCTGATTGCAATTTGGTGTCAACGTCTTTCAATATGCCCAACACTACCATTTCACCTTCCTTCAATCATTCGTCTCATCTTTCACTGTTAAACACGTTCTTTGCAAGAACATCATTTAACAAACCTCTATATAAAACGCATGCAACACATCCGACACAAACATCTGCAGTAACTTGTACTAATAATTCACAATCGTTCGATAATATTTCCGATGATTTAATGACAACGTCATTTGGAAGTATGTCTATCAATGAACGGAAAACTACAGTGCCTAATCGACACACTGAAAATTCAGTAGATAACGCGCAGAATAAATCTGTACTCGATGAAATGAGGTATTCCCTTGATACTATGTCTGATGGCGTAATGCCAACGCAGTTGACCCAAGAAAATAGCTTCATGTCAACTCCTTTTAACAATCCAATATATGAAGCAGTTGCATTAGATGTTCCATCCAACTTATTAAGATCATCGTTGGACAATATGGATAGCAATATTATGTCAACATCTTTTAGCACACTTGGTACAAATATTCCACATTCGTACGACTCTTCCTTTAGCAACCTAGTAACTAGTGAACCTGATTCTACAATATCTTCGTCTTCTAAGAATATGAAGTCATCAGCTACAATGAACGACTTCACATCTAAAACACTTACCGACTCTATCATAGTAAATAAATTAAGTACCAATTTTCATAGCAATCGTAGTAATCTCATGTCCACCTCTTTCAATTTTCTAGACAATGAGATACAAGATTCTCGTGGTAACATTGTCAGTAAAAGTATTAACAATGACGACAGCCACAAGACAATAAAATTACAACAGTCTCATACAGAAAATAAATTAGGAGACATCAATATCCCACCTCCGCCACCTTCTTTAACAAGTTCGTACACTAGTTACTTTCATAATCTTCCAAAAAAGAATCTTCCTCTGTCTAGAAGCACATCCGGTTTAGCAGACATTGACGAACCTATTCAAACGTTTTCACCTATCAGAACAAGAAATATTTCATCGCATTTACTCCAAAAACAGAATTCTACAACTAATATTTTACAAACTCATCACAAACATGGTAATGTTAAGCCTTCCAGATATAGACTGAATTACGACCTTGATTACATTTCATTTCACGGAAGTTGCGATAATATACATTCCTCTTCTAATAATATGAAGCTTGGCACGTCAAAGTATGCTTCCGCGTATAATATTCAAAATAGATTCGATAACAGGCATTCTAAATTAATATTGCCACAAAATAGTACAAACGTTAGTGTTAGTAAAGAATCGAAGATATCTTCGAACATACCACCACTGCCTATTATATCGACTCCTACGTCTAGTTCTATATCCTGTTCCCCATTTTCCACTTTCCCAGACGCAACATTAACAACCAATGAAAAACCAAAGGTCAAGTTTTCAGATACGGTAACACATATATTCGTTCCCGACACTGTAAGTACAAAAAAAAAATATGTTTATTTAGTTAGTACTAGAGCTGTGCAAGAACCTGACAGTTAGGAGGGATCGAAAATTTTATCCAGGACTAGAACGGGTTCCCGAAAAGTTCTCAGGAATTTCAATATATTTGAGAATCCTGAAATTTTCGAGAACATGTCTCAATCTCGAATAAAGTTCGCGACCCGACATTTTTGGGTTCTCGCACACCTCTAGTTAGTATTAGCCTTATTTATTTAGCAGTTTTTATAGGGTCAATCGCATAAACAAAAACGATCTACGATTACTCAAGTACACCTAACTGATCCAAAACGTGAATTAGCTGAAAGCCTTCCATTGTGCCTTGGTAACGAGGATTATCTGAAAGACTTTCAACCGTTGTCAAGTAAGTATTAAAATTTTCCCAACTATAAAATACAAAGTAATTTATAAAAACATAATGATTAAACTTCGTATTACGCAGAAGAAGATATGAGTGACAAAACAAAAGAATCTACAAAATCGGAAGAGGGTTCTAAAATAAAAGTTGTACACTTCGGACTTTTATAAGTAAAGGAGGATTGCAGATTTTAATGAAAATAGAGAAGATACTGTATTTACATACTTCTATTGTGTTTGTAAGCATATATATATATATATACATATATATATACCTATTTTGTATATAAATTTTATATAAAAAAAATTATTTTAAAATTGTATTATGACTTTATTGCGATATTGCATAGAATAATAAAATTCGAATATTCTGTTTCCATAAATCTAATATTATCTAGCTAATTTTTATTAGGATTCTTCATGTCATTTAATTCGGTTTTCAAATCAAACAATGCTTTGTCTGGTATATAACGTTTGTTCTCTATCTCAGGATCGTATGTATCTACTTGTAAAGAGACTCCAATAGGTAAAGTCGCTTCTAATAATCTAATTAAAATAGGTATTTTCAAAGAAGTTACATTCGATACTACTATGTCTCTTTCAAAGATTTTAAGGTCATAATTAGCATCGACAATTTCACTTTGTTTTTTGTATCTTTCTACCTTAAGTCCCTGATGCGGGAAAGCATAACTGCAAAAGCAAAAACATATACATTACTAAAGCATAAATTATTTCACATAGGAGAGATATGAATATAAAAATACCTGTCTTCGACATCTACATCCAATTCATTTGCAATTTTATGAATTAAACTTTGATATTTTTCCAGCAATGGGTACACATATCCTTTAATTTGTATATTCAGTACAGGATAGAAAGGTGGTCCTTTATATTCTACCTATATTTAAGATTGTAGCATAGAATAAAGGTGAAATAAACACATTGCATAATATCACTTTAAAACATTACGAATATACCGATAAATAAGGAGGATCGAATATGCCGTAAAACCTCATAGACGTGTTCATTAATCGATGTCGACAACACGTAGAAACCTAAATACATAAGATAATTATATTATTTGTGGTAAAAAACAATAAGAAAATAGATTAATATAACCTCTTTATCTGTAAACACCGTTTTACCTGTTTAATAATATTTAACGCCATTTTAGATAGAATAGTTTATTTGAAAAGTTAACTTTTAAATGTATTCATCAATTGAGCTGTCATCAAACAACGGTAATCACATAACAATGATCAAATTATGTATTTATATACAGGTGTATCTGATTTACACAATGAAAAACTACGATATTGTGCACTATGTATATAAGAAAACTGACCATATGAGTTTAAGGTACGTTTTCACGTGACAGTGACCCTCATGCCCATACCCTCATGATTTCTGCTGTCATAAGTACCTTAGTACTTTTAGATAGAGAGGAAATTTTTAAACTTTTTCCTGTACAAAAATATTTGAAATATTTTCTTGAAACTTTTTCCTGTGAAAAATACGAACTAATGAGAGCGCGGCTACAGCGGGCGGATTCCGACTCGACCAATACCAAGGCCACGTTCAATTATAACCGCGCTCTGATTGGTCTGTGTTCTCCGCTAATAACTCCTTAATTACTTCAAATGACCTCAGGAATCGCCCCTTTCACGGAAGTACAACATTTTTGGAACACCCTGTATAAGACCAATATGATTTTATTTTATGAAAAAATTCTATAATAGCGATAATAATGATAATAATTTGTACTTAGATTTGTGATAAATAATTCTGTTGGGCCATTGAAGTCATTGGACATTTCCTGTGAGATCTTGTATCATCGAACAGACATTGAACAGCCAATAATGCGTCGCTATATGTGCTAAACTTTGCTAAAGTAAACGAAGAGATTCTGTCAAAATCATAAAGTATGTGTTGCAGACGTGTACTTGCATACATAGCATAAAAAGCATAAAGACCATTTAAATATTCCAAAGGAAAATATAAATGCATTAAATAAAAAATGGATATCGAAACTGAAAATGTTATAAATCTTGTATTTCCGAATGGTATTCGAGGTGATTTGCATTCATTTAATACGAATGACACTATTTCTGAATACATATATTATTTCTTTTATTTCTAAACAATTCACATATATTTCTCTCTTTTCTTAGAGTCATGGAAAGAAAATCCCGAGTTTTATCAATACTTGTCAAAACTTGGAGGCTACGATGTTGATCAACTCAGTAAGATAATTATGTTTTTATTAAAACTATTATGATTTTATGCAAAACATATTTTATGTAAGAATAATTTGATGTTTAGGTAAAGAACCTGATCATCTAGACGATGAGAAGAATTCAGTATTGAATACAACACAAGATCTAGTATTTACAAATTATAAAACATTTGTACAAACCGCAGAGAGCTCCAGAGAAATATTTAAACAAGTAAGAAAGTAATATGTTCTAATATATTCTACAAAAATAATAATAGACCTATTAATGTCAATTTAATATGTGATTTTAAGTTTAATCAAACTGAATATTGGCTGGATGGACTTGTACAAAAGATTCCCAAGTTTGTGGAGAAGTGCCAATCGTTTTGCGATGCATCGAAAGATATAAATGCGCATAGGAGAGTGAATAGTTTAACATTAACCAGAAACGCAGAATTACTCGAAGTTCTTGAAATGCCTCAACTGATGGAATCATGTTTACGAAGCAATCAATATAATGAGGCATTAGAATTGTCTCAATACGCGCGTCAATTAGGAACAAAACATGGAGATATTCCAATTATATCGGTAATTGACACTAAACCTATGCATCTATCACACTACATATTTCGCCTTATTCAATTAACAATGTAGTCCATAGTGGCAGAAATTGAAAGCAGCTGGTCAGGCATGGTAGGTCAAGTTGTTGGATCATTGAGAGGAGACTTGCCACTTCCAAGATGTTTACAACTTGTTGGGCTATTACGATCAATGGATGCTTTTACAGAACCAGAATTACGCATTAAATTTCTTCAAGCACGCGACAGCTGGCTTCAGAGTCTCTTGAATGCTATACCTAAGGATGACCGTAAGTAAATTTTAGATTGATAATTGGCAATTATATATTTTAACAACATTGAGTGTCTTTTTTCAGCTAATATTCACATAACAAAAACAATAGAATTATCGAGGATACATTTATTTAATATAATCACGCAATACAGAGCTATGTTTAATGATGATGAGCTCATAATGCCAGGACGGGATCCAAGTGTAAACGAGTGTGCTATATTTTATCATTGGCTTGAGGAAAAGGTACGTTCGGTATTTAAATACTGCATCACAGGGACATTAATTATTATTTATTTTATTTTTTCAGATATCACAATTTTTAACAACACTCGAACAAGATTTACCTGGTGTGACATCTATAGATTCCATTTTGGGTCAGTGCACATATTTTGGTTTATCATTTGGGAGAGTGGGCGTGGACTTTACTGGACGAATGTCTGATATATTTGTACGTGTAATTGGAGAAAAATTTGAGTCTAGTGTCCGTAAAACAACAAAAAAGTTTGAAAAAGATATGGAATCGTTTACCTTAATTAATAAAATTCAAAGAACTAATATAAAAGTAAATACTGCAACAGTTAAATCAGTAAGTAATTAACTTAGTAAATTACGTTTCTATGTATACATATTTTATAGAGATGTAGACAATGAAGTATTCTTTTTTACAGGAGAATCCACCAGAACAGTTAGTGGAATTTTATCCTCTAGCTGAATATTGTAACGGTCTTATATCTGCTTTTAATGAAATACGGCTTTGCCCACCAGTAGCTCTTTCTGTCTTCTGTACAAATATTCTACAAGAGTCGTTATATCTGGTTGCAAAAGCTATATTAATGTTTTATAAACAAGAGCAACAAGTAAGTCGATAGTGCGATTTTAAATTTTTATTCAAAGGATTACGAGTTTAATTCAATGAATTTATTGTGTAGGCTTTTGCAGCTGCAGAAAGAGAGAATATGCTTAAATTTATAGAATGTTTAAGCGAACAACTGATTCCTTATGTACAGTATTGCATCCACGTTATTTTTCCACCAAATCAAATTGCGATCCATTTAGGCATTTCAGAAAATTTACTCCGAACAGAGGTATACAGATGCATTTACTAAATCTATGTATAAAAACCTTATTTTTAATATTAAAATAGAAACAATATTTAGAAAATTTTAATATATCTTAAATATATATTTTTTACAGGGAATTACATACTTAAATAGAGTTAATATATTAGATCCTCTGGCTCCATTATTACCAGTTTCAAAAAGTGATAAAGACATTGTTACTTCCTCATTACCTACCTCTAATGTACAATCAATACTGCAAAAAGCTTCCAATGAAACATCTGCATCTGAAAATACAAGAGATGTAACTGCCACACAATTGGAAAAAGGAAAAGTAACTGAACCACACAATACTGTAGAACAAACAGTTACACCTGATGATAAACAAGAGAAAAACCTAATGTCAAGCAAAGATATTAATGTTACTAATAGTTCGAATGATGCTGCAAATCAGAATAGATAATTGTAAATTTCTATTAATTTCACACATCATTATACGTCTACAGAAATGCTGTAAATAAAAGAGAATAGTTTTTTAATTACTATATTTGTACAAGTAGTACCTGTCCCTTTCTGTGATACATCTAAAGATAAATTATTTAGGATTTAGTATTATAATTTAACACAAATTTATAAAAATATTTTATTGCATCTAATAAAAATAATATATTCAATTTTATAATGCAGATTTACAACTTATATTCAATTACAGTAAGTACTTTAACTTTTTTGTATTATTTACGCAAATTATAAATTAGTAGATTAATTTTATGCGTATAATATTATTTTTCGAAGAAATTGCGATCTATTAATAGATTGCGAATCTTTATGCATTCATAGTATTTATAGAGTACATCAAATTTTTATAAAATAAACCATGAAAATGGGGGTTTGCATAAAGATCTACTTATTACATACCACAATATGTATGAAACCATAAACATTTTTATGTTATTTTGAGTGATCTGTATCATGTGCCCAACCTTACATAATTTTCTTCATGTTTTAGTGTCATAATATCACCAGATTCAGTTCCACTATTGTAAATAGTGCTATTACTTGTATCTTCACTTTTGCAAATACTATTTTCCAGAAATATTTTATACTCTCCATTTGCTGTATTTGCATTATGATTTTCTTCATTTATTTCTTTAGAAGTTGTAACAGGATATTTCAAGTCTAACATCTCTTGTTTTATTTTTCTAACTTTTCTAAGTAACTTCTCACATTCATCTTCCTCTGCATCTTCCAAAGATACAAAAGACGTTTTTCTATTTAAATGTCTTTTGGCTATTTTATCGTTAGATTTATTTTTACTCAGATTACCTAAATATATTTGTAATCGTTTTATTTCTTTTTTCTCTTGTTTGTGTCTCTCTCTTAGTGCTTTTAACCGAATCCTTAGTACATCACAGTCACGTTGCGCTTTTGTATGCAAATATTTAATTCTTTCAGCTATACTTTGATTACGCCTGTAAATATTATATATAGTTTGAATACTATAACATGTGATAGTTAACTGTATCTTACGTTATTATATAAAAATTATATTACTAATTAGATATCTATGAAAGTACGTACGTATCTCTTGATAAATTTCCTCTTCTAGTATATGCAACTTTGGGTGTATAAGTGTGTCTTGTTTCCATGAAAGTATCTTTATAGTTCACAGATTTTTCAAGTACAGGTATTAAATTAACAGGTATTAAATTAAATATAATAGCTTTTGATGGAGCGACAATATTTTCTGTATAATTTGAGAGATTAGAATCTATTGTTTTATTCATATCACTTTTTTCTACTTCACAAATAATGTCAGTATTACTAATATTTGATGAAAGTTTATTTTCATCTACTTTTGACGTACGAGGCCTATTATATTTTTTATTTATAGTTATTTTTAAAATTGGTACCTTTGATGTGACATTAACATCCGACACTGTTTTTGGTACACTCATATTAACATCATTAATTGTCTATACACTTCTACAAAATATATGTATACGGTCAATGTTTCCATCAACAGAGATATATTTTTCTTTTTGAACAGGTTATGATATTCTATATTGACTATAATAATTACGTGAAATAGTACGATACAGACAACTTTTCAAACGAGGGTAACAATGCAATGAAATATTTTTTGTAATTTTAATTAAATATACTATATTTGTACCATAAATATACTATGTAATTTATTTTAAAATAATTACACAGACTGTACGGCTTTCAGTTGCATCGATTGAAAATCTTAGTATTTAACGCGCCACTTATGTATATGATCACAAAGTTGTAAAATGGACCAATGATAGAGATTGTAGTAGAAGCGAAACTTCTATTGAAATTTCAATTAGCATCATATATACACAAACGAGGTATAAGAATAGACCAATCAGCATATGGGGTTTCGTGTCTCGCACAATAACAACTGGTTTTCTTACGCCCTCTATGCTGACAACCGATAAATATTGGAACTAGATCAACGAAAACGATCAATACAAATGTCTAACGAGTTGTGTTTGTAA
>CM052211.1:9820678-9877766 GCA_028454225.1 Lasioglossum leucozonium | reverse complement strand
TTAGTCGATACGGTAGGATGTGACACGGAATGATACGGGGCTCTAGACTAGAGTCTAGAGCCCCGGGAACATGAGACAGAAAAATATATTGGGTGATTGGTCTACTCTTATACCTCGTCTGTGGTACTAGCGGTGGAGACACTGCTAGGTACACGTGTTTTTGGTATCGACGGAGTGAGGTTGTGTACTTTCAAAATACATAACTTTTTATTCACTAGTAGTGATCACTACACGTTTGTTTTGTAATAAATAGTACGTTTGACATTAATATTGTAAATGACAATGCCAACCACGAAGATAGATAATTTAAATGCATGGAAACCTCTAACGTTAGAGGGTTCGGTATTTTCTGGCGGCATTGACGGTTTAATTGGCGTGGAAGAATTAACTGATTATAAATTAGAAAAAAAGAATAATAAGACGAAAGCTTTAATTTATGATGGAGAAAATGAAATTGATAAAGATAAGGTAAGTGAAAATGTATGATGTATGATATAAAATGAAACAAATAAATAACTTGACATCAATTTAGAAAGAAATTTATTTATCATCATAACCAGTAGCATCACCTGTCGTAACTTACATTACACACTTGAAAGAAAGACCTTTTATAAAGTATTGTAAAGCAACATATTGAAAAATTCGCAATGGATAATTTAATTCAAGGTGGCAGTTAATAATTTGGTTTTATGGAAAGCTCAGACATATTTTTATATGTTATTAGATACCTTTAAAACGTAAAGGTTCAAACAATTGGCAAGAAGATGACATAGATGCTAATGAGTCAGTATTGGAGAAAGCAAAGGTGAAAAATCATAGAGACAGTAATATTAAGAAAAAGAAAAGGAAAAAAGTAGTAACAGAAACGACTGGAAAGAATGATTCAGATTTTAAGTCTGATAATGAAAAACATCTTTGTAGTCAAGAGAGTGATACTGAAAGTGAAGTAGACAGTGTTAATACACAAGTATGGAGTACATTGGGAGTACCCAAAATTATAGTAAAAGCATTGGAAGATCAACAGTTTTATACACCTACTACTATTCAGATGCTAACTCTGCCACCAGCAATATTAGGTCGTAGAGATATACTGGGTGCTGCAGAGACAGGTAGCGGGAAAACATTAGCTTTTGGAATTCCAATAATAAATGGCATTTTGGAGTTAAAGAATAAACAACTCGATGAACCTGATGCAAATTCTGCAAAGAAACCAAGTAATAATACTAGAAACGAAGGTTGGATTTGTTCAGAGAGTGAAACTACAGAAGAAAATGATAATAGTTCTTCAGAATCTGATTATGAAGAAGATGGTGATGTCGATGAAAATAATATTGGTTGTGTACGAGTAATTAATAACATAGAAATTAGTAAGCCACAGAATTGTGTACAGAAACCCTTATATGCATTGATTTTAACACCAACTCGTGAATTAGCTATCCAAATAAAAAATCATTTGACTAAAGCAGCAAAATATACTGATATTAAAGTGAGTATTTTGTTGTTTTTGCTGATAGAATATTACAAAGTGTTAAAAGTAACTTAAAATTAATAATTACGTGGGTACATTATTTATATTACTCAGATAGCAGTTGTATTAGGTGGAATGGCACAAGTTAAACAAGAAAGAATATTGAGCAAGGGTCCAGAAATTGTAATCGCTACACCTGGCAGACTATGGGAAATGATACAGATGGGTAATCCCCACCTGAATCAAGTAGATTCTATTAAGTAAGTCCTATCAAGCAATTTTAATAAGATATAAAGTTTTATCAAACTTGATGTTACACACGAATTTTTATTAAAATTATGTAATACATATGCTAGGTATTTAGCCATCGATGAAACAGATAGAATGTTGGAGAAAGGTCATTTCCAAGAATTACAGCAATTACTAGAAAAAATAAATATGAATAAAAATATGTTACAGAAACGACAAACATTTGTCTTTTCTGCAACATTAACTATGGTACATGACATTCCAGAGTATTTACAGAAGAAGAAGAAGAAGCAATATAAAAATAAAATACATAAATTGACATCCAGTCAGAAATTACAAAATTTTATAGATTTAATTGGGATAAAAAATCCAAAAATTGTTGATATTACAAAGGAATCAGGTGTGTACCTTTAGTAACCAAAAATGCTGTGATTTCTATAGTATTCTAACATGGATGAAAACGATTTCTTCATAGGTACTGCCAGTAATTTGACAGAATGTAGAATAGTGTGCACAATAGATCATAAAGACTATTATCTTTATTACTTTTTAAAAAGATACACTGGTAGGACACTAGTGTTTTGCAATAGTATTGGTTGTGTGAAACGTTTAGCTACTCTTTTTGGCATACTCAATTGTAGACCTCTGCCACTGCATGCCAGCATGCAACAGAGGCAGCGATTGAAAAATCTTGAGAGGTAAGGGAATTCGAATAAAAATAATGTTATTAGGTTAGAGATATGCGAGAACGCGAAGATATCAGGTCAGGATGGTTACCCGACATTTTACTTATAGAAATATAGATTTCAGGCAGATGAGAGTGGGTTATTAATGGCTACAGATGTAGCTGCAAGAGGTTTGGATATACCAAATGTGGAACATGTAATACACTATCAAGTGCCTAGAACTAGCGAAGTATGTCCAGATGCATATAACGAATTAAGTAAAAGTTGAGGAACTTCTGTTAACCTTTATTTTTTTTTTATTTTTTAATCTATAGAGCTATGTACATAGAAGTGGGAGAACCGCGAGAGCTCAGAAGGAAGGTTTAACAGTTCTTATGATGGAACCATCTGAAAAACACTACTATACTAAATTGTGTAAAACTCTTGATCGCAGTAAGTGTATTAATTCGATAATGTTATATAAGATAATTCTAGATAGGATATTAATACAGCTATTTTTCATGCAGCGGAAGACTTACCTGTATTTCCGGTAGTTGATAGACTACTTATGGCAGTCAAAGAAAGAGTCGACATTGCTAGAGATATTGATAAATTGGAATTAAAATCTCGTAGAGATAATTCGAAAAAGGGTTGGTTACGTAAAGCGGTGGAGGATATGGATATGGTTTTAGACGAAGATGAAGAGTAAGTTTTAACATAGTTCAAGAACATTACCGTGTTCTATATTCCAATTGTCGCTTACAACAGAGTTTCATTTTTTAGAGAATTGGAATTGGAAACAAAAGAAACGGCAGATTTAAAGCATCAGTTAAAAATAAAAAGACGTCATCTGGATTTTCTTTTATCAAAACCATTGTTTCCAAGAGGATTTTCTGGGAAATTTCTCGATACTAATATCGAATTTACGTTAGCTGATGTGAATGAGAAAGCTGTTAATATTATGAAAAAAGCCATAGAGAAAATTCCAAAAAAACAGAAGGAAGGAAACAAACTGTCTAGTAAAAAAAAGAATTTCGTGAAGAACAAAATTTTAAGAAAGAAACAGAAAGTTCGAAAAGAAAAGAAAACATAGATAAACAACGCTGCTTGAATTAAGGAAAATAAACGGAAATGAATATTTCGTATATTTGTATGTACCTAGTTTATTGTTTACATTCAGTTTCCTGCGTAATTATTTATATTTTGTATCACATCAACTGGAAATTTTCACATAAAAGAGCGCGTCACGAACGGAGATGATGTACATAGTGACTTTACTGACCGGAAATGCTTACGCCGCGTACGATTTAAATTATAATTTTAATAATTAATTTCGACTTGGTCTTTATTCTCACAGCCTCCTTCACTACTTACTGAATTTATTCTGTAAGAAAATCTAAATCCCATTCGATTGCAAAAGCGTACCAATTTATTTGCTAACGTGTCAGTATATTATTTTTGTAGTTTAATATATATGTAAACAATTCTTTGAATTAAATGGAAAGTTACAAATTGACGTTTAATTCGATTAAAGTAACACGTGTGGCTATTCAGTACTAAGGGAGTCGACATAAAATTAGTGAATCCAATTAAAAGATAGAGAAACATCTAGGTTTATTTTAGAGACAACGAGTTGAGCTTTTCTTAAAAGACAAACCGATCTCATTGCTTTTGTTAGTACGTATGGCAGAGGTATATCATGCAATCATTATAATTTCTACAGTCTTACATATAGTTCCGTGGTATTTATTATTATAATATAATACAGATTCAATTGGACGTTGATCAAAATGATCGACGTTGTTTTTCGATCATCAAACACAGCCGGTTTACTTATAATAATAAAAAAGAACTCTTCTCGGTCAGAACACCGTATTGTAAATAACTTCGTCCTCCGTGCTGATAATCGAGTCGATCCGCTCGTTAGTCACCATCGAGTTCATGTATCTGTCGTTGCCGATCTTGCTCGGTAGCTCGACGGCCGAATCGCGTCCTTTCACAACGATTTTGATCCTGGCCATCACGTGACTTCCGGGACACTTTTGCACCTGGGCGGCCGCGTTCTCGCAGATCTCCGCGTAAATGTCGTCAGCTTTGGTCCTGGTTAATTTGGGAAGGGATGGCACGGGTGTGAGACTGTCCCTGACACGGGAATAGTTCGGCTGCAGCTCGACGCTCGTCGGCATCTCCAGGATGCTCGTGGAGACGGATCTTTGTACAGGTTGCTTGGACGAGTTCGAATGACTCGGATGAGAGGTAGTTTCGGGCTCCAAACTAGAGTAACGCTCCTGGCACCTGATCGCCACTTCCGGTTTCACCGCGAACGTGAACGAGGCCGATTTCTTCGCAGGATTCCGACTACGGCCTCCCTGCGCCAGCTTCGAGATCCGTTCCAGGAATCCGTTCCGACAGTTCTGCCTCGTTTGACTCTTCTCGCGGACAGTGCTCTTCTTCAGCTGCTCCAGCCCGTCCTTCAGACTCTGCAGAATCGGCTTCGTCGTTTCCGGCTTCGGCTTGATCTTCTTCAGATGCATCTCCTTTAGGCTCTCGCCGGTCGGGTGCAGCTTCAGAGGTGCCACTCGCGGTTCCGTTGCTCGATCTCCGACGGCTCGGCTGAAGTGGAAAAACAGGTTGAGCTACATAGAATACATATTTTCGAATGTTTTTCGCGTCTTTCGAACATCACCGCGATACGGGACATTTTACGGTATACTATCACGCACTCGCGAACACCGCCGCTCGCGATTATTCAGACGATTACAAACGTTTCGGAGATGTTGCTTTGATACAGTCCGGACGCTTATGTTCAAGCGCAGACTATTACACCGTACAACACGAAAAATGTTCTCCAATTGCTGTTGGGTGATTCTTGTAGACATTGTCGTCTTAAAACCGAATCCGCAAGCAGAATTGCTCTATCATGCAACGTTTTCGAGAAACATTGATTTTTGTAAAAATGCATGAATTCGATAAAAAACGAAATGTTACGCAAAAACTAAACATGCGAGGAAGTTCAGGTTTGAGTCAAAAGAAAGAGGGGACTCTCCTCTACATATCCATATGGTCATTTATATTTTTATGAACTTTCTAATTGTTGTAAATGCTTGTTGCAGTTTGAAAAAGAGCTGACGCGGGGACTTTATACGCTTTATTTTTGTATTTATGAGAAAAATCCTTTATCTAGCAGGAATTTACTATACAGCATTGAATTCTACAGACATTTCTGGTAAAGAAACCATTCACAATAATTATTTGGTTCGGTTAGTATACGAGCAGGTCAAGAAAATGTTCGTTGACAGCTTGTGTGCGACGCGATTTTGTTGTGTTTTTGGATACCGATCATTGCACAAAATTATAAAAATACTTAATTAGCAAGTATTTTTATAATACGAGCAATTCTGCTTGCGGATTCGGTTTTAGGACGACAATGTCTACAAGAATCACCCAACAGCAATTGGAGAACACGAAAAAAGTTCTCATTTGTTGGACAGTGTTATCGTTCGAATAAACGATTTTCAGTTAATACATTTATATCCGTATGTGTACGTATTATATAAATAATGTATTGAATAATACCTGCAGGCAGACAATAATCGTTGCATTTTTGGCGAAGCCAGTAGCCTAGCTTCCGATGGATAGCCTAATCTCGCTCTCCTCACCCGTGGTGCACCATTTCCGGTTACTACGAGTTCGAGCATTTCAGGATTGTGAACGGGTCTTTCCGGTACGATACATCCTAAAACAATTGGTCCTCGAGTTGAGCTTTCTAATTCCATCAAACCACCATATTCTCTTGGCAAGGGAATCGGAAGTGGACCAGCTATTAAACGAACCTGCGAAACAGGAGCCTTCGATTAGGGTTGTTCAACATTTTTATCAAATATATCGACCTTTTTTTTATAATTCTCATTTACAAACAATTAGTACTGTCAACTTAACAGCACTTTAACATACAGAAACTTTTTATCTATACATTATTTGTTGATAATGTAAGTTGTAAATATTTGTATATAATTTATATGGGAATTCTTTCGTATTAAAGATGATATTCGTTACATTAAAAGCTTCTATTTTTATAATAAATGATCTTAACAAAAAGGAGGATGTTGAAGAGTAAATAATTCAAGAAAAAAATCTTCTAAAATTATTTATTTGTATTGCACAAGATGGAGGTAGTTAGAAGGAAGAAGGAGATATTTACCCTGAGAGGTAGCTGTCTTTTTGCAAGATGTTGCACTTTGTACAGCACAGCATCGCTTCCGGTATCGATGCTTCCGTTTTGGCAAATGGCATAGAATTCGCCTCTCGCCGACAACGGTGCAAAAACTTCACGCCCATGTGGATCCAAACACTGGGCGTACTGATCCTTTTCGGAAGAGCTTCCAGATATCCCGAAGGACACCGAGCTGCACTTCCTTGTATCCTGGAAGACCGCTATCAATCGCAAAATTTCGCCCGCTCTGATCGTGGTTTTCGTATAATGAGCTCTTAGGTTGCCATTTTCTGGAAACAAACAGAAATTTCAGAATTACAGCATTTGCATCAAAATTTTTAAACACAACAGAATCTAAATATAAACAAACGTTAATAGTATTCTTATTTTTCTTTTGTTTTAACTTTTATAAGATAAACTTCGGAAATCGGTATTTATGTAAAATTATTTCCCATGATTAATTTATATACTTATATGTATACTTATTTACTTATTACTAAATTGGCAATTTTTATGAAAATTTAATTCGCTCGAGCTCGTTCAGAAACCACAAATTAAACATGGATTATACATATAAGTTGGATAGAAACAATAATAAATTTAATTGTTAATTAATTTAATTTAAATGTTTTATTGTATTTTTCGCTAAATGCATAGAAATTCGCAGTCTAATTGTAAGTAATAAATCATTTCTTAAATATTTTATTCGAAAGAGTACACATAAATTCTATCTTTGTTTCAGCATAGTACTTCAACATGGTATAGTTTTTTCAGCGAACTTTTTTTATCTTATTCAGGTATTTCAATGTTTAATACTTAATATTCCAATCGTCAGATCGTTGAAGACTGTTCACATTTCAAAAGGATGAAAGCAAGATTAAAGTATTGCGTGCAGTAACGAGTAGTCGATTACGCTCTTTTGAAAATAACAGCATAAAAATCAGAACCTTAGCATCGATATTTCATGCTTCCTTTATCACAGTTCTGTGCGTTACTACCGCAACATAGTTGATTTACCGCATTTAACTTTCTGCTTCCGCCAGAAACGTATAATTTACGCATTCTTTCTATTTCTTTTTCACCGAGCCAGGTTGTGCACGCCGATATATGTATGCATTTAGGTCAAGAACATCGTTTCTCGATATTACAAGCTATATTCACGCGTATTATTATCGTATGTCTCCCTCTCTTCTTTTTCCCTTTTCTCCCGTTGTTTGTTTTTAATCATTTTTCTGGTTCGCAGGTAGTTTCACTCATTCTCGGTTTCAATTTATCATTATCCTTCGATATTTTTTGGTTCTGTGTGTTTTTAGCGTTCTTTAAGAGTACCAACCGTTTACTTTTCTTTGCCGTCTTTCAACGCTTGTGCAACCTGTCCCTTCTCCCTGTTTTGTTATAGATATCTATTAGTTTTTGTTCGGGGCATTTTTACATTCTATATCCTTTTTTTCTCGTTCTGTCATGATTAGACTGCGGATTTTATGCATTTATAGGAGAAATAGGTAGATGAAATTTAAATCAACAAAGAAATTGAAACAATTTAAGGATGTTGATACATTATTTTCAACTTTAGACAATTTTTAACGAAAGAAAGAAATTTGGTTTCACGTCATGATACTACATGTTCTTAGGATTGAGAAATATTACTTTTCTTTTTTATTGACTGTACGTTGCCGTGTTTCGTAATTTGCATAAAAATATTCTATAATTTCAATAAGGTTGGAACGTAATTTGTTATATGTTCCTCAAAGTCAATCCCGACTCACTATTTTTATTGTTAGTTAACGTATTGGTAAATTGAATATGTTGGAGTAATAAGTGGTTACTAAATTGTTGTCGGCAGCATAAATGTTTTCAATAAAATAGATATAATTATTACTAAATTCTTAATACTACAAGGGGTGATCGAGTTGTTAGAACCATTGACATAAATTCACGATTTTACATCGTAATTGTTAAATTGTTTAACAAAAATCGCATAACTTAAAATTTTTTAAGATGTTCGACCGACTAGTTTGCTAGAGAATGAGTAAACAAAAATTTGTTTTGATCGCAATTGGTAGGAATCATACAAAAATTAAAAAATGATCTTTTTCAACTTTTTTATCTGTGCCTGTAATGATAATTTAAAAAAATGCGTTTTGTAGATTTCGGTAACTTATAAGCATACCGACAATTTCATAGAAATCGGTCAACATTGCAATGAGCTATAAACGATTAAACTTGATCACATAAGGGCAAAATGCCCTGACAAGGCTGAAAATCTGCGACTTTCACCCTTAAGCTCTCATCTTTTTACGTTTGTAGCTCATTGCAATGTTGACCGATTTTGATGAAATTTTCAGTGTGCATACACGTTATATAAGTCTACAAAATGCATTTTCTAAAATACGTAACAGGCTCAGATAAAAGAGTTGTAAAAACATTATTTTTTAATTTTTTTATGATTCCTACCATTTGCAATCTAAACTAATTTTTGTTAACTCATTCTCTACAAACATATAAAGGTGAGACCTTAAGGGTAAAAGTCACAGATTTTCGGTCTTGTCATTTTGTCCTTATGTGATCATCTTTAAACGTTTGTAGCTCTTTGAAATGTCCACCGATTTCGATGAAATTTTCAATATGCATATAAGTCGTCGAAATCCCAAAACGCATTTGTTAAATTATCGTTATAAACTCGCGTAAAAATATTGAAAAAACATAATTTTAACAAAACAGAGATAAACAAATTTTTGCTTACTCATTCTCTAGTAAACTAGTCAGTCTAACGTCTTTAAAAAATTCAAGTTATTTGGACCAATTTTAAAAAAGTTACGCGATTTTTAAGAGCGTGCACTTACTTTTGTCTCCGACTGTATTATTACATGTATAGTATTAACCCAAGAAGGTAATTATTATTTTTTACGGACCCACAATATGGAGTGTCAATGCTTGTGAATTGTGAATATACATACATTCAGCATAAAGCAGATAATATAGCCCGTTGTAAATTATAAAGTTAATACTAGGGGTACTTATAAGTAATGTCATTACTTGATATTTATATAAAATTTTATTTTACTTAACAGTTAGTATAGATTAATTAATTACAGATTAATTTCACGATAGACACACTACAAACTAAATGTTAATAAATTCAACTGGTATGTAGTCTACGAATAAGTTGGTGATGTTTAATCAATCTGTGAAAACGACAATATTTAGGAATACCCTTAATATATTCAAGTTTAATGAAAAATATCTCTTGAAAAATAATTACTCCAATATTTATAGTTTCTGTACGAATTGACACGATTCGTTTTATGGTAGACCGTAATTAATTAATTAATTTTTTATGTAGAGTCACCTCCTTGTAGCTTGTACCACTAGATCGGTCGTATCCTGTATAATATTCACGATTTTCGCAAATTACACATGGAAAAGAGTTTAATTAGTTTCTTATCTTACATGGATTGTGAAAGAGCTGTTAATGAAACAGTTTCTTACGACTTGACTTTCTGCGAATTAATTCATGGAACGTATATGTATAAAGTATACACGAAGACCCTAGTTATGATTCATTCGATAGTCACTAGTTTATGAAAGTTTATGAAAGTTTTTAAAAGTGGTAGCGCAATGTGTTACTTTAGCTGCTAGATATAATTATAGCTTGAAATCATTAGGGTTAAGTTAGAGTTATCTTACGTTATTTTGATAATTGACTTACCCATTTTCGAGTGTGTCAAAATGTACGCTCTCAATGGCGCTGCCAAAAGAAATGCGGGCACTCCGGCTCGTACTAGAGAATCTACTCTTCTATAGACTCGCGCGCTGCCCGTAGTGCTGCCACCAGATATCACAGAAAACCATCCTATAATTAGAAAAAGAATATAAAAAGTTAGCTTTTAGTTTTCTGTGTCACATATAACTGAGTTAAATAATTACGTAATTTAATTACAATTCATTACAACTTTGTTAGACATACATATATGATTTTACATAATGATTTTACATAAAAGGGAATGCACTATTTTGGTTCGTTCTGTAATTTTTGTCTTCGTCTGCTGCTGGACAATATACTTTTTTTAACTTCTACCTTTCCCCAAAATAAACTAATAATAGTTACTCTCCGAGCTAATCAATTAATGTTACGCAAATAAATTGTACAGAGTTCACGATTCTCATTGTAACATGTAAAGGAATGCTTATTGCAGAAGAGTTAGGCGTGCAGGAATAGTACTTTCTACAATTGAATGCAAATTTTACTTCTCAATTACTTGGTGAATAATGCTATTCAATCGGTACTTGTTGGTAATGTATCGACGGAATTTATAATGGAGGAAGTGACATTTAAGGTTCATTCTCAGATTGTTTTATTCTACTGCTTATGTACATTGATTGAGAAGTTAATTTACCAAATGTGTATAAACTAAAAGAACGTAAAACGAGTTAATATATTATTTCAAATTTAATGCAACTTAGTAGAAACTTATAATTCATCTTTATAAATATTATACACTTATTTAAAGATTTTATATCTTGAAGATTTCACACAAATATAAGTGCTGATTTAATTAGTCTAATTTAGGGTACCTGTTAATGACTGTATTGCTATATTATACAGCTATATTATGTAGTTGCCTATAACACTACATACATATATCATTTTGAAGTCATACAATAATTATTTATACTTTGTAAGTTGTACTTTTTCGCTTATTGTAAGATACAGTTACTTGATTCATGGTATAGGAGATTGTCAAAACGTAAAAATTTTCTTTGCATGAAAAGTTTGAAGAGTTTGTTGAGCGTCAGGTAGCGCTATGAATAATGGATGATGGTGTGAACGACTGAATAATGTTAGTAACAAAATAGTGATCTAAACTGTTGCCCATGAAGCGAAGACATAATCTGCTACTGCAACGCATGCTCACATTACATTATCAAGTCAAAGTAGTTGTAAATTGCTATCGAACGTTTTCCAGGATGGAGGGATACCATAATGGAGAGAAGGTATAAGCGGCGTCAAAGTTCTGTACAAAATCTGCACGAATATTTCTCAAATTTGCAAAAACAAAATGTATTTAAATTTCGCTGAAATGAAATTTTAATTGTCACGTGGTTAATATTCACAGTGCAATATTTTCATAGCTCCAATTTATTGATAACTTTCAATACTTAAAAAAAAAATAGTTAAACTGTTTGTAAAACGTTGTAATAAATATAACTATAAAATATCCAGATACAATTAATTTTACATAGTTATATTGTTCAATGAGACAAGTTGGGAGCTTTTAAAATAATAAATTGTACTTTTCGTAGTTAGCCAGAGTTTCGATAAAATATAAGAAATAAGACATAAACATTATCAATAATTCGAATAATATTATAGAGTTCATAATACATCCTTGTTTGAGCATCCCGTTCGACAATTTGAAAAAATTCCTTTCGCATAAAATTTCACACCTCGCCGATCACCTAGGTTGCAGTGTAACATTATGCACGAAGAACTTGCCTCAAGGCTTGATATTTGAATATTTTAAATAGAAAATAAAAGCATATTTATTTTTTTTAATGCGCTTAGCAGCATGTTGTGTCATAAGTAGTGAAGCGGCTGGTAGTTATTTTTAAATATTTCTTTCGAAATGTTCTCTCTTGTCTCGAACGCGATACGCAACGAGAAAGGAGTAAAAGAAGGAGGCTGAGTATACTTACATGCGTGATAAAAGCTTCATCCAAGATTTATGAAGATTATGCTAATGAAATGCAGCGATCATACCACACAGTTGTAATATAAATTACGAGCGCGCAATTTTGAGTACGAAGAAGATGTTATGGGGATAAAGAACATTGCATTCAAGTTCTGCAACGTTTAGTATCATTTAAATGTGGATATAATAACAACTATTGCAAAATTAAACGTGATCGTTTTTTCAACTTTATCTTCTACGGCGTATTTCGCAATTTTTTTAAAGTCCATGGTCCTTTGTTAAGGATTTTTTAATAGGTCTTTCAACAGCAATTTTAATCGAGCAATATTTCAAATTCAGTTATTTTTGTTTTATCTTCTCGAATATGGTATTAGTGGATTGTCAAGGTTCTTCCAATTAAAATGAGTCCAAACACGACGTAAATTTGTCTACTTTTATAGTCTTTATGCATAGTAATCATACGTATGCCCCTAATTATCTTCTTAATAAAACTAGTCCGATGTAAGTCGTGTTTGGACTCATTTTAATCAGAAAAGCCTCAGCAATCCACTGGTACTACATTTAAAAAGGTAAGACAAAAATGACCAAATTTGAAATTTTCATCATTGCATGATCACTAGACGATTGTGAAATAAACGATTGCAACAAATAGAAACTAAATTGAATTTTACTTTTTCCCGTAATGATCTTAACAGAGGAGAAATTATATATTAACATTTTCAATTTTTAAAATTTTTCAATAACTTCGATTTTTATATACTCAATTTTGCTATAAATGCATAAAAATCTGCAGTCTAATGATCACCATTTACGTTCGCGGCATCTCTTTGAAGTACGGTTTGACTCCTATCCCTTAGTAGCTTTATTCTCTTTCTCGTGTACCGAGATAAGGTTCCGCCGCGCTTGAGGCACTAAGTGGTAAGGGAGGAGTGGGGGTTGGTCGTGAAAATTTAAGCGTAACAGATTCGGCAAATTTAAGTGAGCATTACTGTACCCTGGTAACAAAAAAAAGGTGTGCCCTTGTTAGTCGGATCTACCAAAGAGGCATAAAATCCGGGTCCGGATAGAGCTGGCTCGGTGATTATCACCGGGAGTATACATAATATCTCGGGGTAGTGGGTGTCGAGAGCCCCGGTATCGTCTTTTGGACCTATTTCAGCAGCACGGTGCACGCTGGCACGGCTGATCCGGAGCATAAATCTGCCGAAGCATTTTCAGATATCGCTCCGGACGAACAGATTTACGTTCGGCGTTGTCGGCCGTGCATAAAAACGGCCCCGGCCGTATTAGCCGTCGTTCCGTACGAGTACTCAATTACCCTGCCTCTTACAAAGTCGTCTGTGGACAGTATAAGTTACGGGACACTAAACAAAATACCGTGCAGCTTACCGTTTCGTGACGTTAACGGGCTTTGTTTCGCAGTATATTACGTGCAAGTAATTCGTGCGGTACATCGTGCCGGGCCCCGAAAGACACACCTCAGCCAAGAGAGAAAGAGGGAGGGAGAGAGAGAGAGAGAGAGAGGGAGGGAGGAGAAGAGAGATACTGAATTATATTACACTCTTACGCCTGCGGGGCCCCATGCGTGCGCGACGGAACGGACCCTTTTCGGAGCTGGCGTGCGATAAGTAACGAGAAACGTGAGAAGAAATATAACGAGATGCTTTTAAATTATAGTTAACCGCGTCGTTGAATACGGTGTGTGGCCCCCGTATCGCCAACTAACAGATACGCGTTATGCATAGAAAATTAGCTGCCGTTGTTATTAGATGCACTACCCAGATTCGGCTAATTACACAGGGTGCGGGGGACTGGCTGCCACTGCTGGAAAGAGGTCAGCTGATTCTACGTGGGCGTGATCTTACGTGTCCTAATCGCTCACCATATGCTCCAACAGTTAACCCTTTGTGGTCCTGTATTGAATTTGTCACGTTATCGATGACTCGTATTAATGATTGCAAGAATATTTTTTGTACTGGTAGAGCAGGCCTGGGCAACCTGCGGCCCGCGAGCCGCAGACGACTCCTCTCCCTCGAGGCTGTATTCTTGCAGTCACGCGAGGAAAAGCACGGTAGGGGAAATATGAAATAGTTGATAGTGGGGGACCGGTACACTGGTAGTGGGAGTCGTAAAGCGACAGCGGGGAAGAAGTTGCCCGAGCCTGTGGTAGAGGAAGAGGTGGTAATGTTGCGCCTGGCCTTGGCTCGTTCTCCCACATCATTCCGCTAAGGTGGGGGTGACGTTCCCCCTGTTTCGATGTACAGTGACTCCTAAAAATATTCGGATACTAGGTATAACTAACTTTATGATTTGATAATTCGATTGTTGATAAAGCAACCGCCCTGGGAATTGTTTCTAGCAATAAAACATTTATTAATGTTGATAAACATATATGCTTTATTTGAAAAATATACATACGTTTCATAATAAAAATTATTAAAGAATGTACCATTTGTGGCTCACAAAAATATTCGGACAATATTAATTTTTCTATTTAGATAATGTAATTTAGCATTATAAAATTTGTTAGTACTTCGTGGAATAACCATTTTGTTTAAGAACATGTATTAACCTGTTTGGCATATTATTTGTAATTTTTTAAAAATATTCAACAGTTATAACAAAATTCCAATTTTAGCGGCGCTACGGTTCGATCAATTACTAAATTTTAAAATACAATTTTGCAAATTATCAAATAATCGACGTTTCGATTCTGGTTTGGATCATTTTCAAGATTTATTTGCTATGCGTTTGTTTTTGATGTGATTTAATATTTGAACATGAGCGTCGTGACGTAACGCATTGTGCGTGCGTCGTCCATCCTTACTGTCACTACACTGTAGTAAAATTGGAATTTTGTTATTCACATTATACGATCGATATTAGAGACATATTTATTCAACAGTTATATGTATAAAATATTGTAAGATAATGTACCGTGTTGCTAATGACCTTGGATGTTGAAGCAACATTAAATAAATAAATAGTAGTAGTAGTAGTTATATTCGACCACTCAGTTGCAAGTCTTTGTTTTAATTCGGCTATCGATGTAATTGGCGTTTTTCGAATTTTTCTATCCAATAGAAAACACACCATAGTTCTTCCGTCGGAATTATACAGACTGAATATGCTTTTATCAGCAAATATGACATCCTTCCACCATGTCTCATCCTTAGAAATTAGCTCACTTGCAAAGGTTTTTCGTTTATTCCTATTCTCTTCGTTGATAAATGGTTTCTTCCTAGCTACTCTTCCATTGTAACCAGTTTGCCTCAGCGTTCTCCGAACTGTTTCGGCTGACACATTTTTCGGGCTTTCTTCTAATAGCTCACTAACTAGTTTTGGAGCACTAAAGCGCGGATTTTTTTTCACTTTCCGAATAATTTTGCTTTTCTCCCTAATACATAAGATAAATCAACAGAGAAATATAATACGTGTCCGAATATTTTTGTGAGCCACAAATGGTCCATTATTTCGTTTAATAATTATTATTATGAAACGTATGCATATTTTTCAAATAAAGCATATATGTTTATCAACATTAATAAATGTTTTATTGCTAGAAACAATTCCCAGAGCGATTGCTTTATCAACAATCGAATTATCAAATCATAAAGTATCAAATCATACCTAGTGTCCGAATATTTTTGGGAGTCACTGTATGTATGTCAATTCCTTGTAATATTGTCTAATCCTTAACCTCTTAACTGCGGAATTTAGTTTTAAAAATCCGCCACAGAGTGCAGAATTAAAATCACGCAATGACGAGTATACACGTCGAACGCAGGGCAAATGGTCCTATTATAAATTTTACGAGAAACGAGGAAGGTTTACATTTTTATTTGATGAAAAATTAATAATTCATTCTCGAAAAGGTAACCGAAAAGAACCGCAATCGAGATTTGGATTGACGGGTATACACGTCGAACGCAGTTAACTGGTTAAATAGTGGGGGAACGGACTAATTTTGTATAATTTTTGCAATAAACTATAGCCATTCAAATTAATGTACAGGGTGTATAAAAATTATATGTCACGAATACCATGGAGGGCTTCTACACCTCTGGATCGGTGGAGATCTGTTAAAAAATTGGATCGCAAAATTCACCTTCACCCTTTCTTTTAATGTTAAAAAATTTTTTATCGTATTCATCGCAAGGAACAAAAGTCTCAAGGGATCAATGGATCTTAAGTCAACCGTTCTCTTTAAAAACGACTTTGAAGTTTCGTGAATTAATTTCTTCCATATATCTACAGGGTTTCCCAAAATGGTATATACGTGTAGGGAACGATTCTATAGGAGAAAATAAATTGAAAATATAGAATAAATTTTTTTCGTTTGACGCCTCGTTTTCGAGAAAATTGACTTTAAAAATCCGTCAAGTTCGCGTGCCTAACGTTTCGAACAAGTAGAATTAGTAGGTCATGAACAGACGCGTCAAACGATCGCCATTCAAGAGCATGCGTGTTCGCTGAATTTTCAAACATTAACTTCTCGAAACCGAGGCGTCAAATGAAAAACATTTATTCTCACATTTTCAACGAACTTTTCACTAACATATTATCAATTTATTTTCTCGTGTAGAATCATTCCCTCCACGTTTATACCATTTTGGGACAGCCTATAGACATATGGAAGAAATTAGTTTATGAAACGTCAAAGTTGTTTTTTAAGAGAATGGTTGACTCGAGACCCACTGTTCCTGTGAGACTTTTACAATACGATAAAAAATTTTTTAACCTTAAAAGAAACGGTCAAAGTTAATTTTGCGGTCGATCTTTTTAACAGATCTCCACCGATCTAGAAGTATAGAATCCCTTCACGGTATTCATGACATATAATTTTTATACACCCTGTACGAAGCTGTTTATTTGTCTACATTTCTATATTTGGTTAGATAAAATAGCAAAACCACACCCAAGGGCTGTGACGAGTCGGATGAGCAGCACTGTCACCTTTTAATCAACTCATTCAGCAACGGCATGTGAAAACTCCTATGCATAGTACACTCGAAGCTGATTTGAAAGGTTATAGAATCATCTTTTGAGTCGAACCGGTACCTCGCGGCGGAATATATCGACACGTTCTCGCGGCGGACTCTCAATGAATGCCACGCAATTTCCAATGGAACACACCGGAAACTGTCCGCTTTTCTTCTAACTATAATTGGTCGCATACAACAATACTGTGGGCCGTGTTCGCGAGACTAGCGGGACCGGAAGTTTCAGGTTATCCCGTTTCTGTTTCATTTATTCCCGAAGACAATGAGATCTTTCGGATTCTGCAAATGGAATAAGTAACGAAACATCGGTTGCATAAACTCTGAAAACTCTTGTAAAATGTTGAACAAATGGAAAAAATTGCAGTAGTATTATCTTGATTCTAAGAAGTTATTTAATTTGGTGAAATTATTAAACGAAGAAATCAATTTTTATTTGATCCTAATAGTCAGCGGATTTTATGCATGGTGTAAAAAATTAAAAACATTAGACGAATTTAAAAGTACTGTTATATTCTATGTATATTTCAACCTATTTAATACATTCAGAAACAAAATAAATGTTTATCTCACTCCAGTTTATTGCAATTCTGGTAGAAAATTTTTATTTTGTATAAAGATCCGCTGTCTACTAATAACTTGCAATAAATACATAAAATGTTTAATTTTGCATAACGATTCGCAGTCTACTGATTAATTGGGTATGTGCAATTTAAAACAAAGGAACAATTAAGAAAATTTAGGTATGTGAACACATTATTTTCAACTCGTTAGAATAATATATGTTTCGTTTTGTCGATCGTAAATTGTTTAATAAACATGGTATAAAGTTTTCGGCGCTACGGTTCGATCAATTACAACAATATAATAGCTATTTTTATGAAATCTACAAACGTTAACGATTCGGGTTTGAATCTGCAAACGTCATTAGCCACATTTTGCTAAAAATTGTTTTTCTATTGGAGGAACAGAAGGTGGTGTTTCGTCCTAGACCCGCTAGAGGACTCATCAGTAAGGCTATCCAGCGGGCCCTGCCTTAGACACACAAGTGTCGAAAGACTTTTTGAAAAAAGTTATTAATATATTGATCGATGACATTTTCAGTATCTAGCGAGAAAGTTCGACGATTTGTCCATCTTGTGGACGGAATAATTAAAAAAAAAATAGTTTCTGGTAGAAAATTTTTATTTTGCATAAAGATCCGCAGTCTAACGATTACAGTGGCACCTATACGTGACCGAAGAGGATTAACGTGTTAATATTAAATTTCCATACGACCAACATAATTTTCTAGCCAATAAATATCTTCCAAAGTGAAACGATAACGGTAAAATAATTTCTTCGCTGCGAAACAACTGGCCACAAACGAGAACAGCAAACATGAGCATACACCTGGCAGCTTTATACACCTGAAAAACTGTTTGTCCCGCGTTTATCTTCGGTGAAGTTCATTTTACAAGTTTCTTCCTCATTATTGCGACCATAAGTCCGTTGTCGGGGAACCGTTCTTCGCCGTTTGATCATTCGTTCGAACGGGTTCGCGAATATCAGCTATGCTCGTGGTAGGCTAGTCCATCATCCGTGCTCCCTGTTTTGTTGGTAGACTCGATTTGTCTCCCTCGTGGGATCCGGGAAATCGACCACAACGATCGCACCGAAAGAAACGAAATATCAATCTCCTTCCAAGTATTACTGCCGTTTGCAGTATTACTTCTGTTTTGCCTCGTTTTCTATGGCCTGGCGCAAGATCGAAGTTTCCGTTATGTCATTCGTAACGGGCAGCCCGAGCCATGTCTACGGGAATAAGGATCGCGATGGTAACGTTCCAACGATAGGCGTGTATACTTACGCATGATTTACTAGCAAACGCCAACTTTACGCTCGACCCGTTTCGACATTTTCCATTTCGTTTTCTGGATCGTAAGTAATGCGCGTATTACGCTGTCCTGTTAGTCCCCGTTCATTTGTGAATTTCGAACTAAAATCTTCCATCATATTCAATAGCATTACAAACAGAAAACTAGCAGAGTACTCGTGCATTACTAATTAAAGTAAATATTGAACTGGAAGCAAAGCAATCTCAAGGATGAAGGGGTCAAACATCGGCCCTGCACGACACTGCATGGTTGCAGAAGAGGATGCGTCTAAAAATTCGAAGTAAAGACTTCCGTCATGTTCGATAATACTACAAACGAAAAACTAGCAGAGTATGCTAGTCGCATATATTACTAATTATAATAAATATTGAAGTGGCAGCGAGTACCATACAGGCTCCCCGCGTAACCAATCTCAAGGACGAAGGGGTCAAACATCGGCCCTGCACGACACTGCATGGTTGCAGAAGAGGATGCGTCTAAAAATTCGAAGTAAAGACTTCCGTCATGTTCGATAATACTACAAACGAAAAACTAGCAGAGTATGCTAGTCGCATATATTACTAATTATAATAAATATTGAAGTGGCAGCGAGTACCACACAGGCTCCCCGCGTAACCAATCTGAAGGACGAAGGGGTTGAACCATCGGCCCTTCACGATGTTGCAGAAGAAGAAGAAGAAGAAGTCGAAGAAGAAGAAGAAGAAGAGTCAGGCTAGAAGTTCGAAGCAAATCGGGGCCCCGCATCGTGTTCGCGGTTGGTGGTCTCCTGTAGAAGGACAAAGGACGTAGCAGCCAGCCCATTCGGTAGGAAGGAAATCCACGCGGTGGTGGTGTGTTTCGGTTGGGTCGTTGCAAAAAGTGTTCCAAAGTTCGAGAGGATAGTCAGGCGTACGTCCTGCGGCGGTAATAGCAGCTCGCTGTAGCAACGGGGACACGGTAGCCGAGTGGTTGGCTGACCGAAGGTCGGCTGGTTCTTTTGGTTGTCGCTAATTGATTTAAGAATGCCGCCACGATGCGAATGCACGCAAGCTGCGCCTCGAATCCGGCCTTTTAACGGGCGTGCAAGAGGCGAGCGCCTGATCGTTCGTCCTGGAATGCCAGAGCTCTCCTCTTCCAGATCCTCTTTCCATGGGCAGACCTAAATCTTCGGCCGAGCTCTCCTGGTTCTACCCTACCGTACCCCATACCCTCGCCTACCGTCGCAGTAGAATTTGTCTTTGATATGGGTACGCCAACACGGAGAATGCATTTCGACAACGGGGTCTTTTTTCGGGTCCTCCGAGCATGATAGTGACCCCTTCTACCCCCCCCCCCTCCCCCTCAACCCCTGCACAGAACTTTCGGGACGTTCGCCTTTTTTGGCGCGATTAAACACTTTGATCGTCGCAACACCAGTGCGCCAATCGCACGACTCGTTGGCCAAGCTTAACCCCTCGCATTATTTTACGCTGATTAGCATTTCTCAGTCGTTCATCATTGTTTAGAAGAAGAAGAATGTTTGTATTTATTGTATGCCTACAGTGACGAGCAAAAGTGTATACGCAATTCTTGAATTGATTGATTGGGTGAGTGCAGTTACAAGGCTAATTAATAGACTGCGGATCTCTATGTATAATAAAATTTTTATACATCAATTGCAGTCTATAGAGAAGCTAAGCGAAAATTTATTTTCCTCGTTAATAATTTTCAAGGAAGTGTCAAAGTCACCATGACTTTTTTAAACGACACTATGTATATCTGACTTCATAGTATTTTTAGGTGACTCCAAGACGAGTTCAATGACATACTGTTCTGCGACCTTGAGCTGATCTTGAACTAAGAAATTGGTATTAAATAGCGATTCTTCTTGTGCAAGAAAGCTTTCTTAAGTTTATAATAAATAGATAGTTTCTAAAAATTGGTGACAAAATGACAATCAAAATCAGAACATCCCTTTAACTATTATCGAAAAATCGTAAGTAGTACAATTACACAAAATTATAAGAATGAGGTTAGAAGCAACATTTCTCTATACATATGTATAATCTACTAAAACAGCACCTTTCTTTTAAAACTGCAATGAAACATTTTAAGCACAACAAGGTCAGACAATTTGCTAATAATTCATATCTTTTTAACCACATTCAAATTCGGTGTTGCAACACAGCCATTACCACGCACCTGTTGGGCAAATAATTGACTTAACAATTTAAATTTCTCACACTACGCAAAAAGCGTTAATTAACGACCGGCATTTCCACACAGCTTTCCCTTTTCCAAGCGGATTTGAATGAATGACTATTCAGCGACTTCGAAACACCTACTAGAAATGGAAATGATTTGTTCCGTCTCGTATTATCGGTTCGGGGATCGTTCGCCGATGAATACTCATGGAAAATTGTAATGATTGTGCCGCTTGGGAACGATCTGTTAGGCGAGCTGAAATTCCAAGGAGAAATTAAGTGCGATTTCTCGTACTCCTGCCAGAACAGTGGGATGCTCGGGACCGTGTACTCCGGAAAAGGAACGTCGCAACCGGCGTACTCCTCGTAATCAACAAAGAATTACACAAGAGCTCTTCCTCCACTTTCCATTTCCACGCGCATTCGACATAGTTAGCGGCGACCTGCTTGACTCGTTCAGATCGCAATCGAAGGAGATCCTTGTATCCGCTGGAAAATTACATGGAAAAGTCCATGGAAAGTCGCGAGGAAGGGAGGACGAACAACGTGAACACGACTTTACTCCGGGTTTGCTCCCCTCTGGACCAGCTTCCTCGGCATTTAATTAGGGTACGCAGGCCGGCAACGTTATGGCATTTAATTATGTAATTACACGGCAATTTGATTAATTATTCAGGATGCCGTGTTCTCGCTGAGAAAGGACCGGTACTGGCTGCGTCAAAGTCATTGTCAGTAACAATGCGGTTTTTGCTCTATGTTCTGTGTACTATTGATGTTTTTTAGCGGCTTAACGGCACGGTGAATAGACCGTCGATCTTTATGCGAAATCTGATGTTCCCGAGAGCTAATTTGTGGGGCTAGGTTAAATTTTATTTCGTGTTTTCGGAATTTTATTGCGGCCATGGTCTGGTCTGGAACATGGGAAAAGTTAATGTGCTTTGTTGTATTATATATTTTTATCTATTTGATAATATTTTTACATTAACTCGCACAACACCCCAGATTGCACAAAGACGTCTTGAATGTCCTACGAACGTCTTCCGAACGTTTTCCGGACGTCTTCTGAACCGCTTATGTTACAAAACTTATGTACGTCTTAAAGACGTCTTTTAGACGTTTTCTATCAGATAAAAAAGTAGATGTATGCCGGGCGCGAATGTAGTATAAGCTGGTCCACAGTCGAACACCTAAACCTAAGCGGGCTGATTATGCGCTGGTGCAGTAGAAATACTAATAAAGTTGATACAATTGTTGAATTTTTCTATAATAGAATTTTTATTTTTCTCTATCATATACTTATAGAATAAATAAAACGTAACAACTTCAAGGTTACCTTAGTTTTTCGCGCAGAAAACGTCGAAAAAATCGGTTTTAATTTTTTTTTTACTACGACACTGCGGACTTGAAAATCTGAAAAAATTCATAAATGATACTTATAACTAGACTACAGATTTGTATGCATTTATGAAGAAATTGGCTAGGTAAAATATAAAATAGTAAATGATGATAAACATCTAAAAATATTTTTAACAACATATGTTGTTAGATTGTTTTCAATATATCAAAATTATTAAGGGATGAAATCAATTTTTACTGAACACCTTCTTTTCACAATCGATGCAAAATATTTTTATTTTGCATAAAGATTCGTAGTCTACTTATAACAATGTATCGGTACTGTAAAAATCTAGAGATTGTCACTCTAGTACTTCCATGTGAAATCTGTATTTTTAAGACGTCCCGAAAAGACGTCTTTAAGACCTTTCAGACCTAAAATGGACGTCTTTAAGACGTCGTTTGTTATCTGGGGCTGTGTATACCATCAATGGATTGGATTTTCATGCAAAATAAAAGTCGTCTTTATCAACTGCAAAATAGAAGAGTTCTTTTCTTAGTAATTTCATACAATTTCATACAATACAACAGTTAAATTCTTTAAATGCTTTCCCTTTTTTGCATAAATGCAGAAAATTCAAAGGCCAGTCATAATATTCTCGATGGAGATAATTGACGAAACGGTTCATAACCACAAACTAAAAAAGATCGAGTAAAATTATTAGTCTGCGGATCTCTATGCAAAATAAAACTGTTTTGCATTGATTGTAGGAAGCAGGAGAATAAAAGAAAAATGTTGAGACCCGGATCGAATGAGCAATAAACTGATGGATTGTCCGATCGCGTTTTCCCGGACGAAGTGAACTGGTTAAGGTTGATTGGTATCAAAGATCGAGATCGATGTAACAGTAACAATATACGTTTATTTAAAGTGGCAGCGTAACGCTCTGCTGCGTTGCTCGTTCAAATCGAATCTGCTCGTCTGTACATTTTGAGGTTCTTAAATACTAAAAAAGGACAAAGATTATTTTAGCGGTGGGGATGCGCGGGTTTTTCCCGAACGAACGGAATGGTGACCCGGCGATGTTCCAAGTGCTGAGCACATTTCGTTTATTGTATGGAGGTCCGCGATGTCGCGGACAAACGGTCGGGACCGAGAATCGACGGCTAGGGTCCAGGGCCCGCACGTTTGCCTGGTGGGTGCAATAAATGGCTACCTGAATCCCTAGCCAGATGTCAAATATGAGGTGTCGGCGTTGACCTCGCACAGGCGAGAGTCAACAAAAAATATATTTCATCCCTTAATCACTTTGTTACATTGAAGACAATATTTCAATATTCTTGAATTTTTCTAATCTTTTACTGTTTTATATTTCACTCAACTAGTTTCTTTATAAATGCATTAGGACCCGCAGTTTAATAACACTGTCCAACAGCCAAACAATTTTTCGATTCTCACTATGCAATTCTTATAGAGTTTTTTGCGTAGATTCCAAAAAAAGACATATTTTTCAACTTTAAACAAATATTGTGATATTACTATACAGGTGGCGGCAATATTAAGTGGACACTCTTAAAAATCGCATAACTTTTTTTAAATGGGTGCAAACAACTCGAATTTTTTTAGAATATAAGATCGACTAGTTTGCTAGAGAATGAGTAAACAAAAATTTGTTTAGATTGCAAATGGTAGGAATCATACAAAAATTTATAAATGATGTTTCTTCAACTTTCTTATCTGAGCCTGTAACGATAATTTTAAAAATCCGTTCTGTAGATTTCGTTACCTTATATGCATACTGAAAATTTCATCAAAATCGGACAACATTGCAATGAGCTATAAACGATTAAACTTGATCACATAAGGGTAAAATGCCCTGACAAGGCCGAAAATCTGCGACTTTCACCCTTAAGCTCTCATCTTGTTACGTTTGTAGCTCATTGCAATGTTGACCGATTTTGATGAAATTTTCAGTATGCATACACGTTATATAAATCTACAAAATTCATTTTCTAAAATATGTTACAGGCTCAAATAAAAGAATAATATTAGGGTTTTTATCGATCGAAAATTTTATATTATTGTATATGTGAAGAATTATCGGCGCAAGGTTCGATCAGTAACGTTTTAAAGAACATAACATAGCTAATTATATTAACTGATCGAACCTTGCGCCGATAATTCTTCACATATATCAGATAAAAGAGTTGTAAAAACATTATTTTTTAATTTTTTTATAATTCTTACCATTTGCAATCTAAACAAATTTTTGTTTACTCATTCTCTAGCACACTTGTCGGTCTAACATCTTAAAAAAATTCGGGTCGTTTGGACCAATTTTAAAAAGGTTATGCGATTTTTAAGAGTGTCCACTTAATATTGCCGCCACCTGTAAAAGATATTGAATTGATCGTTACAGCAAAAGATTCCTTAGATCCCTAAACATGTTTAAACGATCATTAAAGACGGAGAGACACCACTTTAGCATCAATTTTTGATGATATTTTTGAATTTATCTCAAAAAATAAGGGTCCAGCGGAAAATCGAACTATACCACGCGATAGAGCAGACTTTTATCTTGAGAAACCCCCCTTTGAAGTTTGAAATGTCGACGTTTTTACCGAACCAGCAAGCAAAATATCTTCGCCCGACATGAGCTGCTGCCAGTGGTGCTCTTCCACTAGCGCGGTCGTTCGACGGAATACGGCGCCACAGTGGTGCGAACGCGGAAAAAAATCAATTTTTCGAGTGTCAGGTATATAGGTTTTTCATTACAATTTCATTTACTAGATAGTTGAAGCATTTAAACTAACAAAAATTTTTTATAAATACCAATTATTTCTTGGAATATTATGACATAAAAGTTAGGAATCAGGAAACCTGCGATTTGGGCTTATAAATGCGTCTACATACAAACGCAGCCACAAGAATCAAAAACATTAGAACACGTGAACAATGTTATAATTTGATTATGTTTATAACAGATGAATTATTTAACGTAGATAAAGTCAATGTCATTGTCATTTGTTTACCTAAAACACAGATTGAAGAAAGAGGTATTTTGAATAATAGAATTCACGTTTAATTTGACATAACTTTTTTACGTTAAAAAACGTCAAGATGAAACTTGTTGCTAATTGTGCAACATACTTTGAAGTACATATCCTGCAATTTTTGGCTGCGAACTCGTGCGAACTTGGCACTGAGACTATTTTTATTAAACTATAGTCAGCCGCATACGCCTTTTAAAACAGAATAACTTTTTTATACTTTTACTAAACGACCCGATTTTTTGTGAGCAATTAGAAGAATTTGTTTACTAAATGGCGTGCAAAAAAATTTCGAAAAAATAGCAATTACATTTATAAAAAAAGCAATGAAAAAATTTTTTTTTCGAACCGGTAAAGAAAATTTAAAATATGCGTTTTGTAGATCTATGTTAGTTTTTATATATATGTTGAAAATTTCATCGCAATCGATTAACATAAATACGAGCTATAAGCGGTTAAAAGTGGAGAAAATCTTAGTATCCACAGCTCCTGGTCAGTTACTGCTTACAGTCCACAGATTCGTACATCATCAAAAGTGTTTACAACACCCCAAGCACAGAGAAAAATTTCCACTTTATTATTATAGGATAATCATTGCAAAAGCCTGCTTACAGCCGTTTTAATTTTTTCGAGTGTTCCAAAATGACGTCACTTGAAGTGATTTTACAATATCGGAAAGAGGAAAAAGTAACAAGTACTCAAGTCAGGCGAATATGGAGGCTGAGGAGCCACAGTGAATTTACTAGAAAAATGGTTTCACGAAAACAATTGCTAAGGACAAACAAATGTCCTTAGCGAATTCAATTGTTACAGAAAGCCTATTGTTGAGGAGAGCATGCAATAAAATAAGGGGAGCCGGTTATTTCCGAATATACATAGGATGTTGGGTTTTTCCAAAATAACGTAAAATGCCTGATGTTTTACCTTAACACGTATCATTTTTTTCCTAACGTCCAGTTCATTTCGCATCCCAAGCGTGGCTAGATCGAATTCTATATTTCCAGTGTCAATACGTAATTTACATACCTTGTACATTCCTAGCAAATTTCTACGCGCTCGACAAAATAATCGGTGTAAGAGTGTTGAAGAGTGTTGAAGTGTGTTGAGTATAAATTTTGACGTAAACTGAACTAATCGTATTGATGCTACCATATTTTTTTCTACATTTGGTTAGTTCAGACCTGTATGACGGATAGTTACTAGGTAAGTTATTGGTCCAATTGCAGCGAAGATTGCCCGAAGGTGATCGAGATTTTTTAAACACAGTTAGTTCAATACTACGCATTGTCAAAACATTCAATGCCAGATCATAATCTATTAAAGAATTTGTTACATACTTAAAGAAAGAAATAATGAACGTAATGCAGAATTTCCAATTAGCCCATTTTAGCTATTGTTTAACAACTTTTTGAAAAAATTTTTTTTGGCAAATAAGCGTTGTACCTGTGGCATGCTTTCTGCAAAGTTTCAATCAGATTTGTTGGATAGTTAGGTTTTTATAGATTTTTTTCCGCTTTTAGGCCAAATGGCACCACTATGCGGCGTGGCGATACAGGCGTGCAATTATGTTAGTTTATTTAAATGTTTATTTATTATTTTTATTACTCTATTCCCATAAGTAAATACTTTTTTCATTGAAATCGTCATAGATAGCTCATCGCAAACAACGTGCCAAGCAATGCATTACTCTTATGGAAAAAGGCATTAAAAGCTGGATTCAAGGTTGCGAGCAGTGACGCGAAATAACATTATTTCAGCATGTCTCATAAAACAGGATACACTTTCTTCGGCAAGGTAAAAGCAGATTAAAACTGACTCAACCTGCATTTTTCCCCATCGACGATTTGCAATCTAACCGAAAATGACGCACTAATGGCGGACGCGTGCAGGCACCGATGCGTTGCGAAACGGAACGCGTTGCGTTTACAGTGTTTCGTAGCACGTGTCTTATCCACGAGCTCAGCTTTCAAGACACGGGCCGGGGCGAATAAAGCCGTGTCGTGCCTCGTTCCGACTAGGAACTGTAAATGGGACCATTCGTGGGACCAAGGATCACGGAGGGGCCCGTGCTCCAGGTTGTTACCCCTCGAGGAACCAGATGTTCGCGTGATCCAGGTGCACCCGCGAGAGACCCACGTCACATTGTAACCCTCTTCGAGAATGAATTCTGATTCAGATTTTTCTCCGGCTCGTGAAAGGAGACCTCCCTTTTCAATGAAACGGACAATGGCCCCCGCAGCTACAGATGCTATCTTCTCTTTAGGATGCTGGGTCTTTTAAATGTCCCTGCCCACACCCTCGCCAGAACGCTTTCCTGTTGACTGCATTTTATTATTGATGGCCCTCCTACAAGCTACTGTAACTCTCTGTTTCCTCGATTTCAACATTTCGTTGCTGTATTTTTGAGAAGAATACTGTAACAATATTTTTTCTTATTTGATAATATTTTTAGTTGTAAGTAGATTGCGAATTTTGTTAACTTGTAACGAAAATGAGTGTGTGAATTACGACAGTAAAATTGTAGAAGAATTTGGGTAACTCGGTAATTATTATTCAAATAATATTTATTTGTTCATAGGTGGTTCGGAACCCACCGTAATAAAAAGTAGGTCCCACTGAAATTAGGCGATAGTGAAGAGTGGTAATGGGGGAGAAGTTGGTAAATGGATTTGAAACCCTGAGGGGACCAAATATCATTACATACATATTTATTTGTTCAGAAAAATATTGTAACAATAATTTCCTTGGTTTGATAGTTTTGTTAATTAATAAGTAGATTGACGATTTTGTGCACTTTCAGTGGAAACGACTGTACTACTTGTGACAGTTGTCTTTAGAGACACTACTGTTTTATTTTAAGAAAATTTTTATTTGGTACAAATAAATAATAATATATATTATATATAAACTATTATAATATTTTATTGTCATTTTACAACAGTGCTTTGTACACCGGTTTGATTCAATATTTGCCAAAAAGTTTTCTACATTATTATTATAAAAGTTTCTAACAACAAAATTGTTCTTATCATTATGATCTATTGTTAGGTAATCAAACCAGTTTTTGCAGTTCCACACATTGAAATTGCCTATAAAATCGCTAGAAATTATTTGTCTAACACATTTGCGTTAGAAATTAAAACAAAATCAATCAAATGTATAATTAAATAAATTGCAGTAATCATTCCGGCAAATGTTTAATGCATCTTTCAAGAAACAGTGGTTCGAATCGCACGCCATTCGTTTTGATCTTTATCGTCGTTCAAAGAAGGACCATACTCTCCCACCTAATATTGTGATTCTGTTAAATGTTTCTATGAAACACTCACGAAATAAAGACTTTAGTATCGCTGTTAGGGAGAGAGTGCTGTTCACTACACCGTTGGCAGACAATGCGAACAGTTTCACGTGGATGTGAACTAGGCATAAGGTTCTGTAGAAAATCACCAACGTCGGAGTTATACAAATGGTTTCGGAGAAACTATTTCAAATTGCAGCTGGCAATCTGGCGAACCAGGATAGGGTTCTAAAAAGAAATGAACGTCCACCTGGAAATATAGGCAATGAAGTGTTATAGTGCGTTAAAATGGCGAACGAATTTCAGGTTTTACGAAATGTCAGTCTCACTTCCTTTTAGACTCTACACAAACCATTTTAAAATTGTATCTTGGTATTTCGAAATAATTTACATTATTACCTTAATAATTAGACTGTCGATTTTATGCATTTATGACAATAGTAAATCAAACGTAAAACAGTAAAAACATTTAAAAAGTTTAAACATACTATTGTTTATATCTACTTATTAATAAAATACTTATTAACATTCAAACCAGATGAATTATTTAGCAAATACAATATCGTTACATGTAGGTTAGATATTACATATAGTGACTAAATTTTTAACGAACATTGTTTAAGAAAATTATTTTCATGCTTCCTATATTAGAAGCCTATTTTTTCAGCTCACTCAAATGATTAAAGAAAAGAAGAAATGTCCACGTAGCGTCTGTGTCTTGCAATTAATCCTGACGTGTTTTATTTTGTATAAAAATTCGCAGTCTAGTTACAACGAATTATAATTCTATGTATTGTATGTTACATCCGGAGCAATAGCTTAATTAGTTCATAATAGAATAGCGCGAAGTAAACTAAGAATATAAAATAAAATTATTTCAATTCTTCGGTGCGACCTAAATAATTACACCCCAACTGACTAATTATTGGTTGCCAAGAAATGTATTACCCTCTAAAAAGAAAGGGAACAAGGTAATCATATAGTGTGGATTCCAGTTCACGTGGGAATTGAAGACAATGAATAGCGGATAAACTAGACAAAGTAGCGGCAAAATCTTCAGTCTCTTGAAACTACGTGTATTTTGGCTCATCAGCAGAGTTTTGCGAAAATAATCTTCAGAAAATTGGGACGAGAGATGCAAAAGTCAACGTCACTCCCACGGTAATTATCGCGAAAAATCAATTTTTGTAGAGATAATCTTGTGCGAAATCTCTTGTGGCACAATCGAGTAACAGTATCACGCATCAGACTTGGTTATATCAAGATAACACATTCTAATCTAACCATCGATCACTTTTTTTATATTCAATCATTAACTCAGAGAATAACCGACCCGTGCATGTGAGAAAATACGATTAACAAAAGAGCATATAACAGTGACCGAGTTTTTTCAAAAATGCTTCTTTAAAAATTGTTACTATACTATATTTCGTTTTTGCGACTTAGAGTGTCATCCCAAGTACATATGATGAACTTATTTTTTTCCGTATTTTCATAACACCACAACAAAAACCTCATAAAAATCACAAGATGACCTTGGTATGACCTTGGAATACTAAAAATGAAAGATTTTTTGCAGTGAAATACTAATTCTTTACAATAAAATAGAAAACCCGTCATTTGACCGTGTGGTAGGTTCAGTGTTAAAACCATTAAAAATTTAAATTTTTCCGCTAGAATTAATACTATGGGCAAAAATGAAGATGGTAATTTCTGATAGACTACCCTGTATATGACATGTTTTGTATATGAAATATTTTGTACATTGAATATATTGTTGGATTCCGGGTAACGGGGTTAACACGTGTTTTTAAAATCGTAGATACTTTATTAACAAGAACCTTGGCGTGGTGTTCAATATTACTCGACGATATGCTCTCCAAGTCGTACAAGCTTCTACTGCTTTGTCGGAGAAAAAAAGTGCTATTTATGTATTCGCATCTGAAGCGTCCCGAATATCGCAATTCTTCTTTCGAATTTCGCGTGTCGTAAATCCGGTTCGCGCGTTCGCGACGATATCGGGGGCTACGACGTAACTGGATAGTTACGCCTATTTGAAAAATGAATAATGTCGACACTTAATGGAAAACAACTTTAAAACATATATTTAACAATGATCAAAAAACTGGTACAAAGCGTTCTAAGTGATGTGGTTTTAGCGATGTAATGATTTGAACTGTTCGTCTTGGTTCCGTCACGTCTTACGTCGGTTCTGGTCTTGTCCTGATTGGTCAGTATGGGAAACGTTGCGTGAATTCTCATTGGTCTTTAAATGTTTGTTTAAGCGGTCGGAGTGGGAGTCTGTTGCAGTCGTATTGTGTTTTCGTCTGTCATAGTTGCGTGCAAATGTATCGTACATTAGTTCGTCGCCAGATTGTCCTGTCCAAGATTCTTAACGTCTAAATTCAAGTGGTGTCCGGTGACACCCAAACAGTCCTAGGACCGTCGCCGTCGAGTGGCTGTCCCTACTCTCACGTTCGGTCTTATTTATGACCGAACAGCATCTTTTTGGGAATGTCTAGGAAGGGAGTGGAAAAAGGTGAGCTGGCGGGAATGACGTGGGGAGGAGAGAGGTACAAGGGTTTGTTTAGCCCTAGTGACTCAGGAGTGTGAGTTAACATATCTAATCACAATATATCTAATACAACAATATGAATAATTACAATGATTTATTTGATTGAATATAGTCACTTCCAGTGCCCGGCAGCGTTAAAAAGTTCTAAAGCTCTTCCGATCTGAAAGAAAGCTGAACAAAAGTAACAAATAACAATACGATTTCAATTAGAAAACATGTTCTGGCGGGTTCGAGGTCCAAATAGCGGAGAGTGCGCTGTCACGAAAAGGGAAAAAGGGAAAATGTTGAAAGATCCGAAGGTCTGCTGATGAGAGGGCCGAGTACGTCGACCCCGGCTCGAGCTGCGGGTTTACACGGTTAATAAATTACTGTAAACTGGAGCCCGGACTCTCGTAGACGAGGGTTTGCACGAATAGTATTTAAGCGAGTCGGTGATTTGTGCGATATCGTCCGACGCCGCTATCAGCCCCTGGAATCGGATGCACGGGCTGCATCTTCCTCAGTAATTTCATCCCGGTTGAAGGTTCAAGTTCCCTCGACAAAGATTTCATTTTCTCCTTACTACCGGTTCGAAAAGTAATCAGCGGTTTCCCGGCAGGCTCTCGGTCTCGGGTCTAGTCGGGCCCCGCATTGGTCACGGCTGGTTCCTTCCATCGCGCATCGGTGGAATTAAAATCGATGCTCGCTGATCAAACGTCTAGAGCCGTGCGCGCCATTACAATTTCATAAGCAACTTCCAGAAGCCGATCCGATGCTATACGGGACGTTTTCATTTGCCCCGCGCGCGCGCTTCATGCACTTTCATTTCAGATACGCCGGGGAACATGAGCCTCTTTTTTGCCCGATCCCGGACATCTTCATTTTGCTCCCCGGTTTACTGCCGCGTCCCCGAGAAAACGTTCCCTCGCGGAAAAAGTCTTTCGGACTTTTTGCCCCGCGTCGTAAGCTGATTACAATGATTTATGTGAAATGCAAACGCGTTTCTTGCACGCCCTTTGTTATGTCCGTGCGTCGCGTCGTTATCTCCCCTCCTTTTTTCCAGTTCGCGAGCTGTCCGGGACAGCTTTCGACCCTACAGTCTTCGAGCTTTCGGCAGCAACGTTATTACTAGGCTGCAGAGCTTTATGCAAAATCAAAATTTTCTGCATCAATTGGAACAAACAAAGTAACAATATACAAATTACGTGAGTACTACATCGATGTCATTGAACTTTTTTAATCTTTTCTCTATTTTAAATTGTACAGTCAGTCTCATAATTGATGGCACATATTTTAAAACTGACTAAATTTCTTATAAATGAACCAAAGACTTCAGTTTTATTGTAATGCAAATTTTGTAGACATTATGTTTGGTTTGAATTACGATGAAAAATAGTGGAAGTTTCACAACTTTTTTACTTCTAACGAAAATTTAAGAAATGTGTTTTGTAGATTCATATAAGTTTATGTCCATGCTGGAAAGTTCATTGAAATTGCTCAATGGTTGATAAGTAGATGATAGACGATTAAAAATGGTGAAAATCAGTTTTTCATGATTTTCTATTTTTGTCATTTCATGAGAATCTGGCAGAGTCGCCAGATTGAGACTTGTGTCCCCGCTCTATCTTCCTCTTCCCCTTCTATAACGCTATTCACGTGACGCGCTCCGTCTCTGTCGTGCATTCGTCAATTCGTGCCCGTCCCCTCATGTGGCGACTCTGCGTACCTCTAAGGGTTTCCCCTCCAAATTCACCCTTCCATAGACGAAATTCGCCATTTGTCATATTTTTCGTTTGTATGAAAATCTATAAAGAAAACAAGTTAAATTAAATCGAAATGAAGTGAAAAAAGGATACATGAATTAAAACAAAAGAGCTTTCGGGTTCTTAAAAATGTTTTCTTTTTATTAACAAAAATCGCACCGTACAGTTATCATCTTTTAAGAAATCCCAGAAAAATAAAAATAGAAGAAATGTTGAATAATATTTTAAATATTAATAAACATATTCCACGGTGTTACTGACGTTGAAAAATAAATGAGTGTCGGGGTCGGGTTAAATCGAGTTCGAAATATTACCATGACTTATAATATTAATTTCTTTTGATATTTAAGTGTATTATTATTTAGATGTGATAATATAGAAAACATTAATCCCTCAAATCCAAGTTACCTTGACATTTGTCATATGGAGACCATCGCATTGACAAATATTCTACGCAAGACCATAAAATAACACTTTTATGGACTTCTAATTATTTTACGAGTCTCCTCTGCTTAGAGTCATAAAATTATATTTCAGGTTTGCTCACCGCCATATTCTTCCACGTTTTATGACACTATGTTCAAAGTAATAAATCTTCGGAGATATTGTACAAGTTAAAATAGCAAAATGCATTCTGCGTGTTTAACTCTTTAATATTCTATTAGTGGTATTGAATAATTACATAAAAATGAAGACACTATGTTTGAATTGAATTGAATTAATCGTTAGAGGTCGTTAGCACATGTATGCGTGTTTCCTATTATGATTTATGCCGCTCGTAAATAAATAATTAAAAATTAAGATGCGATACTTGTTATATCGTTCGACAATCCTAGTGAAACAGTTGACGAGCGGTCGCATCATGCTGACGCATACGCACAGCTCGGACGTGCACGTATAAGCAAATTTCAATGCAGTAGTAGCTGCAGTTTTTCGCAAATATCTCAAAAACTAAGGCTGAGCGACGATTACATGTAAGGAAAAAGTTGTTCAGAATCTTCACCCTGACAACATATTAAAAAATCATCGAAATCGGTGGGGGGGGCCCCTAATATGCACAATTACCAAAACTAAATGAACGTTCTCAGATAGAGATTAAAAAGTATTGATGGAACGTTCTCAGGTTCGTTTCTAAACAGAGATTTCGAGGTAACTCATTCTTTGTATACTTTGTATCAAGAGCCGGACTGTGGAGGGCTAACCTAAACAGTCTGGAGATATGAGGGGACCCTGTTCCACACTTGGGGTTCCAAATGATTTTCTTCTTAGAGTCAGTTGAAGCTGAGATTCCTTTTAGTAAAGAGCTTCCTCCCGCGCCGTGAACTAAAGACTTTTATTTTCAAGTTAAAGTACCAGTGTGTCTTTTATTCATAACCCATTTCCAATACATCGTGTGAGAAATATCGAATTAAGGAATGTTGAGAGTGAGCAGCGTGCGGTTCGAGAGCGCGACGCGTACCCTTCTCGGGGAAAACCCATGGGGGTGTACCGTCAGATAAAAAGGATACTGGCAACAGGGGGTCCTCACGACTAGAAGCTAGCTGAGCGGGCACTCTTCAGGTGACGCTCAGTCTGTAACGACCTTTGCCCTTTTATAATAAATCGCACCCTTTGGCGGACGCCTTCACCGTCAATACGAGTATTACTTTAACACCCGCTCCGATCATCCTATCCAAGAGATATATATAGTTACGGGTTACAGTCTCTCTCCCTTTAATATATAATATTTCTTACACGTGTGAGAAATATCGAATTAAGGAATGTTGAGAGTGAGCAGCGTGCGGTTCGAGAGCGCGACGCGTACCCTTCTCGGGGAAAACCCATGGGGGTGTACCGTCAGATAAAAAGGATACTGGCAATAGGGGGTCCTCACGACTAGAAGCTAGCTGAGCGGGCACTCTTCAGGTGACGCTCAGTCTGTAACGACCTTTGCCTTTTTATAATAAATCGCACCCTTTGGCGGACGGCGTCACCGTCAATACGAGTACAGTAATTCATCCATAACTGTCTAAAATGTCTAAACGATAACTGTCTAGTCGCCTCCCCATTCCACTGAGGGGCATACCCGTGAGGGACCGTGAAACTCAGTAGGCCTCGGCCGCTGAGCAATGTAACCCGATACCGGATTGGGTATATCGGTGTGAGACCAAGAGACCACTACTAATCTAATGACAAAACTTCTTTACTTTTCATTATTTTCTTATGAAACTTTCACCAATATGTATGTAATGATATTTGGTCCCCTCAGGGTTTCAAATTCATTTTACCAACTTCTCCCCCTTTTTACCACTCTTCACACTATCGCCTAAATTCCAATTTCACCAGGACCTACTTTTTATTAAGGTGGGTTCCGAACCACCTATTTTGCCAACAACACGTGAAAAGCACCCAAGAGGGACACCTCCCGGCTTTTTACCGAGCGGTCACCCATCCAAGCCGCCTTCCACGCCCCACGCTGTTTTACTTCGGTGATCGTACGAGAACCGGTGTTTTCAGCGAGGCAATGGTCGTTGACAACTTTCACCAATATATTCGTGGCATTTTTCTAACGAAAATGATACCAAATATGAAATAATTCCGATGATATTTACCCGTGTAATGGACTATGAAAGTTTCGGATGCAAGGAAGGACAGCGTATGGGAAAGAAAGAGACGTGGAAAGTCGCAGTCACCGGCATAGTTCAAAGGCCCGCGTGTCCTCACAAAGTAATGCCAATAAAAAAACTTTTTTATTATTACTTATTTTTTTACGAGACTTTCACTAATATATTTGTGGCAATTTTCTGATTAAAATGATACTAAACACGACAGAATTCGGATCATATACAGATATGTATAATTCAAGTCATTTATAATTCAAGTCAGTTCTCTTGACCGGGACAATTCGAGAATCTTACACGGGTAAATATCATCAGAATTATATCATATTTGGTATCATTTTCATTAGAAAAATGCCACGAATATATTCGTGAAAGTTCCATAAAAAAATAATAAAAAATAAAGAAGTTTTGTCATTGGATTAGTAATGATTCACACCGATACACCCGACTCAGTATCGGATTTCACTGCTCGGTAGCCGAGGCCTCTCAAGCTTCGGTGTCCTGTTCTACGTTCGGCAAAAGTCAAAGAATAGTATCCCTCCACGATAATTGTCTTTGGCCAGACCCGTAGTGTAGACAATTATGGATGAATTACTGTATTACTTTAACACCCGCTCCGATCATCCTATCCAAGAGATATACATATATAGTTACGGGTTACGGTCTCTCTTCCTTTAATCTATAATATTTCTTACAATCGACAATTTCTCTAGACTGGGAAAGTTCGAATAATTTTTGGTTCCATCATTATGTTTATTGGCTGGACAGCAGGTCAGCCTAACGTTGTTTTTGATCGAGAAATGGTTCGTTACCTGTTCTTCCAACGATGCTCCCGTTGCTGATGCGATCAAAAGAACTCGAAACGAGGTTCAGGGCACACGGAGTTCGCCATAATCCGATTCGGTTGGATTGCGAACTCCGATCGCGCATTTCATGCACGTGCGTTGGACAAATGAGATTAGTCGGGTGACGAAAGTGTACGCTCGGAACGGAACCGATCGTGCCGGTTCAAATTCCACGATGACGCAGAAGGAAAAGTGACCGGTGGTGGAACAGTTAGTCAGGATCGAGGCCCAAGCTCTATTCGCAGCCGGGCACCTGAGAATTTCTTGTTGCGCGCGAAATCACAAAGAGCCCTTGTTGACTGATTGGCCTGACGGGCCGGATCGATTCACCTAATGAAGCCACCTGGGTATAAGGAAACATGATTTTCTGCGCCCAATGCCCGAAGAAAGTAGTCTCGTTCGCTATCAAACACGGAGAAATCAATTTCCCTGAACTGCGGATCACCTGACTGTAGGTAATTACTTCTGGAAATTCGCTTTTTCAAAATTGACCTTCGGATCACCTTCGGAACCGTGACTGCGTATTTTGTGCATTTATGATGAAAAATATTCAATTTATATCTATCTGTATGTAATGATATTTGGTCCCCTCAGGGTTTCAAATTCATTTTACCAACTTCTCCCCCTTTTTACCACTCTTCACACTACGCCTAATTTCCAATTTCACCAGGACCTACTTTTTATTAAGGTGGGTTCCGAACCACCTATTTTGCCAACAACACGTGAAAAGCACCCAAGAGGGACACCTCCCGGCTTTTTACCGAGCGGTCACCCATCCAAGCCGCCTTCCACGCCTCACGCTGTTTTACTTCGGTGATCGTACGAGAACCGGTGTTTTCAGCGAGGCAATGGTCGTTGACCAATTTATATCTATCGTAAATTGCTAAAATCTGTATTAATGTTGTCGGCGCTCGGGTTCGATCAATTGTTACTATTTAATAGCATATTTGCAACATATTTAACGACGTTTCGGTCTTATTTTAGACCATTTTCAAGAAAAACAATTGTGTCTGTGGAATAATAAAGTTTTCTTTTTAATATATAATATCACTTGCTATATGTGAAAAGAATTAGGACATATTTTGAAGAAATATATAAAATAATATTTTTAAATATGTTGCAAATATGCTATTAAATAGTAACAATTGATCGAACTCGAGCGCCAACAACATTAATACAGATGTATGACGAAAGTTGTGAAGATATCAGAAGGTTCTAAAAATCCCATTATACTAGCAGTAATTTAATAAAATTATTAAGAGAAAATGAATGTTCGTGCAGTTCACGTTTCTTGCAGTTGCAGCATTTTTATTTTGCATAAACGTCCGCAGTCTATATACAGGGTGTCTCAAAATTCCTTCAACATCCGGAAATAGGCGGTTCCTGAGATCATTTGAAGCGACATTTTCATTTCGCAAAATGTCTGCCGGGGCTTCGTTTAGGAGTTATTAACGAAAAACACGGACCAATCAGAGCGCAGCTATAGTCCACGGATTCCGGCTCGGCGACAGGTTCTACTGAGCGTCGCGTTGCCGTTGGATGAGCCAGAGTCCGTCCGCTGTATCCGCGCTCTGATTGGTCTGTGTTTTTCGTTAATAACTCCTAAACGAAGCCCCGGCGGACATTGTGCAAAAGGAAAATGTCGCTTTAAATAATCTCCGGAACTGTAATTTTCAAGGTGTTGAAGGAGTTTTGAGACACCCTGTATAATTGATGATGTTCAGGACCATCCACTGCTATACTTATCAATTCTTTAAAACATATTTTTCAAGGTACTCGTTGTAGACACGTTAATTTGTCCATTATTCCCGACGCAGCAGCTGTTAATTGAATTAATTCGTCAAAAACTGGGTTATCAAACGACGATTTTAATATTTCGAGTCAAAATAGAGCCAATCTCCGTCGTTGAAGAGTTAACACTTTACTAAAATTTCAATACATCGAAAATAATTCTATATAAACCCCTAAAACAGTCTACAGTAAATGCTCGATTCCTGTCCTGGGTCTCTTCTACGATCCCTGTCCAGTGCCTACTCACTCCACCGGCTGTCAACTCCGCGCCGCTTCGCAGGGCGGCGACGATTGATCTCGGCTCGGGTATATCGGTGTGAACACCACTACATTGACTCGAGGAAACGATTTTACAAATCTCTTAATTTTCATTATTTTTTAATGGGACTTTCACTACCTTATTTCTGGCATTTTTCTGATTAAAATGACACCAAACACGATATAATTTGAACTGTATTAAATGGTTTTATCGACGATGAAAGTTTCGAAGGCAACGACGAACAGCGTATTGGAAAGAAAGAGACGCGCACAGTCGGGTTTTTAAACTGTGCTGGCGACGGCGACACACTTCGCCGGCGCGCTCGGCGCGGTCGGCGCGATAGATATCTGAGCGCAGTCATAAATCAAAAAGCATGTCCCTATACGATCTCTGTCCGTGCAAAACACAGCTTTTGGACAGGAATCGAGCATTTACTGTATTTATAAAGTTCTACACATTTGTATATGCCAAGTAATAGATCTGTATACAACAAATGCAAGATTTGGTTTATTTACCAATGTTTTAATCGAGTGAGCCTCGAAACTTCAATTAGAAAATAATATAGGCGAATGTACCCGGTTGAAATTATTTAATTGCTGCTTAACCGTGGACATGTAACTTTTCGATAGTGATCGCATGTGCATGATCGTTATCATGTTTGCATTTTTCTGTATTTTACAACGTTCTACACATTTATATATGCCAAGTGAAAGATCTTTATATAACAAATGTGAGATTCAAATTAATTGCTCAAATTAATAACGCTGGTTCGGATAATTGACGTTCTACTGTAGGTCACGTGAAAGGCACCTGATTTAAATGACTTAATTGTTGCTAAAATTTCAAAATGTAACTCTTACATAATTTAACTGGTGGTTGTATCTGCAGAAGGAGGTGTGCATTCTGCATTTTTCGAAGCAAAGTCGACGATCACGCGAATGTGATAGAGCAAGAACGAATGGGGTGTCAATATGGCGACGTGGGCCGGGATTTTTCGTGTCCGGGGCTCATCGTGAATTGTGCCGAACTTATAGCGAATTCGTAGGCGTTAAATAATGTTTCCTTAGTCAATTTACTGTTAGTGCTTGTTCGATATAATCTGCGCCGGCCAGCACGAACCACATATTTACGAGCGAGCCGTAAAGCTCGCTTAGACGCGAGCATTGCGCTATTTGCTACGATAAATCGGAGCAGGCCAACTTGTCTCGGGTTGTAGGTTTTACGGAATGATCATCCTTATTGTCGGATAACGATCGTCTGTTGAAATAATTTACAACTCTTAAATGTTAGTGCGTACGCGTGCGTGTACGTACCCGTCGGAATTGAAAAGTCATTTCTGTCGGTTACGAAAAGATTCGGTAAAAAATACGGTCTTATTGTTTGCAGTGGGTTGTATGTCTTTCCGTTGTTACACGGATAACTATCATTCTTGTGGTTTCGGTAAATGTGTTACCGGTCGTCTAAAGTTTTAGTTAAAAAAGTTTGGTTGCAACGTTTCTAATAAATTACATTGTCATGCGCGTGAATAAATAATTTGATTTATTTGTCGCTTTTGTTTAGCGTTTAGCTGCAACGTTGCTAATCTATTACGTGATTATGTTTGTTTGTAAATAATTTTATTTGTTTGTCGTTTGTGTGTAACGTTTGATTGCAACGTTTCTAATAAATTATTATTTCCACGTGTTTCTTTATTAATTCCTCTAAGGGTTACAATCCAATTATAGACTCCTCCTTTCCTCTACTTACTACTTCATCCTCCTTAATCATATATCAGTTTCTTATTCTTTAAATTAAAGTTATTTATTCAATCTAAATATTTTTTATAATTTTCATTATGACAATCACATGGCGTACCTGACATTTGGCTGGGTAAAAGGACAGACTTGTTTCGAACAGTTGCCATAAATTCTAGTATTACAGCGGAGCCTCTTGCAGTCATCTCCGAATGGTCCAGTGACACACACTTCGAACCAGCAAGTGCATTTACGGCTGAATAAGCGAGTTTTAACAGTAAACGTACCGAACTATAAAAGTGACAGGCACATGTTGCCTTATAAAAATGACGAGATTTAATTTATTTAGACCTTGCGCGTATATAAATACTGTGCTCTAATAAAGATATTTGTTAAATAATTTCTTATAAACGCATCTTTATCATTTCAATAATTGTAAAATTAAAAATCTAGAACCGGTCATTTGACCGCGTTCGTGGTAGGTTTAGTGTTAATTAAATAAATTTTTGCTCCCTTTCTTGTTCACTGCTTTACCGCGGCTCGACATCAACGCTACGCTCAGTGAAATCTGCCGCCGAGCCGGACTCTCCCCATTATCGCGCGCTGAAGCTGAACTGATTAGTCCGTGTTTTTCGTTAATAACTCCTTAACAAAGTAAATAGAAAATATCGCTTTAAATGACCTCAGGGACCACCCATTTCAAGGAACTCGAACATTTTTGGTACACCAACGAAACTTATTTGTAGACAGCGGATGTTTATAAAAATTTTTCACCTGAATTGCAACAAATCGAAGTGACATAAAAATTTATTTTCTCTCTTAATATGTTCAATAGATTGAAAGTAATATAAGAGTATCTTTAAATTCGTCTAATGTTTTTAATGTTTTAAATTACACCTACTCGTTTTTGTTATAAATGCATAAAATCCGCTGTCTACTTATCTCATTATTTGTTAATCTTTAATTCTTTTCTTAACCATCGACGACTGTCTTTTCTAGATCTAGAAAATCTATTTTCTAGATCTAGAAGATCTAGATCTCTCATTTACTGATTCGGATAAATGGCGCTCAACTTTATTTCGATTATTAAATAAAAAGAAAGGGATTTTGGCTACTGTTCGGTGTAATCGATGCAGATCACTTTAACTATGCATAAAGATCCGCAATCCATCTATCACGCAACAGTTCCCGACTTTTGCATATAAAAATACTCCGAACCAACGATGCTGAAAGAGTTTCTCCGATGGTCGACGAAATCATTCTCTTCACGCGCCGGTACGCAACACTTTCATCCCACTCGGAATAAACGAACAGTCACGTTGGTATGCACAATCGATCTCCGTTCGAGATGGAAAGTGTGACCCGGTCAACGCGATTCCACCATCTGAAAACCCGTGATTCATTCACGGATTCGTTCGCGTAAACGCGGAATGTGGGCCGGTTAGGTTGTGGCCGACGCCGATAGTAAGTGTTGTAACCGACACGTAGAAATTTTTTATCGATGAATCATCGATATCCACGTAATCGCCTGCAAAGACGAAATTCGTGACAGGTTTTTCTTTTTTCTGCACGTGACGCGAACGCCGCAACCTCCTTTCGTACACCGACTCTGATTAAATCAACAGGTTAATCGGTTAGGCGTCGCTTCAATAACGCTGCCGTGTCGCAACTCGAGTAACAGGCAACTCCGCGTTATTTAATCAGCATACCCACTCCGCTTTGGAACGTTGTCTATTATCGTATGAAGACGCCGGGGCCTGCGATTGCATCGGTCTTTGGCGCCGCTGCAGCTGCTGACATTTATACGAATTTAATTTTCTAGCAATTAGGAAAAGCGACCACACTCAACACGAACTTGTATTGTTCATCCAAAAAGTTAGCGGAGACGCTTGATTCTCTAATTTCTCGATGTTTGAAGAAGTACGATAATTTAGAACTCAGTTTTGTTGAACCTTTCATGAAATTTCTGTATTTATTCATTTGTCTACTTTTTATTGCAAGTTTGTATATGTCATTCTGAATTTCGATATCAAATTTTAGACTTAGAATTGAAATTTAATTTTAGCGTGTTTTCAATTTATAATTTAATTATTTAAGAAAACGGTAGATATTATACTCATTGTTAGCTTTATTGCGATTTTATTTACCTTTGTTCACACATAACAACTTAGTATTTATGTAACGTTGAATTTCAACAATGAAGGCTACGAAAGGAGAATTAAAATTACATTTAATTTTGTTTTAAATTTATAATTTTATTTTATCTACCTTGAAGAGTTTCTCTTTGGTTCTTATTTTTAATCTTATTACACCCTTGCTTACCTTTGTTCACATTTAATTTTGTGTTCAATTTATAATATTATATTTATTGTCATATTATTTATTGTCATATAATATTATATTTATTGTCATATTGTTCATATTATATTTATTGTTAGGCTTATTATAATTTTATTTTCTTATCTATAAATAATAGTTTAGTTCTTACATAATTTTGAATTTCAATAATCCTGTCTACTAAAGAAGAATTAAAATTCCATTTAATTTTATTTTTAATTCATAATTTTAATTTATTTGCTTAAAAGAATGTTTCTTTACGTATTGTATTAAACGTTAACCTTATTAATCATTTGTTTACCCTCGTCCACATACAACAATTATTGTAACATGTTACTGTTATAAACTTTTTAGTCTGTAATAGCATATAATTGTTTTTTTTTTAGTATTAAGACTAGTAGAAAATCCATGATGAAATTAGACAATTCATTAACCATTTTTAGAAACAATGTTTGTAAAACTAGATATTTAAAAATGTACAAAATGCGAACTTCAACATAGTATGTCATAAACTGATTTATTTTTAATTTACTGTATCCGTGGAATTTTATAACACCTCTCTTAAATCATCGCACAGAACCGTGAATTTGCATAAAGTTAACATAAACGCAATCGAGTATCAAGAGAGATGCCTATCGCGAATGCAAGGTTGCCTCCGCAGAAAATACTCGAAACATAACTCAGCTATAGTATACCTAGAAGTATACAAACTCTTTTCAAAATCCCGATAGATCGCGATAAGGGATAATATGTATTTGTACTTTTTGGAGCCATTATGCGTGCACCGAGCTGAAAAGCAGAAATATACACATCGTGTTTGTTGCAATAAGATATTTGCCATTCGAATTTTCTTTTTCGTCTCGCACGTTTCACGGGCACTACTTAGTTGCTTATCCAGCCGCGTAATATTTTACAGTTTCAAGAAAGGTTATGCAGGGTTAATGAACACGTCGTCCATTCCGTTGCAACACTACCAAGTAGTAAAAATCGATTTCATGAAACACGATTATGCCCTGGAGCCTGTTCGTGCAGCGTCCAGCTTCGATGGCCGGCTACGGAGTGACATATAGGCGCATCCATCCACCGATTATAGTAATGTCTCGATATAAGAAAGAAGTGTGCACGATATTTATGAAAAATTCCCACTATGGTGGGGTGTAACCCTTGTGTGGCCTACAAGCTTTATACAATGACATCACTTTTTTAACCTTCACTATTTCCTTTTGAAACTTTCATCAGTATATTCGTGACATTTTTCTGATTAAAGCGAGTCCAAACACGATACAATTTTGATCATATTTACTAGTATAATTCGCTATTCGGTGGCACCTCGATTATCCGAACACGATGCCGACACAATTTATTGCACAGGGTGCAACAAAATGTTTTGTTATGGCTTCTTCAGGTGATTCTACGCCTATGGATCAGCGGCGATTCTTAAAAAGGGGGCCGCGAAATTGACTTTGACTAAAACTTTCAAGGTCAAATTTTTGTCTATTGCGTCGTTTAGTATTCCTCGCGAGTAACAAAAATGTCAAAGGAATCATAGGTCTGGTTTAGGTTTGTATTATTAGGTGGACCGGAAAGTAATGTCGTTTCTTTACATTAAATTCAAACAAATACATTTTTAACACGTTTTTATTATTAATCAATGATGTTTCATCCTCGTTGTCAACAACCTTTTTCCATCTAATGTGCAAATAAAAAAAAATTTTTTTTAATGAAATTAAAAATAATAAATAAATGTACGAACGTCTAATTCACTTGGATAAACATCGCAAATATTTTTGGTAGAAACTGTTGCGTTACTACCTTTGTGAAACTGAGAAAGCATACAATGCCGGATATGTACCTCTTCTGGTATTTGGTTGAAAAGTTCACCCAAAACAGCAAAAATAATTTAAGATTTAATTATTTACAAGTAAACAAGTCACTTTAATCTTAAAACGTCTTGGCACGACTTTGTAGTACACATTGAATTAAACAGGCAAATACGATCGCAGCTGTATCGTGATTGGACTCATTGTAATCAGAAAAACGTCACGAATACGTTCGCAAAAGTTTCGCAAGGAAATAATTAAAAACAAAAATGTTGTGTCAGTGTCAATGTTTTGTTCACTCCGTACACGATGTTCGCATGTATCTAGGCGTTACCGCGCAGGTTTTTGAAATCTGCGGATCGTCGTTACGTCCAGACAAAAGAGGTGCGTCCCGGTCTTAAACTTTGCTCGGGTTTGCTCTTACCCATTCGAACTAATGGGTCCACATTACGCGGTTTTATTGGCTCGTAATTTCCATTTCAGCTGTCAGAAAACCAATGCGGAGGGTTCACGGGGGAGATATCGCGTGGAGGGAGAGGTCGACTGTGACCGTGGTCGGGGCCAGTCTCGCAACTTATTGGCACAAAGTGGTTTACGATTCAAAAGGGGAAGGAACGGGCTCTCCGATAGTGGAACCGAGTTCTCGCGGCCGCGGCAGCTCCGCGCCGCCACGCCGCCACGCCAAACCATTTACCGTCGCGTCGTCCTTCGTGAAACGCTGTTGACGCTTTCGCGGAGTACGCTGTCTAACCTGTTCCAGTGATCTAAGCTGGTTATCACAACCGTTCCCGTTTACTTTGCCGAAGCATAATTTACGTTTTTCTGAAAATGTCTGCCGGATACCGGGCCCATTAAAACCTAACCGCTGGTTGTTGCCGATTATGGTTCACTGTCAATTATAAGTAGACTACTAAGCATTCATGACAAAAATGAGTACCCGCAATTTGACACAGTGTGCAGATTGAAAGAATTTAGTAGCATCAATATAATATTTTACACTCGGAAAAATGATTAAAGAAAGGGAAATGTGCTGAAGTGGTTCATGTATCTTGTAACTAGACTGCGGATCTTTATGCATTTATGGCGAATCTTTTGTGCAAATTTTCATTTTCACAGATTCTTTATAAAACCCAGTACGAAGGAAAAAGTTTCATTGACTAGAAATTCCCTTGCAGTAAAAATAAATTATAGATGTCGCTAATGATCATTAATTTGAACGTTTTTTGTGTTTTGCGAATTTGCATTAATTGCACACAAATCCGCAGTTTGCTAATTGTTCATCATATTGCATGTATATGTATATTCGCCATTATTTGGCGAATATATAATTATATTAATAAATAGAATTAATCTACTAAAACGGAAATTATTTATGACTTTACCTAATACATCATTCTCTACATGTGTGGTATACATTAATGTACGTATTTGTAAATATAATAATTGCGAGTATAATAAATCTCTTTGATAGTATACATAGATATATTAACGTGATAGATGTTTCCATTAAATACTGTTTAAGTTCGTGCGATATGTAATTTCTAGTCTAACTAGCTACAAGGAAACTGTTTTAGAATAACTAACTTGACCCTAATCTGTTAATAATGATCTTGTCAGTTGCTGGATTTTTAACTTATTCCAGTTTCTTTCGTAATTGCAATCAGTATACAGTTAATTTCCTTTGGAAGGTTTGTAATAATCTGTTTATACTTGATCGTTAACAATTTTTATTTACTATGTCTCTTAATGTCTTTCTTCTTTCTTTTTGCTATTTTGGAATATTATTTGCTGTTTATCTTCTCAGAACACGGTAAAAACAACGAATCATCAAAAACATGGAATTGAACTTTTAAAGTTGAGTCACATGTTGGTTTTTTGGGTGTTTCATTTATAATGTTTGGGATGTCCTATTGGAGGAAGAATTTAGCTCTGAATCACTATTCAAGAGAAAAGATTAATTAAAACTGCTCGGGAGCGAATAAATTACGGAATCATGAAATGGTGTTTTGTGATTATTCTAGACGAGAGAGAAAGTGCGATATCATCCTTTTTATTGAAATAGCTGGATCAGTGGAATCATAATTGCAATTAGGACGATGTGCTATTTATTGTTGTGTTACAATATTATTTTCTTTTATATTGAATAATTAATTATTTTCAGAGAATAGAAAATTTTTGTTACTAAATGTAATTTTACCTTATTATAACAATATTCAAGATATATTTTAGATGTTTCTCCATTATTTTTTATCTATCTAGTTTTTCAGGAATAAAAATAGGACACATTGTACTTAAATCTTGGAGTTATAGATCATTCTTACAACTATAAAATCGATGCTGTATACCACTATTCACTGCTTTAATCATCAAGTTTTTGAAACATATTTCTAATGGTACTTTTTGAAGATATTTTAGTCTCTCTGTCGTTCATAATAACTAAGAAATTAAATCACGATTTTTCCACTCTGGGTCAAAATAGACCCAGCCTTCGTCGTCGCGTCGCGCGTCGGAGGGTTACACAGTGTCTTAACTAAAGTGGCAGTTGCTGAAATAGACCTCAGTTGTGAACGTATTTAGTGGCCTATCTCATATAAACGAGTCAAAACATTGATTTCTTTAATAAATTTTTGAAAAGTATACGTCCTTAAAAATACTTTCCCAAATGATTATGCTCAAATTCATTGAGGAGATATAGAACCAAAACCAGCCCTTGCAACGAGAAACTGTTCGTCATTTGACTTGCAAGATCAAAGTATTTTAACAATTTTAGCCTGAACCAAGAATACCAAAAATTCTCTTGGAAACACCTACATCGCCACCAAGCTTTATTCGCAGCATCTTCGTGCGAACAACGCGCGAATATGAAAAGACGAGTACAGTTGCGACCGGTCAGCAATGTGTTAGGAGCATGAGAAAAATAAGTGCACTCACCCGGATAACCCTCTGGAATGACTATTTCCGGTCCCACCTTGACGTCGTGCCGGTACCGATGTATCAACAAAGTCGCGGTGACGCGAAGCGATCTCTGTTGTTGTTTATAGAGCAACACCGGTCTGCCGCCGGTGCCTTCGAGCCTGACGACTCTCGGTAACGAGAACCGATCGAGAAACTCTCGAAGCGGCATGTACCCGCCGCTGGAACCGGAACTACCCTCTGCCGTCGCCTCCCTGGAGCTCGGCAGGGACTTCGGCAGTGACGGCACCTCTTCGCTGGACATCGTCGAGAATTCACCGTTTGACGACATTGTTCCGCGCAACTGTTCATCACATGTTCATCGATCCGACCGAGAACAAAATTCCTTTCGATTGCTATTGCCACGCCACTCTATACCACGAGGTTGCATCGTCGAGTCTCTACTATACTTTCCAGAGCAACAAGACTGTCGATCCCGGACGTGCAAGCATAAATCCCGCGTTCGCCTTCGACAACATTTTCTTCTCCGGTAAACTACCGGCACAGAAACCCGTCGACGATTATCGATTCCGGCACTTTCCTCGATTATGTCACCACTTTCCACTGGTCGCTGCGGAGAGTACGAACTATCACGACCGACGACGCGACGGGGATCGTCGCTGGCCGGGAAAGGATCTCGGAATCGGTCCCGATCCAACGATCTGGCGCGACCGAGGACTCATTCACTGTACACTAACTGTTACCGCGGGCAACAGCACGCAGTGAACTCTACGATCCTCTCCTTACCGAACTCGATTCTGGACACCTAAGGGCGAGAGCCTAATCCTTCCCGTGGCGAATCCTTCGTGTTAGCACCGAGGAGACTCTCTTCTTAAACGCCTCGATCGCGAACTGTTCACCGTCGACGACGTCAGCCTGGCGCGGTCGAATCATCTCCTCTTCTCGCGCAACGATGCCAGACGGAAGCGATCTTCGCGTCATCCCCCCGGAACGGTGTTCACGATCTCGAGGAAATCGAGACGACCGCGGAGAACCAGATCTAGCAAATTTCCACGGACGATCAATTCCGCCGGGCGTCAATGAACCACGGAACCGATTCACGGGTACCAATCTCTCGGACGGCCGACCTCCCTTTCACAGAAAGGACGATATATTCCCCACGGTTCGAGCCCCGTGGCGTCTATGATTTAGCGCTGGCTCTCACGTGGCCACAGGGAGTATCTCGCTTTTATCGCTTCGGATGCAAGCAGTTCCCGTCAGGCCCATCGATAAGTAGGCTCCGACTGCATCCTGGTAGCTCGCGGGAGCCGACGTTAGGGGATGAGATATGGGCACTTCGGGGTGTCTTTTAAACGCGGGGATCTAGAAAGAAACGAAGACAGGTTCGATTAGGTGGTTCGGACCTAAGAGGAACGGTGCACGTGTACGTACCGACTGGATCGTGATTAGAGATCCTTCTTGAAACAAACTATCCCTGTTTTCGAAGAGGAGTTTTCGGGATTGTAGGAACGTGTGGCGATTGGGCGATGTCGCGACGCACAGCTTGGAGAAGAACCGATCGAACCGGCGGACGCGAAGTCACTGAGCCCGGCGTGACTGAGCCGAGCGTAAGAGGCCCACTCAGTGGGCCCCACTCACACCGACAACGTTGCCAACAGGTCGTGTCGGACCCACTCCGACATACAGAGCCCTGTCGGTGACCATACCAGTGAGCACCGACGCGACGGCGAACTTAGCCTGGAGTCCTCGCCAGGCTAACAGAATGCCTGCCTGCCTGCCTGCTTGCCTTGCCTTGCCTGCCTTCTCTTCTCTGCCTATGTTCGGCCGACCCACGAGAAGTGGGCTTATTCAATAGAGGCTCTATTGTGTTCGAGGAGCTGTTCACCGCTCCGACAGCATCGAACCGCCCTTAATAGTTTCTCTAGAAACGTAATAGGGTGTGGTAAGTGAAGTCGCTGTATGTACGCGTCTCTGGTTACAAGTATCAACAGTTTGACAGCGGACAACCGAGCTGATACTGTTTGCTACCAGCGAATTAGCTGGGACGAGGTGAACGGAATTTTGTTTGTGGTTCTGCCGGATAGAGGAGTTTCGAGATGTTTGGATTCCTGGATTTCGAGTGACGAAGCGATCTTAAGTTGAATGCTGGAATGATCTGTGTCAATGAAAAAGGTGATTTTGTGATTGATGAGTATGTATATGCAGACGGCGGATCTTGACGAAAAATTAAAATTTTCTATCTGAATTGCAACAAACTGAAGTGGAGTATAAATTTATTTCTTTCTTAATATGTTTAATGGTTTGGGAATAATCTAACAGCATTTTTAAATTCTTCGAGTATTTTTTTACTGTTTTAAATTACAATTGTCTATCGATAAGGAATAGAAATTTTGCGCGAAACGAAAATTTTCTTAGTTAATCGTGAGGGATAGAAGCTGAAAAAAACTGGATTGATATAGTAATATTCATAAATTCATAGATTTCTTTTCATTTCGTGATTGTAAAAATAATAAAGTGCATGAAGTATAAAGTGATTTGGTTACTTCATAATAATAAATAATAAAAATAAAAATAGTGGTAGTAATAAAAATTTGTATTTTAATATGTATAATAATCGTATAAAAATTTTGCTGGTATACAATCATGCTGAGTATGAAACAGTTATTTTCCAACTTAAATGATATACTAATTAAATCTGTGTTTAAAGAAATATACAGATAGTTTTAGACTGATAGTAAGAAAATTTAAACAATAGTTAAACAACAGTTAGTAAAAGTAGTGTAATTTTAGAGTTAACATTTCCATGATTTCAGTAAAAAGTTTTAATATTAGATATAATGAAATTATTTTATGATCGTCGACAGTTATTTATCAGTAATACCAGAAATGTACGTTGTACGTTACAATTTCGAAACATTTTCAAGATCGCGTTGTTTGAATTGTAAATGTACAATAGCACAATACAGTATTCCAGCAACCTATATTATTAACGACGTAACTGTAACTCCTTAAACAGCAATCTCCTGAACGAATATGCGAGGAGAGGCAACTGGATCCTCATAGAAACTTGTTCAAAGTAAAAAGGCTCGCTGTAAGCACGTACCCGTCGCGTTACCTTATATACTGTATATTATAGCATTATATTATATGGTATTTTATATGTTTTATTACATATTATGATATATTATACAGTTATCTCTAACGTTAAAGGCTGATAGTACACGCCACATTTTGCAACCATAATGTAACAGTTTGTAGTTTTGGAGTTATCGATACAGAAAAATATACTTTCATAGTTTTGTAAACAAGTATCCAAAATATATCACATGCAACACGTAATTTATAACGCTATTGCTGCATTACCACAGTTGATCTAATTGTATAAGTTCAACATTTAGATGCTCTCATAAGATGAAACTATAGTTTTATTTTTGAATTTCAAGTATTTCTTTGATACAAAAATAATGACCCACCCTTTTTGCTTTACAAATCATTTTTCTAATAAATTGTATTTCTTATATTATCTATTGCATATCATTTGAGAAAGTGTGTTGCTTAATTTATCTATCATAAAATAAATTTGAAAAATTATTTGTCAAAGACGGAAAATATTCGGCTACTATGTTTGCATTAATCCAATGTGATACGATATTGTTGTAATTGTACTTATAATTTTTTCACCAATAATATATTTTATTTTTATACATAGTATAACTTTCTTGATGAAATGCTGTACGTGACTTTTGTTGAATAATTTTTCTATACCAAATTCATGATTTTTTAGTCAAGTTACCGTTTCAGGAAATGAGCGATACTTTTAATTCTACGATTTGATTCGCCTGTCCATCCCGACGCGTGTACGGGACAATAAAAATTACACGGTTACAGCGTGGTTCCTGGGAGGCTTGGAAAGTGGAACGACCTTGAGTTTCATTGTTGAACAAATGCTCGCGAGAACAAACGCACGAACTGGTTGCATCAGAGAGTTACGAGTGATACGTTCGCACGATTCGTCCGCGATACTTTATTTTTTCTCCGTTCCACGGAGAATCACACACTTTTGTTCGGGGATTGCGTACATGCCGTGATACGTAATAACGATGTACGGTACTAGTCTGGCCCGTTGCCACATCAGAGGAACGAGATAACTCGCCACTGTCTTCTGTCCGCTGGGTGATCCGCGGAAAGCAATTGTACAAGGATGAATTAACAGTTGTGTAATACCACAAAAACGTCGAGGTGATGCGTAAGTCTTGTTACTTTGATGTCAATTCCCGTCAAATCGCACTAACCCCTTGTACGGATGTGCGAGAACTCGAAAATGTATGGATCTCGATGATCGAGACGAGACGGGAAGACATCGAGACGAGACAAGACGAGTTCTCGAAAATTTCGGGATTCTCGATTTTGTCGAGATTCTCGAAAATTTTCGGGATTCCCGATTTTGTCGAGATAGGGTGTTCATTTTATTACTCTACAATATCAAACACAGTCCACTTAGAAACATTGACAGCTCGAAGAACAGTATCCGACCAGAGCTTTATCTTTAATTTGATTAATAACAACATTGATTGTCCCTCTCTCCTGAGGCAAATCAATTTCTATGTACCCGAACGCGTTTTGAGGACTAGGGCAGGATTTCAAGCGTTTAAATCCAAATCCACGTATGCATTAATAAATACTTTAGATCGTATTACTGCTAACTGAACAGCCTAAAAATGTTCGAGAATCCCGAAACCTTCGAGAATCTCGAACATTTTCGGAAACCTTGACACTTTCGAGAAACCCGAAACCTTCGAGAATCTTGACAACATCGAGAATTCCGAGATTTTCGAGAACTCGTCTCGATCTCGGAAAAAATTCTCGTCTTGACATTTTCGAGTTCTCGCACACTCCTAACCCCTTGCACTATAATATTGAGTTAGTGCTTAATCTGTATTGTATTCAATTCCTTTAAACTATAATAAAATTATATTTTACTGTCGTCGATGTACAGGAAAAATTTTGCACTTGAAAGGGTTGATTCTCGAAGTCATATGAAGCAACTTTTTCCTTTGCAAAAATGCTCCCTGTTGCTTTGTTAAGGAGTTATTAACAAAAAACACGGGCCAATCGGAGCGCGGCTACTGCGGACAGCGTCAGATCCCGCTGAACGGGACGTTGGCATTGGCTGAGCTGAAATCCGCCCACATCCGTCAACAGCGCTGCGCTCTGATTGGCCCGTGTTTTTCGTTAATAACTCCTTCACAAAGCTGCGGAGAACATTTTTGCAAAGGAAAAAGTTGCTTTAAATGACTTCAAGAATCACTCCTTTTAAGAAAGTACAACATTTTCGTGGCAAAATTTTCGTTATGTCAATTATAAGAATTCGTCTTGCATCGCGTCTCCCTGATTTAAAATGGTTCGATTAGAATATAATAACATGATTGTGTACTTTATTAATTTTCATCTCTTTCGAGATTAAAAAAAAAATGCCACCATGAGAATTAAATCATTCGGTTAAATGATAGATGAAAATATTGTAACTTGATTCGGTACTTCAGTCTAATGAATGTCCAACTTTTCGAAGAAAACAAAATAGCGCTATAGAAATAAAATTTTTCACAGGAAACTGGAATTCCATGTAGCACTAAATGAGATAGGATTATACAGTAAAAAAATTGCGATATTGATGAGAGAAGGGAGAAGATATGTTTCTTTTTTAGCAGAACACAATTGCCATAGTATTCAAACAAATTCGGACGACGCGTTCCTAGAAAGGGAAACGTTTCGCGGTACACCATTGCGATATTCAGAGTAGTGTAGCGGCACTGTTAATGGGCCAGGCAAAACCAGGACAGCTCATCTTGATAAACATTTATGAGTACAAAGTCTCTGGTACCCTATACCCTCGCGAATGCATTATAGTAGCATTTATTTGGTCGTTACACTTCTTTATGGCTTGTTGGACAAGATTCCTTGGGTGTACATAAGAAATCTGGATTATTGAGACCGTATCGTGGCTGCTACGTCTCCCGAAGGGCCTACATATTATAATACAGGGGCCAGTGCAGAAAACTAATGGCAACCGTAACGAAATTAATGTTATACCTTTTGAATTAATATCAAATCCTGAAAGATCTTGCACGTTTATTCGGACGCGACGCTTAACCGCAAGAGAAATGTTTATAGACGCTAAGAATGAGATTGAATATGACGTTACGGTTGATTCATGCATATTTTAGTGCGGAATATCGCGTTTGCTTTTATTGCTACTTATCAACTTTGCTAGCAAGAAGTTTCTTATTTTTTACTGTAGATTGATGCCTTTCTGGAATACCTCGGAACGTAATAATGGAATAAATGAACATTCGCATAAATTGAGATTTTTTTATACTTTATGTACATTTTAACTTAAAAAGTTCATTTTGTTCTTTTATAAAAGAAAGGTTTGGATTATCCGCAATTTGCGTTTATTCTTTATAGAATCCTTATATGTAAAAATGGTTGATTATAGATTATTTATTTTGACACTAATTCGGTATCTTTGTTTATAATTTATTACGGGCTTGTTTTATTATAGGCATTAGTATGAATTGTAAAAAGTATTCGTATGATAAATAGTGATTGAGAAATAATAAAATTGAATTTAAAATTTATTATTTAAAATAAACTTTTTTCAGCCTTCTTTGCAGCCCACGCGAGTAAACTATACATAATAAATCTCTTTTATTTCGCTCTGCTAAAATCCGTTATACACCCACGTTTAACTATCAGTATTCAAACCAATATCTCATGAAATATTCTCTTGACTGTTCTATTCTCTATAGTACAGGTTGCGTCCTAACTGTAAAAGTAATCAGAATAGAATAAAAAATCATAGCACCCACTTGTTCTCCTGTAATGTGCATTTTATGCTAAATATTCTGGACGCAAGAAGACAAAAGGATATCCTGGACTAGTATTAATAAATTATGTTAAATTCATAACACAAAAACCACATTTCTTGATGTATCAACTCATAATTTTGTTAGTTATAATTCCCGGAATTTTGGTGATGAAAAAATAAATATCAACATAAAAACATATAATTTACTGCAGTTAAATGTAAGCAAAAAAAAAAACAAATTTGCCTTTAACTGCAACCTCCATAAATAATGGCCAGGTAATCTTATTTTTCATGAAAATTTGTAGTCAACCAGTTATGGGTAACCTCCTTTGTTTTGCTACGCTATTAATTATACAGAGTGTTATCGCTATAGATGACCCATTTTTGATAGTGTGGTCAGTACGCATACAAAATTACACACGACCAAAGAAATGCGTGCTCTGAAACTTTTCCTTTTTGAAGAATAAATGTTTTTCATGAAAATTGAAAATGTTCATCTCATCTTACAAATGTCAAATTATTTTGTACCTGTTAAAATTATTAACTCTTTGCACTCGGAGCTATTTTAATTTGAAAATTAAACATTTCTTCCGACCTAGAAGAATAATTCTATGAAATTGATATAATACCACATACAATATGTTTAGTAATTTATTAGATACGAACATATTGAATAATATAAATAATATTTTGAATAATGGTACAAAAATTTTTAGTTGTGCCTCAGAGTCACTATTCGAGTGCTAAGGGTTAATACGTTCGCTACCATTTATATGGTAATATATATGTTAATACTCCCCAAGTCTTAATTAATATATCGCATAAAAATTTGCGGTCTACTTTTTTTTCTTTTTTTTTTATTGAAGCGCTTCAGACCCTTATATGGGTCTATTTCGCTTTAAAATTTGTTGGTACAGCGTTACAAGTGAAAAGAAAGAGTAAAGTTTTTACAAATATGGAGTACAGGTGAGATGTAAATTAAATAGAAAGCTTACAGTCTTTGAAAAAAGAATGAACATACATACAAGCCTTAACATTAGGTTCCGCTATAAGCATATCGACACTTAGGGGCAGATGGTAACCCATTTTAGTTAGAGATTCGATGAGCTTATCCCTTCGTACGTCGCACAGTGGGCAATTCGGACAAAATTTGTGACAAAATCAAAGAACTTTCGATAGAAATGAGATAGATCGATGAAATTTTTTTTAAATTGTAGCTGAAACTTTGTAGAATATGGGAAAAATAGGGAGATTGTGGTACGAACGTTTTTTAACGATGATAAAATTCGTTAAACTTGTACAATTTCACGAAAATTGTGGTTTTTTCAATACCACGCGTGGAAAATATTTTTTAATATATGCTATACATCATTTCCCATAGATTTTTGCACGCTGATTTCAAATCTGGTTTTAAAATTTGTCTACGACATCAGGATTTTTAACAAAATCTATTTTTGTGACAAAAAACTAATGAAATCATTTTTTCGTAGAAATGATTTTATAACACATTAATTTGCAGGTATATCGTATTTTCATATGTGGAACACAATAAAAATAATAATAATTAAGTATTTTAACGTTTTGAGTTACTTACGAAACATGAAGCACTTTACATCTCGTCATCACTTGTCGTTTCGCTGTCATTATTACTGGGACCATCTGCAGACTGTGTGTAGCTGTAATGTAATATAAATTAGATGTCTATTGTCCATAATTATATTTTCATTTACAGAGAAAGTAAGGTAAGTATTTAATCTTTGTAACTTACGTATCAACGAAGTTTATAACTTCTGGTGGTACTTTAGTTTTTTGGTAGAACTATTTTGGTCTCCCTATTTTTCCCATATTCTACAAAGTTTCAGCTACAATTTAAAAAAAATTTCATCGCTCTATCTCATTTCTATCGAAAGTTCTTTGATTTTGTCATAAATTTCGTCCGAATTGCCCACTGTACGTCGTACAGACTAAACTGCCAGACGACGTGATTCAGGGTTTCGTCGCTCTCATTGCATCTAGACTTACAACAATCTAGACAAATGATAGTGGTCCGCCCGCATCCTATTGACCGTAGAAATTAAGCATCTCTTTAGTCTTTTGTGAAAGAACCAGGAAAAGGAACGATCCCGAAAAAAGTTTAGGAAATAATTTTTGCCCTTGAATAGTCCCTGCTGCCTGATAATTTCATTAGGGTCATTCCACGCCAAATCGATCACTTTTTGCGGCGACCATCGGGTACACCACGCCCTTTTTCAGCACATTGTGACGATTAAAAAAAAAACGACATTTTGTTTAAGGGCTTATTTTGAAGAGAAAACTTCAGGGAATATAACCATATTTTTTTCAAAATTTACATTACTGGCCAAATTTGAAAAAAACGTAAACCAAAAATTTGTTTATATTTGTCGATATTATAAAGTTAATTCTCGAGGATGAAAAAATTATTTTATAATAGCCTAATCCTTTCCGAACAAAACAAAAAAAAATTTAGCTCAATCGGATAAACAGTTCCTGAGATAAAAATTCGGAAGTGAGATCTATTTTCGCCAAAATGGGCAAAAATCGCAAATTTCGAAGGCTTGTAATTTCCAAAAAAA